>CAWUFW010002220.1:1200000-1590000 GCA_963921515.1 Calotriton arnoldi
ACAGTTCATGTTATCCGAACGCACAGATTCTGAATAGGTTATATATAGGAACTACCCGACATGGCGCGGCCAACGTTGGTTGGGTACTTATTTAACAGTAGAATCTGAGTAGTTCAGTCGTGCTATTCTCAGAGACCCCCTACTCACAAAATGCCAGAGACATCTGGAGTGGTTGGGCACAAACTCCGCCACAGCTAAGTAGGCGAAAAATCCTATTTATTAGCTGTTGGTTAATCAAGCTTGAAGGACACAGTGTTCCTAAATTGTGCAAATAAAACCTTATGTTAGTTTCCTTGAACAAACTTCTCTGTTTTAAAAATGACTGAGGGCGGAAATAACGCAGTAGAAAATATACACGTCTCAGACGGAGAAGAAGATACAAACGCAATTCAAATTGCACCTAAATTCCGACATACAATCACCCTGAAACTATTAGAAAATGGTTTACAAGCTAGGGGTGGCTTAGTAGCTTTCGTAATTGAGGCACACGAATCAAACAAAACAGAGGTATTCTACTCGTGGGTTACATTCCCTGAAGCAGATGCAAGAACGCACACATTTCACTACTATACAGAAGGAGATGCACCAGTGGAATATGGTCTGTTCGAGGACATAGAGGTTCCATTCTCGTACCAGGAACATTTATACTGGTTTAAAGGCGCCTTACCCCACATAAGAAGTAGAGTAAGATTAGACCCACTCAGAGGAGAGGGGGCAACATGGCCGATATTAGCAGCCTACACACCACATTCTGACATTGAAACAATGCCACAAGCAGACTTACTCATACAACACAAAGATTTAATCAAAATCTACAGAAACCTGACGCAATTCGTCATGAGGACTTTCACAGTCCAACCAGCAACAGTTGCAACAAATGGAACTCAATCTCAGGGTACAGCAACTAAAATCACTCCACAAAGATTACACGCGGTAATGGGTAAAATGCCCACAAAACATGAACAAATGCCATTCTGGGTAGCTCAGAAAATAACTCAGCTCGAGGCAGTATTCCCCGAATACTAACCCATATGAAAAACACAGAATGCTAACAATGTGCTTGCCCATGGGGATAACACCACAAGTAGAGGATTGTACCACTTGGGGTACAGTCTTTGCTGCCATATATACCACGACTCATGGTATTCCTTCATTAGCGGTAGTACCAGATGTATTAAGACAAATACAAAACAAGTACGGAGCAGAACCTGCCCTAAACTTGGGGATGAAGTTACTAGGTAACTATGACCAGGTATCAGCCATAATACTAGCTAATATTAAAGGGGAAGCAGCTTCAGTGGCAATCCGCCAACGCCTAATGGAGTTCGGTCCGTTAGAACAACAACACGAACTACCTAAAATAATTGAAACTGCATATGCAGAATTAGGCAGAGACAGTTGAGGTGGAAAAGCATTAAAACCACAACTGATGGGCAGTTCTGAAAAGGACACAACCAAGCAGACACCTGCTTCTTCTAAAAAGAAGTGGGATAATAAAAACAACAAAGCTTTCTAGGAAACAGATCTCAATCCCGAGGCAGATCTCCTCCACAGGAGCCCTCTGAAAAGAGGTACAACCTCAGGAATAGGGATAATATTAGGAAACCTGACAGGTATCAGGATACTGATACACGTTCCTCTCGTTCCTTTCAGGGCTCGACGAAAAGAGAGAAGGATGGTCGGAACACAAAGAAGAGCGTACAAAGTCCAGAGACAAGCAGCACGCTCAAGACTGTACTTCCAAAAAAGAAGAAAAGCCAAAATCCAAACCTCAGGTAAGAAGAAGAAAGTTGCAGGCATAAAGATCAGACATGCCCAGAATTCTGAGGACGCAACTTCTGAACGGGGAATGGGCTCAGACGATGCTTGACAGTGCGGCAGAAGTAACAATAGCTCGCCAGAACCTGATGGAATCTCTGGTGACAGCGGACTTGAATGATTACATCACGGTGGAAACACCAGATACAAGGGTGAGCGTCCCACATAAGTTACACGAAATAACACTCCAAATGGAGGGGGACAAGCCCAGGAAAGTTAAAGGTCTCTTTTGGAAAAACCTATCATCTGGTTATGACATCCTATTAGCTGAACAAGATTGGCCGCCAGCATTCGTTATGGAGTGCCCTAGGGGAGAAACTGTAATTTATACAGCATTTTCCGATCTTGTTCCCATTCAATCAATCAATCAATCAATCTATTTGTAAAGCGCGCTACTTACCCGTGAGGGTTTCAAGGCGCTGAGGGGAGGGGTGGATGCTGCTACTGTTCGAATAGCCAGGTCTTGAGGAGTCTCCTGAAGGTCAGTAGGTCCTGCGTCCGCCGTAGGTGGAGGGGGAGGGTGTTCCATGTCTTGGCGGCAAGGTGGGAGAAGGATCTGCCGCCGGTGGTTGCTCTTCGGATGCGGGGACTGTGGCGAGGGCGTGGTCGGCGGAGCGGAGCTGGCGGGTGGGGGTGTAGAAGCTGAGGCAGCAGTTGAGGTACGTTGGTCCAGTGTTGTGGAGTGCTTTGTGTGCGTGGGTGAGGAGCTTGAAGGTTATCCTCTTGTTGACGGGGAGCCAGTGTAGGTCTTTCAGGTGGGGTGTGATGTGGCTGCGGCGCGGGATGTCAAGGATCAGACGTGCGGATGCGTTCTGGATGCGTTGGGGCCGTTTGAGGAGTTTCGACGAGGCTCCTGCGTAGAGGGCATTTCCGTAATCCAGTCTGCTGCTGACGAGGGCCTGGGTGACCTGCCTCTAGTTTCGGTGGGGATCCACTTGTAGATCCTGCGAAGCATGCGGAGGGTGTTGAAGCGAGAGGAGGAGACGGCGTTGACCTGCTTGGTCATGGAGAGGGTGGAATCGAGGATGACCCCTAGGTTGCGTGCGTGGTCGGTGGGCTTGGGAGCCGTTCCTAGCGAGGTAGGCCACCAGGAGTCGTCCCATGCCGAGGGGGTGGATCCGAGGATGAGGACCTCCGTCTTGTCTGAGTTCAGCTTCAGCCGGCTGTTTCTCATCCAGTCGGCGACGGCCGTCATTCCCTCGTGGAGGTTGGTTTTGGCTGTGTGAGGGTCTTTGGTGAGGGAGAGGATCAGCTGGGTGTCGTCGGCGTAGGAGATGATGTTGAGGTTGTGCAGTCGGGCGATGTGGGCGAGCGGGGCCATGTAGATGTTGAACAGCGTGGGGCTGAGGGATGAGCCCTGGGGTACGCCGCAGATGATCTCGGTGGCTGTAGAGCGGAAGGGGGGGAGGCGGACGCTCTGTGTTCTGTTGGAGAGGAAGGAGGTGGTCCAGTCCAGGGCTTTCTCTTGTGTCCCAGCGTCGTGGAGGCGTGTACGGAGGATGTGGTGGCAGACCGTGTCGAAGGCGGCTGACAGGTCCAGGAGGATGAGGGCCGCGGTTTCACCGTTGTCTAGCAGGGTTCTGATGTCGTCGGTGGCGGCTAGGAGGGCTGTCTCGGTGCTGTGGTTGCGGCGGAATCCGGACTGGGACGGGTCCAGAATGCTGTTTTCCTCGAGGAACCTGGTCAGTTGTATGTTGACGGCCTTCTCGATGACCTTCGCCAGGAATGGGAGCAGGGAGATGGGTCGGAAGTTTTTGAGGTCCTTGGGGTCGGCCGTGGGTTTCTTCAGTAGGGCGTTGATTTCGGCGTGCTTCCAGTCCTTTGGGAAGGTAGCTGTCTCAAGGGAGATGTTGATGGCTTTCCGGAGGTGGGGTGCGATGACGGTGCTGGCCCTGTTGAAGATGTGGTGTGGGCATGGGTCAGCCGGGGATCCGGAGTGTACGGAGTTCATGATCTTGATGGTGTCGTTGTGGTCGATGCTGGTCCAGGAGGTCAGGCGGTTGGGGCGAGTGGTGGTCGTGGGGGTGGAGGTGGAGGTCTCGGTGGTTGCAGGGGCGGTCGCAGTGTTGAAGCTGTCGTGGATGTCTGTGATCTTGCGGTGGAAGAAGGTGGCCAGTGAGTCGCACAGTTCTTGCGAGGGTGGGATGTCGTTGGAGCTGGAGTTGGGGTTGGAGAGTTCTTTCACGATGTTGAAGAGCTCTTTGCTGTTGTGTGCGTTGTTGTCTAGGCGGTTTTTGAAGGAGGCTCTCTTGGCGGATCTGATGAGGTGGTGGTGGTTGCGGGTGGTGGCCTTGAGAGCTGCGTAGCTTTCCGGGGTTCGTTCGCGGGTCCAGTTCTTCTCTAACTTTCGGCAGGTTTTCTTGGATGCCTGGAGGTCTTCGGAGAACCAGCTTGCTTTCTTCCTGGTGTGTCTGGTGGAGGGTTTGGTGATTGGGGCAAGGGTGTTGGTGCAGTCTTCGATCCATTGTCTGAGGTTGTGGGCTGCGGTGTCTGGGTCGGTCATCTTAAACATGCATATGCACGGGAGTGGGCAGTTGCCCTAGCTCCAGCATTATACAAAAATCATGCCGCATGGGATGAAGATTCAACCCACCACGTTATCCCATTAAAAGTTTCACCAAATGCACAGAGACAATATCCAATAAAGCAAGAAGCTGAAAAACAGGTTAGGGAGATCTTAGATCAACTTGAATACCAAGGGGTGATTGAAACATGCACCTCACCAATGAACAACCCTTTGTTTCCCGTATCAAAACCGGACAACTCATATCGTCTAGTTTTAGATTACAGACATTTAAACACATGCACAAAGACATTTGCTGTCCAAAACGCACACAGTGCCGCATTAATGAATAACATTGTGCGGAAAAAGTACAAAACTACACTAGATATCTCAAATGGATTCTTCTGCCAAAATATAGCACCTGAAAGCAGGTATTTAACAGCCTTCTCAGCGCTAGGGTCCCAGAGGCAATTTTGTCATCTCTCCCAAGGGTATAAGAACAGCCCGGGGGTGTTTTCAGCAAGAGAAACTGAGTTACTCCAAAATTTTGATGAGGAAGCATTGTCCTATGTGGATGATATATATCTGACGGATGATGACTTAAAAAGGCACTTGACCAGGGTGAGCACCATTATTATGGGATTTGCCTCTGAGGGCTACAAATTAAATTTTAAGAAATCTAAAACAGCCCACCTCAATGTCCTGTTTTTAGGATATGAGCTTTCAAGTGAAGGAAAAAGTCTGGCAGCTAACTTTTTAGAAAAGTGTGCGCTGCTCCAGCCTCCAAGATCATTAAAAAATCTACAATAGATACTGGGATTCCTAAATTTTGGCAGAACATACATTTTCGATTATGCAGAAAAAGTAAAACCTTTTTACGACTTAAAAAAACCTGACTTTTCAGTTAGACAATGGACACAGGAACACACAAACATCCTACGTTCACTACAAGAAGACATGATAGCTTCAAAACACTTACAGACATGCGTAAATGTACGCAACTTAGTGATCCGAGTAATAGCGGGTCAATGCGGGTACACTTAACCTTCAATGAAGGCGTAACAGTACCAATCGCATACAAGTCACACCTGTACACAAACGCAGAAATGCGTTTCACTTCAACAGAAAAAATCCTGACAGCAGTTCAGACTGCTGTAGCAAGAGAGAGAGCCCTGGCTCAGGGAAAACGCATAATAGTCGTGACCCCAGTACCAGCTTTAGAAGCTGTTACAAAGGCTAGCATTCCAAATGCAAAAGCCTTACATCCGAGATGGATACAATGGGCTAATTCCCTTACTGCAACGGATGTTGAATACAGATTTGATCCAAGTCTAAAAACACATTTCTGCAATACGAACAAGAATATCCTCTACCAAACGAAATTTTGCCTCTAGATCAATATGAATATATTATTTACACTGACGGATCTGCTCAACTGGCCATAGGGAGTAAGCAACAATACAGCGCAGCATGTGCAATCGTTAAAGGTCGCATGCAGGATGGAAAATTCCATCCAAAGTTGCACCAAAACGCAATCTCTAGGAGACTGTACGGCACAGTTGGCAGAGTTAAAAGCACTAATACTAGCACTGGTAAATACGGATCACGAATTCCCCACACTAATTGTGTGTGATTCCTTTTACTGTGTACAGTCATACAATGAATATTTACATCATTGGGAACAAAACGGATTCAAAGACGCAAAAGGTGGCACAATTAAGCACAAAATCCTATGGGAACAGGTAGTTGAGTTGAAGAACGAACTACCGAGGGCTCACGTGATTCATACACTGAGTCATCAACGTGATGGCGTTCACGTTGAAGGGAATTCATTGGCTGATGAAGCTGCAAAGGAGGCTGTACGAACGGCTTCCGTAGCTGCAATCACTCGTTCAAAAATGAGGATAGACGGTGAGATTATGGTCGCTGTCATTGCTTTAAGCAAAAACAGCGGAGCAGTACCAAAGAAATTTCCACTCAAGTATCCTACAAGTTAGATGCAAACAACATTCCATATGCTCAGATTCCTGGAGTGGGGGATAGAGTAATACCAAATATGGAACGTAGGCAAGGTTTAATTCTAGCAGCACACGAGGGTTTGGGCTCTGCGCATACAGGCGTTACAGCGACTATTTCATTGTTGAAACAGCGCTACTGGTAACCAAGTCTAACAAAGCAAACGAAGGACTATGTCTTCAAATGTGACATCTGCCAACAGATGAAAGGCTCCACCATAAAGCGCCCGGCACAGACACTGTTACTAAAATCAGACAAACCTCTCGCTTGTGTGTATCTGGACCACTGCGGCCCCTTTCAATCTGATGGGGCTTACAAGTATATCATGGTTGCAGTGGATTCCTGCTCAAGATTCCTATGGGTATGGCCACAGCGCTCCGCTGATGCTCGAACTGTTATCAAAGATTTGCGAGTCTTTATAGGGACATATGCAGTTGGCACGTTACATTCTGACCGTGGCCCAGCGTTTAGCTCTCAGGCTTACAAAGAGGCCATGGAAAGTATGGGTGTGGCATTGCGGTACTCCTCTCCATACCATCCTGAGGGAAATTCGGTAGTGGAAAAGAAAAACCAGGACCTAAAGCAATCTTTAACAGCTAGGGTATCAGGCAAGAGCGGTAGTTGGGTCAATCACATATATGGGGTACAGCGAGCTCTCAATAACCAGCCAAGAAATTCTCTAGGGGGTGTCACTCCATATGAGGTCCTTTTTGGGACAAGAATGTGGGTACCTAATCTTGATTGTGAAGGCACAGTGGCGGATGAGAAACCATTTGATATCCATGATCGTTTGGCTGTTTTACAGGATCTAAATGAATCCAGGACACAACAAAGTAACGTCCTCCAGAAACAGACCGCCACTGGGGAAGTCAAGGCAAACATGGCAAGACCTGTCTGGATCCTAAAGGTCGGGGATCTGGTCAGAGAGAAAATAGCAGACAAAAAAGAATTTGGACCATCATACAAAAAGCCTGTACCTGTCCTAGCAGTTCAAGTAACAAGAACTGTACTTTTGCCGCCTCTTGCCAGAAAAAAGGAGAGAAGATTTGTCTCAATCGACTTAATTAAACCACACTATGTGGCCGATACTGAACAGTAGGCCTCGTGGACTCCACAGTAGCAGACGCCCTCCTCTAGCTACAATCCAAGAAGTTCAAACAGAAAGACTCATCAAGTTCAAAGAGCCTCCTGTACGGAATGAAGGACTGTGCAACAATGCTATGGAACTCGTTCCCCTTGAACCAGAAGTTCAACTTCAAAATCCAATTCAAAATAACACACAAGTTGCAATTAGACCAAATACAGACGTCTACGTCAACATGCCTCAACAAGAGCAAAATGCGATTTCAACAAATCCCGATGCAATTCCTGCAATTGATCGAACTGCTTCTGGCTACTTCATGAACTTTGATATGTTTTCTTTGGATCCAAGTGAACCAGAAACGATGCCAGCCCAAAAATCACGCAAACAGCAAGCAAAAGACTTTCTGAACTTTCTCAAGAAGACTTACCTGGTATCACCTTAGTTAGAACTATGGGTAATTACTGGGATACTGTTTTTTCTTTTCTGGCTAGGCTTAGTTATAACTTTTAGCATGCTTATTAATGGACGATACCTTCAACAAAGCTCCGCAACACAAAAAGTTAATTTGATTCTGAAGCCACATCAATTGTCCCATCGTGAGTAGAGAGACTTGTCATCAGTGAACATTACAGCATTTCCTATACCGGATGGTATAGTTTGGGACAAGTTTGATTACAAAATATTCGATCCTACTGAACTTTTAAAAATTTCTCATGTATTTAAAATTTCATTAAGTCATATCATTACCTCCAGTACATTTTCTGATGATTGGGACTCTGAAACTGTTAATGTTATGTTGTCTGATTTAGAGAAAACTGCCGCATTTCCGAACATTGAAATGTTAGAAGGTACTTCAGACTGCGACACATTGTACTGTTATCAACATTATGGTCATCATTTCCTGCACAAATCTATATCACCTAGAAATGTTTTTGAGTACCATCAGTGGGAACATTGCCCTACACCACCCAAAAGTAGTTCGCAAACATTTGCACAGAAATTTTCATATATTTTCCAGGGTTTAACACCACTGACCCGACCTCATATTATTATAAGGTTACACCGACATCGGCACTGAAAATTATGTTAACTAACACCAAACAGATTTACTCTGCTTCCTTTATTTCCCAATTGTCTGAACAGGGTTTCGACTTATGGAAAGACACAATAGACTTAAAATCAGTCTGGGGTTCTAGAGACTGGCAAGTCCAGGGAACAGAGGTGCTATTTAGAGCATGCCTCATTCCACAGCATATGATATTTCTAAATGACACTGTGCAACAGACGTCCTTAGCCAAAAACAAGGACCTGAACACACCTCGGTTTCCAACACCATCACAGATGGAGGGGTGGCAAAATTTAACTTCACAAGATGGGGGCAACACTAGATGACATTTTACAGTACAATAGAACAGACCCTATTAGGAAAAAATGGGTGGTTTGGCCCTCAGACACGAACACATGTCAGAAAAGATTCTAGGGTATAACCGAAGGGTTCAATATCCACAGGCCAGACCCACGTTATGAACAAAGAGAACATCCAGGGATAGTGACGTCCTACAGTGTTTGTAAGTTGTGCCTTGATTGGCTAGAGACCTCAACACTTACAGAAGTGAAACAACACTTGACCTTACTCACACAAGACATGGATCTTAGGGATTTTTGACTAGGTCCCAGGAAACCCCGTCAGAAACCTTTCATATATGCTGGCATTTATGCTGCCTACAATGAAAACTGGAAAATATCTCAACAAGAGGCCGCAGAGAGAATACGGGAAATAGACCGTATTAACTTAGAAAAGGCATTAGCAGTAGTGGATAATGGGTTAACAACTTTAACCTCCAGGATATATTCCTTGGGCAACATTGTATCTTCTGCGATAGACATACTGGAACAGGATTTAGCTATATTACAACACGGGAAATCTCAGTTACGTTCTATTATGTTATTAAGCTGGACGCTGCAATCTTTGCGTGAAGGCTATGTGCCTTGGCGTTTTATCAACAGTACGTCTCTGTTTTCTGAATACAATCTAACAGATAAACAGGTAGAAATGGCACAAAGGGGAGCAAAATATACAATGTTGCGCATTGAAAAGCTGGATAGATTACCATTTACGGTAGCAGAATCACCATCAACGGAATGGCTAATCCATGGCCACATGACTCCACTGGTCACTACTTTTCAGTTTCAATATTGCCTTGAGCAAAGGCAGGCAGGCAAATATGAAAAGATGGGTAAGGACTACATTAAGGAATCTTGGGAGTTACCATACAGATTTTGATGCCGGAGTGGGGATCGAGAAGTGTTTCTAAGCGGTACAAATTGCAAGAACGCTTTAAGCGATTCTCTCATGTGCCAGGATATTTCCCTGCACGGAGCTTGTAATGGCTCGGTGGGGAACTTGTCCTGCCATGAAAGGGACTCCAGAAGCCGTGATTACACCAGTATTCGAGCTGCTCTCGAATGGGAGTTACTTGATGCTGAACGATCAAGGTTGCTGTGGGATGCTTCCGTGCATTGCCTATCCGGTCACTGTGAAATCCAGGGTTACTTGCTGTATGCAAGTATTGTTTCCCCCAATGAATACAGTCAGGGAGGCGCCGTTATGGCCTTCGTTGAATGTTTCCTTTATACAGTTTGATACTTTGAGCAGAATGAAAGCCATGCTTTTACAGCAAACCGTACCCTTAACCTCTGCTCGAGAGACCTTTGATCTTCAAATCGCAAGGACCTCGACTGAGATACAGGCACTTATATGTACAAACTGCCCCTTTCATTTCACAGAAATGGTGGGTCGTATCTTTAACATGTCTGATACGAGTGGTATTGTACACCTATTTAAGACCATAGGGTCAGGATTTCTAAGCACCTTTCAGACAATCCTCTGAGTTATTCCAAATTTTCTACACTCCGTGTTGGGAAGCGTTTTTGGAGGTCTTCCGCTGATCCTGGTTTCTATTGCAGGAATCCTGATTGTCATTTTTCTGCTCCGCAATGGACGGCCAAATTACCAACGAGATGGCAAAAGCGCTCCTGGAGCGCAAATACCGTGAGCGCATGGTACAGCATCTGGGCACACCTCACCTGCGGGAACTGAGTGCCTCTTGGTTCCTATCATTTAGACCAGTCTGGATGGACTGCATCTTACCTGTTCTTCGATGCCTGTTTTGCGGTGAAGAATGTGTGTTGGATCTCTGTCTGACACTTGCATCGGAAACACCTGCGGACTTGAATACCAGGCTGGAACCCCTGAGAGCCCATGCTCGGCAATGTCCCCAGCGTATTCCCATATTGATGGCTGCATTCCTCGAGAATCCGCAGGTGCCTTTTACAACTGGGTTGGGCATCAGCTCTTCCACTAGCTCTGAGGTTTCGACAACAGCACCGGCTGCCTCTACACCAGCTATTGGCAGCTCTGAATATCATTTGTGTTCCATTGACGTACTCTGCGAGGTGTTACAAGAACCGCCCCCCCACAGCGGCAAGCAACAACGATGTTGTGTCTCCCAGCCAGGACACTTAATCTATAATTGGCTCATCGTGTGCTGGGAAAGGATTAAGTTTTTCTTTTTCTCCAAAGTTCAACTAAATTTGGAACTTTCCTTTAAATTGACACTTTCGCTGAAAAGCATGGCCTTCTGATGCTTGTAGTGGTTCGACTTATATAAACGAACTCAATTAGGAATTTGGCGTAAGTAACAATTTCAAATATACCTTTTAAAAAAAATAAATCCCCTCTTAAGACTGTTTTTAAAATGATTTTAGCAAATGTGTTTACAAGGCTCACTGATAGTTTTTATGCGCTACTACCTAGTAAAGAGAGTAGTTCGATGGCATTTTATCATTGTTGACTATTCGGAAGAGGAGTGGGTGTTATGTTTCATATAGCTACCCTAATATAGGCCCGGGTAAAATATTACACCTTCACCTACATTTCCTCCCCTACACTACACAGTAACGGACCTTTTAGGATTGAACCTTTACCTAGTTCCAGTCCTGGGCGAAGAAGAAGGGTTTCTCCCTGAACAATAGTGTCCTATAACTTCATCAATAGACTCACACAGTATGAATGAATATTCATAAGGGTTTTTGGAAACCAAGCTGGGGCCACACCACCTGCATAATATCTAGGTAAAAGGTTCACCCCATACGTCATCTTCAAATCCAACAATGACTAACACAAGAAACAAGGGACAAAGGTACCCTGGATACTTTCCGTATAAATACAGCACATCTTGCTAGTGTTAGTTAGAGGGAACCAAGACTTCCAGGCTGACACACTGACCAGAGACGCTGAGGCTCCTGCATGCAGACGCTCCAGCTGACAGTGGTCTAACACATCCCTTGCGGGGTGTCCAACTCGAGACCAGGACGGGGTGCCACACTCTCTCTCCAGGTAATGGGGTTCGACCAAATCCTAGAGGGATTCTTGGCTTCACACCTACTCACATACTAGGTACACTTAGGTACATCTATATAGGCATCGTAGGAGTATGCACTTTCTTTTATCATGCATTTTATATCCATGTATGCATTTATGATTACTGCAAAATGGTAGAACTGTACTATCCATTTATATTCACTATACTGCTGATTATATATATATGCTACTGTCTAAAAATTATTGCAGCACATCTATTTTACACTAGAAGAACAACTGTGCAATAAATACTTATTGTAACACGCCCGACTGTTTCTTCTGTGTAATTCTCTGAGACCGAACAAGTGAGCACGAGTGACTGAGCGAAAAGTAGTACATTGTTTCCACGATCCTGAGGGATCAGGGTTGTCATGTTCTGAGATTACCAGAAACTATTCTCTCCCCGATAAGAGGAGACACTAGTGGCACTGTGAGCTAGCTAATGCAAACAGGCTAACATTTTCGGTGGGGGTGTTCAGAGTCAGTCTGCCACCAAGCCTACAGTTCATGTTATCCGAACGTGCAGATTCTGTATAGGTTATATATAGGAACTACACAACAAGTTTCCACTGGTCAAAATTGAGGTTGCTTTTTGTCTTTATAGACGCTGCGAGAATACTTCTGGAACTTTCTGCCATCCATCTTCTCATCTCGCTGTGATGCTCATGGTTTCTAATTTTTGCTTTGCAAACTGTTATGAAGTGGTTTTCTTCTCCGCAACCTTTGCACATATATTCAATGGACATTTGCTTTTAGGTGGAAATGAAAATCCACATCAGAAACACTGCTTTCCTTTCATTGAGGATGTTGACTTACGTGTATCAACTTTGTGCTTGTATTTGCTCTTCATGGTTAGTGCTGATTCACCCTTTCCTGTCCCAGATTCCATGTCAGCAGCTTGCCGGTCTGCTTTTTCCTCTGCTCTTGCAGCCCTTAGCTCTTTTTCTAAACTGAGCATCTCTCTCAACGTGCGCCTTCTGAACGGGTCCGAAAGACAGCCATCAATGACTCTGAGGCGCATGGCTTCTTCATCATTAAATTCACTAAATTTTCAATGTTTGAGAAGCACATCAAGTCTCTCAACAAACTCATCCATAGTTTCACCAACTTGTTGTCTCGCTTGATTGAAAATGTACCTTTCATTGTAGATGTTTGGCATCAGATTGAACTTGGCTCATAATGCTTCTTTGATTTGATGGTACATGATTGTCTCAGTCTGTGGGATTTTCTTTATCACTTCTTTCACTCCATCACCAGCAAGATTCTTTGAATATTTAATGATTTCCTTGTCATTTACTTCTTCCAGAGCATCTATGAATTCATCAAAGGTCTCGATCCATGTGGTCCATCTGGTGCCAATATTCCGTTTTTTGTCAGTATCGAATGGTGCCGGAGATTTCAAAAATACAGCAGCACTGTACTCCATGTCTTGTGGGCAGCAACTGGGAGCCTTCGCTATCTTGAAGACCTTTTGAGTTGTGCTGAAGGCCACCAACTGCCGACTTCCCCTGTCTTCAGCAGCTTCTCCAGGGACCAACAACTTTACAAGCACAACCCCAGTGTTTGCTTTCGAGTCACCTTGCTCACTTTTGAGGCCATCAGGCTGGTGAGTAAATTTCACTGCTTGTACCTGGCCGTCACTGCCTTTAGGTTGTACCTGGTTCTCACTGCCTTTAACATTCGCTTTGTATCGATGATGGCTCTGTGTTAGGCTATGGCGCAGTATCTCTTCTTTCAGCATTACCAGTGGGGTTTCTGGCGGGTTTTCGAAGATACTCTTCTGAAGGGACTTCAACTTCTTGGAGGGCCATATATAGGCTGGAGCAGGGCTTTGATTCAACACATGCTAACCTTGAACTGCTTCTCAACGAAGAGGTGCACATGGCACATATGCGCAGATTGCAGTAGCATTGCAAACTCTCAGGGAGAGCGGTCCAGTTTATTTGGGGCATAGATCCCACACTTGTCGCCTGTTGTAGTGTCCCCCCCAGGCCGGGAGCATGCAAAATGAATGCGCCACACATGGAGCTTGTAACTGATATTTTTATTCATCAGCGTACTACATTCAACTGAACTTCTCCATATCTCCTAACCATTAATAACCACACCTTAACACCTCCTCAAAATGGTTATGTAATTCTCTCATTGAGTCTGCCCGGAACCGCAGGGTCCTGGCGTTCATAGTCTTAAGACACTACAGAAGGGTAGATAGACAGATAAATCCAGCCTCAGTACTCCATGTCACTGGTACCATGCAACTTGTAAATGGGGTGACTCTCCTGATATTTGAGTCATTTGTAACATGTATATGTTACTTATTTTAATAGCTTTTTAAATTACCATAAGGTGACCAGGTGATGGCAGAGGGACCAGGAGTAGACAAATTAGGGTACAATGCCTCTATTGTTCCTGGTGGGAGGTGACTCTCCCTGCTTTAGTTCTCTACTGACATTTAAACAAAAATAAAAGTTGCAGTTCAGTGGTTTATTTGAACATCTAAATTGTACAGACCAATGAGTTCAAATACAGACCTGGTAACTTAAAAAAAATGTCACAGTGTGAGGATTAGGTGGGCCCTTGAATGGGTTGGGGCTTCATCCTGAAAACTACCTAAGAGCCACTTCGGCCCGCTCCCCACACCAAATACCACAAAAGCTTGCTGAGGCTCTTGCTGATTAGTTGGTGTTTTCCCACATATTAATATTAGCTTCTGCTAATTACTTTAACTGCATACCTATCAATCATTATTTTGCACACTATGCCACCTCAGTTTGGACCCAGCCATATGCAAATCAGTCTTGACAGTGCACCAATGGGAACAGCCCAGTGTACCTGAAATAGAAGCTCTATGGCCACAGCTCAACCCAAGATTTAATTTTCCTTGGCCACTGTCCCCGATTCTCGTGATATTTGATAGGTTGTCGCTCTTTCTTCTACATGGCAACAAAAAACTGAAATAATTTTCCACTTTCTGTCAGGCGACTAACTGCACTTAGTTCAAGAAGAAATAAATTTAAAACATGGATATTCCAGAAGCCGTAAACTGTCCTCCGATTTACATTTGCATCTCTAGCACCGGAATGAGTACTTCTATTTTTATCAGAGTTAAGCTTAAGCAAATTCCAGAAGGCTACAGCATGAACAAATGCAATAATTGCCCCCTTCAAACTCATTAACATAACAAATTATTTTGCCAAGAATCATGTTTGACGGAAATGGACCTAGTAAAACCAGGTCAACATGTTATTCCCCATTCCAGTAGCAATAACTTGAAATGCATCTTATTTGGTATGGTCATACCTTCCGGAGTTCAGCCTACCATTTTATCCACACCAGATTAGGGGATACTTGTAATGAGGCCTATACAGGATATGAGTCGAGCTAATGTCGCATACTGTCTTTATTCTGTTGGTTAAACCATCACATTTAAATATATAGTATTGGGGCATATTAGCAAGACTGGCGATAAAATTATCGCCGTTTTAGCGGCAGGAAACTGCCGCTAAAGCAGCGATAATTGACTTGCTAATAAGCGTTATAGAATTCCAATAGAAGCCCAGGTTAGATGTCCTGCACATCTAACCTTGGCTTCTATTGGAATTCTATAACGCTTATTAGCTAAGCCAATTATCGCCGTTTTAGCGGCAGTTTCCTGCCGCTAAAACGGCGATAATTTTATCGCCAGTCTTGCTAATATGCCCATAGTATTATGTTTACATACACCTCCATAACAGGAGCCATTCACCTTTTCATCCCTGACACCGATAATCCACACTTAAGTTTTAATTAATAGGATACAACACCTGCATTGCAACTCTAGTTTGAGTCAAACATTGTAAAATGCCTATATTGAATCTGAAGATATACATTGCAATCTCTTACCTGCAGTATCCGTTTTTGCCACCTGTACCTAAATTTGTAGATGGTGAAATTTTGAATTTTCCCAGGAAAGCAATCTGCTGAATCCTAAGAAAAGAAAATGAAGAAGCTATAAAACATCACGTTCCTGTAATGAAGAATTATTTATTAATGAGTACAGAGTGGTAAATAATTTGCGAATTACAAAAAGAGAACGCGATAAGTCCAAGCATCTATTGTCTGCCAGGGTCTTAACGAGAGAGTAATGCTATAAAGACAGGGTTCAATTCATGATCTCTCATTTGTTTAAAGTATTTAGCACTTTGAAAATTCAACTTTAATCCGAAAGACTAAATAATTCAAAACACATATTGTGTTCTTTATCCCAGGCAAAGAAACTGCATTAGCATCTTGTGAAAATAGAGAAAGTTAAGTAACTACAGTGTGCTTATAAAGAATATTTAATGGCCGTTGCATTGACAATACAGGCTCCTGTGTTTATTTAGGGTGGAAGATAAAAGGGAAAGTAAGAATTTTTTAACGTGCCCTCAGAATAACTATTTTCGGCACATTGCCAAAATATACCATTTATACATTGATTTTTGTTCATTGAAAATCTCACAGAGCTAAAATGTGAGGTGGGACAACGAGTAAGTTCCTTAGACATGCACTGTGTCCATATTAAGCAGTCTTCAAGCCACCCACAATTCCTTTATTCTTCTCTCCATCAAACCTTGGCATAACTCCTCTCTTCTACCTATTACATTTTTCTTTTTCCTTTATGCTTTCATCCTTTTCCCAAGCCTGTTGCCCCATGCTTCGCCTCTTTTGTCCATGTTATAATAATAATAATAATAAGCAAGCTTGTAAAGCGCCTGGTTACACCCACTGGTGTGTCCCCGCGCTGCGGCACAGACTCGTCAAGTGTCCAGGGGCAGGACCCAGGTAAGTGGGCCTTATACACAGAAGAGCCAGGTTTTCAGTTGCCTCCGGAAGAGTGACTCCGATGGTTCAGCACGTAGGAAGAGAGGGAGTGTATTCCAGTGCCATTCCAGTAACTACAGTGTGCTTATAAAGAATATTTAATGGCCGTTGCATTGACAATACAGGCTCCTGTGTTTATTTAGGGTGGAAGATAAAAGGGAAAGTAAGAATTTTTTAACGTGCCCTCAGAATAACTATTTTCTGCACATTGCCAAAATATACCATTTATACATTGATTTTTGTTCATTGAAAATCTCACAGAGCTAAAATGTGAGGTGGGACAACGAGTAAGTTCCTTAGACATGCACTGTGTCCATATTAAGCAGTCGCTAAATCTCACAGAGCTAAAATGTGAGGTGGGACATATTCCAGTGCCAGATATATGTTACATTACAATGTGTGCAAAATGAAGTAAAACACGATATATAAGACGCAGGGATCTATGGGTCACATGAACAAAGGTATTTTAAAATCACAAAACCTGTGATTTACAAAACTACAGGCTTCAAGACCACAAAATAGCTTTGTCAAATGCACAAAAGGCATTTGTCCTAAACGTTTTTTCTGGCTTGCAAAAAGGCTTTTTCAACACTTTCCGAATCACAAATAGGAAGGGACATGAAAGTGGCACCCTCCTCCTATTTGTTGTAAATATATGTATCAAAGGTTGCAACAGCTGTAACATCAGTTGTTGGCATCTGACTTTAGGTGGCAACTGATTCCCAAAGGGAATTGTTGTGGGTGGTCTCAGGGGGAGCAGGCAGTGGTCTCAGGGGCAACTGCATGGTCCCCGTGATATCTTTCTAAGCCTGAAAATGTTTTATAATGAAAGCTTCCAACACCGCGCTCCATCACTTTAGAAACACAGGGATGTGCTGTATTTACAATAATACAGCACTTCTCTGCGTTTCTCCCTGCGCTGGCGCTAAATTCAGCAGCCTAGCTGAAGGGACACCTTCTTACACATAAACAATCATTCATGGCAATTTGCTGTTTCTATGTGCGCTGCACAATGCAGCACACTCAGAAATAGAAAAAACAAGGAGAAATAAAGCATTTCTCCTCATTTTGCCTGTTTAAGATCAGGTTTTCCCTGGTCTTAATTTTGGCGCTGCCTCCTATTTACGCCACCCTTAAAAATAGGTGGCAGCGTCAAAATCAATGGGTGTTGTGGCGGAACACCCACGCAGCACCTATTGCCCACCCCTTTCATGCTAAGTCTAGCGTGAAAGGGGGCCTTATTTACAGGGCGGCGTTAAGCCACTTTAAGTGGCTTAACGCCGCCCTGTAAATAAGGCGAAGCCCCTATCGCCACAGGAACATCGCAAAAAGTGATGTTCCTGTGGCAATAGGGGCTTGTAAATATGCCCCAAAGTCTTTATGCAATGTCTTCCGATCATTCATCTAGATCCCTGCTCATAGCATATTTGGTTCACTTTTCATTCATACATTGCACACCATTTTATGTGAGAGCAATCTGCATTCTGTACAGGGAAATGCACTTAACATTTCTATACTTCATGGTACCCAAAACCACCTCTTATCTAAATCTCAAATCACACGTTTCTACTTCTTTTACTTCCTAAAAGCAGATGCTGTTTAAGCATGTGTCATTATTGAATAGTCTCTGCTAGGGGACAATGCAAGATTTTTGGTGTGTTTTTTACACTGAGACAACATTTTAAACCATCTTTCTTTGGCCTAACACATCCAGTAGCGGTCCGTGGTAGGAGTGCCGGCCGGGCGGTGACGTGGGGTGGGGGAGGGGCAGGGTGGGGGTAGTAAACCACGGATTACGGCCGAATACAGGTAAGTAAACATTTAAATAAATAAAACGAATTTCGTTGTGAGCGCTGCATTGCCAAATGCGATGCAGTGCGCACAACGAAATTCGTTTTATTTATTTAAATGTTTACTTACCTGTATCGGCCGTAATCCGTGGTTTACTACCCCCACCCTGCCCTCCCCACCCCACGTCACCGCCCGGCCGGCACTCTACCACGGACCGCTACTGAACACATCTGATTTGGCCTTTTACATTTCAGCTAACCTCCCACACTCACTAAATTTAGCATAGTTCACACTACCTTCTCACAAAAGTTGGTAGGAAGTTGCATCTATCTGACATTACTTTTCACATTCAAAGGAGGTGTGATACATGATCATTTCTTTGTTTACATTAACTACAGTGAGAGTTGATGTATGAATGGGTTAAATAATCACAGTAAAAAAAGTCTTTACACAGCATTCTGGGTCACCTTCTACTCCTACGCTAATACCAACTGTGCATATTATTTATTCAAATGCATCGTGTAAACCCAGATTCTTGGGCAATGCGTATCACTCGTAATTTCCTACCGTTTCACTTACATAATAGCGCTGATTGTCCGCAATAAAAGTTTGGCATAATGATGGGAATTTAGTGTAATAGAGGAAGTGAAGTTCCCCAAATTGTGCCAGTTTTGCCAAGCCTACTTACAATGACATTCACATTAGAACATGTAATAAATCAGATTTAATCTGATGATATCATCAAAACATTTTAGCAATCTTCCTTAAAAACTATAAACCACCATTGACAAATTTACAATCAATAAAACATTATGATTTCAATAATCTATGAACATGGGCTTTTTTTTTACTTTCAACAAGCTATAATATCAGCCTTAGAACTAACTAACTAACTAACTAACTAACTAACTAACTAACTAACTAACTAACTAACTAACTAACTAACTAACTAACTAACTAACAGCGTTTTCCACTCTCTAGAAACTATGAGCAAGAGCACAACCTCTAAGAGTACTTAAAGCTGTGTGAAAACTCCCCTGGGGTCATCAATTTAACACCACTGGAGATTTAAGGTGTCTTTGTAAAAAGCTTTAGAGGGGCTCTTATGGGGGCTGCTGCACTCCTAGCATCTCCACAAATACTTAAAAACATGCATGTGGTGCCTCACCCTCTCTGGGGCACCACAATTGGAATATGCAAATTATACTTAACCCTCGGTAGGGCTTACAGTGTGCTCCAGGCTCCCTCTCATTGGAGTCCTGCGGTAGCCTTGTGATGGGGACACAAGGGTGAAACATTTATGTTAATGGGTGCCCCAGTTCCCCTAAGGGCACTCACAGCATTATTATTGTGTTGTGTGCTGCGTGGTGAGCCACAAAGCCCCCATCGTCCCTGCCGACCCCCACCTGCTGACTACAGGCAGAAGCAGCAACAATCCACAGGTGGGAGACGAGACACAAGTGTCACTTGCCCCCACAGACACGGGCAGGGAGAGGCAGAAGGAGTTGTTATAGGGATTCTGCACACACAGAGCTATGCACAGGATGATAGGACCTCGGAATATAGTGGTGAGCCTACCATAAGCCGTAGCACCTAAAACCCCAACCCAACTAGCCTTAGCGTCCCATTAGCAACAATGTACCAATGATTAGACAACCCAGAACACGGTATCTCTCTCTCAGGACTCGCAGTAGCAAGAACACCCTTTCATCACTCACTCATACCTGTCCACAACGTGCGTAAGAAGAGACACAGTATAGGTTAAAATGTTTATTTCAACTTACGTGCTCTAAGATACAGTACACGTGTCAGTACTATCAGCATAATGCATAAGAATAATATAATCAGCATAGTTACAACTCCATAGAATACAAACGGGGAAAGCATTTCATAAAGCAGTGGATATAGGGCTGAATGACCTTACCACCCTCCCCGTGTTAGAAACTAGTTTATTATACAAATAGAAGACCTCTGGGCATTGTCTAGCGAACCCCCATACCTCAGTCTCTAGATGCAAAGACTACATCAGCCGTCAATCACAGCTCTTCTCCCTGGAAAGGTTTTTCTCCAAGTGCCCCCTAAGCGGGAAAACCGCAACACCAAAAGCACACCAATCTCTCCATGGCAGCTGCACACAGTGCCATGTCCAGGCGCGATGGACCGGCCAGACCAGCAAGAACAAGGGACGCCGCCCCCCGACCCCGCGCACGCCGTGCAGAGCGAGCCCAAAGGGAACAGGAGAAAAGGCGAGAGACAGAAAATGCAGACAGCTCCAAAACAACCCGGCAGGAGCAGAGGTCGGCAGAACAACGGCCCAGAGCAACGTGTGCAAAGAAAGGCATCATGGCAGCCAGGCCCAAGACAACGCAGCAAGGCAGGCCAGGAGGCCACAAACCACAAGACACCCTCCCCTGGACAGTCCATCAGCCAAGACAAAGGACGAAGACAGAGTTCAAACGGACCGTCCAGAACAAAAACGTCCACAGTGGATGAAGTCCCCATGAAGGACAACGAAAAGGAGAGGGGTAGAAAAAATAAAAATAAAAGGGGAGGAAAAAAAAAAAAAACACAGCCAGCGAGGCAGTTCACAGTCAGTGAAGGCCATATCAATCCAACAGCGTGGAAGTGCAGAAAAACGCTATACCTTCCAAGAGGACATCATTGGAATCGTCAGAAAACATAGACGCCATCCAGTCCAATAGATCAAAGCAGCAGGAATGCTCCTCGCAAGAGGGAGCATCCAAAAGCCATGCGGGACAACTTGCGTGATACTCAATAAAACTTTGTTGGAGGAGATTCTGAGCAGCCGCCCAGATATCCCATTGCGCCAAAATCCCCAGTGCAGCCGCACCCGTCATGTACCCTGCAGCGGAACAGTCCCGTTCATGGGCCTCTAAGGGACCCACCAACCGAACAAAATCCGGAACAGACAACGACGAATTGGAGAGGCAATAATCCATGGTCCAGGTGAAAGGACAGCGGATGCAAGACATCACAGGTTGCACGCAAGTGAAATACGCAAAGCGAAAAGAAAGGGTATAAGACACACTCAGAGTCGTCAAGGGCAGTACGCCGAAACCAGTGAGGAGGCGCTCACGGAGCAGGTGGAGGCGACCTCGGTCGAGAAGGGCCCATTGGGGAGCAGCCATTGCGGAGAAAACAGATCAACAGCAGAACACCAGCCGCCAAGGCGAGAATCAATGGGAAGCCACCAAAGACGCTGGAAAAAATGGAATGAATAAATGCCGGTATCACTCCAAAAATAGCCCGGAAAGTGGACACAAGGCCGGATCCCACAACTCCAAAAAAGTGTACTAGACCTTCAGTGCGAGAAGCGTCAAAAATACGGTGAATCAATTCACCGAAATGTTGTGGGAGGTCAGTGTTCAAAAGGGCCTGTATTTCACTGTGTGTACTTGCCACCTGGAGAATGAATGTCTCCCGGGCGGATGTGAACATAACCTCCTCGTTCAATAATAGCGCCTTTATTCTGCTCAGTTTATTGAAATCCGCCTTCATAGTAGGAATGGAAGGCCAAATAGAATTATCTATGATGTCGTGAGGGGGAGGAAAAAGCACATTCTTGCAGCAGACAACCCTGTGCGAAACCGTAACAATATAGGGTATGCCGGCCTGCAGGCCACAGCAGTTTTCGTTATTCAAAAGCAAATAGCTACCGTTAGTAAGCAAAGTAAAAGTAGGAGCAATAGCAGGAGCAGGAATGCCCTTTAACACACAAGCAAGATTCGGAGCGGAAACGTTACAAGCTCCGTGCAATTTAATGTGTTTGCAAATAAGGGAATGACCCACAGTAGAATCGCATGACTCCCCCGTGAGAAAAACTTCCTTCCCGTCTCTAAGGCATTTATACATGAAAGGCAGGGACCAAAGTTCATGCAGGAAGGCACTACCCAAAGGCTGGAAACGGCCCACGGGATAATGCTTCATACACAAACTAAATTCAAACAATGAAAAAGGCAAGGCGATAACCCCATGAACTAGCCACACAGCAGAATCCAATTCCGCTACAGAGAATGGTAAAGGCTCCACTTTCTCGATATGTAACAGAGTGTACGCTGCATCCTTCATGGACATGAACTGCTGTTTGTCAGTTAAATTAAAAGGCAGAAATAAGGCAGTGGTGTTCAAAAATGCCAGGGAACCTTACCCAACTTAAGTGTCTGTAAAGTCCATGCAAACTGCATAACAGAACGTAACTGATTTTGACCATGATATAACACAGAAACATCATCTTGTACAATATCAACAACAGAGGACACAATATTCTCTAACGTGTAAATGCGGGAAGACAGGGTATTAATACTATTGTCAACAACAGCAAGCACCTTTTCCAAATTTGCTTGGTCTATTTCCCGTAGACGGGAAGCAGCTTCCATTTGTGACAGCTTCCAGAGTTCATTATAAGCTTCATAAATGAATCTCTTCGGTCGTGGTCCCAAAATAAAATCGGACAGATCAATGTTGCCTGATAGGAGGGATAAATGTTGTTTAACAGATTCGAGGGAAGAATGCTGCAACCACTGTTTACATAATTTACCAACAGAATATGTTGTGACAGTACGGGAGTCAGAAAACCGAGGATCGGGCCTATCCTGTTTATAGCCAGGGACTGAGCCGTGAAAACGCAGTTGGCACGTATTAGATGATGTGGGCCAAGCCAACCAGGGTGACTGAACAAGCGTAGAAACATTAAACGAATTGTTCTGAAACAAACCCTGCAAAGCCGCAAGGGACATATTAAAGTGCAAGCTACCGTTGGGCGTGGAAGACAGGGACGGAAATGAAGGTGTATTTAACTGTTTGGCGGTAGCCAAACCCCAACACGTAGTCTGATAGATGGAAGCATTCAGAAATACAATTTGGGCCGGGATAAGGCAAGCACAGTGCAAGGCCTCAGTGCCTTGCACCTGCCATGGTTTTGAGCCCCAGATGGATTTCAAATCCACAGTGTCCTTCCAGTACTCATAACCACCCACAGCTAAGGCGCTCAAAAAGGAACCCGAATATAGCAATTTGGTGTGGGTCAACATGACTTTCTGAGTGGATGGGGCGTTTAACTTAAAATAATGGGACCCAGGGTTCGATCTATTAAAATCTGTAAAATATGTAAATTTATTTCTAAGAGTCTGGGAGCTACCCGGTAAAGGGTTTGGACAATGTTCCCATTGGGTGTAGGCAAAAGGACTATGTAGTGCACTTGGTTTATGGACGAAATGGTTGCCCCAATGCTGGTAGCAATACAAATCAGCATAATTTGCAGAATTCATGTACAAATCTTCAGCATTAAAGGAAGCATAATATTTTAAATCAGCAAACAATGCTTCAACTGCATGCACATCCCAATCGTCAGAATGAATATTACTTTTTACTACATCACCCATCGAAACTCGAAGGACATTTGGTACATTAATAATTTCTGTCGGTCCATGAATTTGAAAATTTACCGCATCCCATACGATGCCATCAGCAACTGGAAAAGCTGAAATGTTCACGAATGTGTGATCACGCTTCATGACGTGAGATGAGGAATGTGGAGCCAAAGTTCCAGCGACACTGTTCACAGCAGAACGTTCGGGTAAATAGTGACCATTTATGAGCAGAAAAAACACTGTGACAAAACCAATGGACATGAACACAAAAGTGAGGAACAGCACCAACCAGATGTATGTCCAGGGGGGAATCAAAAAATTGTCTCTAAACCAGGATACAAAAATACTGAACTTGGACGGGACGATGGATGAGGTGGAATCCGAGTCAAAGGAATAACGTGTTGGGCTCAGGGGCGTTGTTGGTAAGTGTGCCACTGATTCGGTATCGGGATAGGTATACTCGTTCTCGTCGATGCAGGGGGAGACAGGGGGTTCGAGTATACTTTCAGGCAAATCAACCATCTCAATTGTAACATCAGTGACCGTTCGGGCAGGAGGGCCACGAACACAAGTCCGGTAAATGGCAGGACAAGAGACCGCTGGTGTAACACTATTCAGGATCGGCCAGATGTTGTAGCTTGACATTTTCCACTGAGATGTATCTGTTCTCCTTGCGACCAGGAAGCGGTGGTAAGATGACTGTACGTATCCCCTTCAAGCCCAGGACTGGAACCGGTGCACGGTAAGAGGGGCCGAATTCTTTCTTGTTCTCCACCTTCTCTCGAACCAGATTTCCAATCTTCGGAAGCCAGCCGGCAACCGGAATCTGCAGAGCAGCGTCTGTGGCTGAAGGTAAATGTGCGACTGCAAGTTTGTCTCGGGCTTCTTGTAAGTCCTGTAACATAGTAGAATGGTTATCTACATCAAACTTGGCGGATTGCGCCGCCATGTCTAGACCATCAAGGTCAGGCACAAACATTCGTATGCCAAAGAGCATTTCGTATGGGGTCCGCCCACCCAGAGGTCTTCTAGGGAGATTATTAAGTGCACGTTGTACAGTATACAAGTTGGCCAGCCAGTTCCTGCCAGTACCTAAGACTCTAGCTGTCAAGGATTGCTTTAAGTCACGGTTCATTCGTTCAACGATCGAGTTGCCCTCAGGCCGATACGGAGACGAAAATTTCACTTGCACCCCCAGTGAACCCATTGCGTCCTTGTAAGCCTTAGAGGCAAACGCTGGGGCTTGGTCAGAATGGAAGGTGCCACAGGCGAAAATTCCCACAAAGACACGCAAATCCCTGATGACATTTCGAGCGTCAGCACTCCGTTGTGGCCAGACCCAGATGAAACGTGTGCACGAGTCCACTGCCACTAAGATATATTTATAGGCAGTGTCTGAAGAAAATGGACCGCAGTGATCCAGGTAAACACACCCAAAGGGTCTGTTAGAAATGCAGAGCGAGGTCTGTGGTGGTCGTGTAACCGTGGAAGGCTTAATCTGCTGACAAACGTCACAAGAAAGCACATATGTACGGGTGTCTTTGTATAAACCACGCCACCAGTAATGCAAGATGGAAACGGTCGCAGACACTCCAGCATGCGCCGAAGCCATGCCTTCGTGTGCTGCCGTTATCAAGGAAAGTCTGCGGTCCACGTTGGGGATCAGCCGATCGCCAACGTCGGGTATTGTTACATAGGGAGCCTGTTCTGGACCTAACTGATAAGTATATTTGGAAGGAAAACCCCTAGGGTAATTAGCACCTTCTTTTGTTGCAGCAATAGCGGCTAAAATATCAGTATCAATTTTAGACATGGATCTAGTAACTGCTGCTACTGAACACGTGACTACTGCTGATTTGGCTGCTTCGTCTGCCAAACCGTTACCAACAGCATGTGCGCCCACCCGCTGATGGCCAAGGGTGTGAACCACCTGTGTGAGTGGCAGACGTTGTCTCAATTCTGCCACCCGAACCCAAAGCATTTTATGCTTAATTGTGCTACCTTTAGCGTCTCTATAGTCGTTTTGCAACCAAAAGAACAGATTGTCATTGTAAGATTGAACACAGTAGTAAGAATCGCACACAATGAGAGTGGTCACATCAGGATTAACGAACTCAAGTGCAAGTACCAATGCGCGCAGCTCGGCCAATTGTGCAGTACTGTCCCCGAGTGCCTGAGTGTGCACTACAGTGGATTTGAACTTTCCGTTCACAAAGGTACCTGCAACAATAGCACATGCGGCGGAATAAGCATGCTTGGACCCCGTGGCCGGTTGTGCCGAACCATCGGTGTAGATCACACAGTCGTAATCCTCAAGCGACAGTAAAGACAGAGGAGGAGGATGAACGAATTCATACTGTAAAAACTCCTGAGTCTGTAGAGAAGAATCGAAAATGAAAGTGACATCAGGAGACGTCAAAGATGTTGCCCATTGAATCCAACGGGGGTGCAATGCTTTAGAGTTCGGTACACTTGCCTTTGTCACTGCCTCTAGGGCAGGATATGGTGTTACCACCAGAATGCGCTTTCCCTGTGCCAGTGCGCGTTCCTTTAGAATCGCCATCTGCACCGCAGTCAGAACTTTCTCCACAGACGAAAAGCGCATTTCCGCGGAAGTGTAAAGATGTGACTTGTATGCAGTTGGAACCGTGTCACCTTCGTTAAAGGTTAAGTACGTGAAACCCACTGCCCCCGGAATTATTCTAATCACCAGGTTTGTGTGGTTATCACGCGTCAACAGGTATTTAGACTCAAGAAGGTCTGTCTGCAAAGACTGCAGAATGGAGGTATGCTCCGGAAGCCAGCATGACTTCGAAAAGTTAGGTTGTATCAAGGCATACAGTGGCTTGATACGCTGGGCATATTCAGGAATGTAAGTGCGCCCAAAATTCAGAAAACCCAGCAAAGACTGAAGTTTTTTCAGAGTAGTAGGAGGGCACAAAAGTGCACATTTTTCTAAGAAGTGGGGGGCTAAGCCCTTACCTTCATTGTTGAGCTCGTAGCCCAAGAACAAAACGGTAAATTCAGCAATATGAGATTTGGCAAAGTTAAATTTGTAACCTTGAACCGCAAATTCTAGAATAATGCGGTCTACTCGGGAGAGATGTGGGAACAATTCGTCGTCCGTCAGATAAATGTCATCGACGTACGAACATGCATCTTGGTCAATGCCGTCTAACAAAGAGACAACACGGGCGGCGAATACTCCGGGACTGTTCTTATAGCCCATAGGTAAACGCCTGAATTTAAATAATTTACCACCGGATGTAAAAGCGCTCCATTGGCTACTCTCCGGGGCTAAGTTGTGCGTGTAGAATCCATTGGAGAGGTCAAGTGTCGTTTTATATTTCTTACGAACAAGACTGTCTACAAGCGCAGAACTATGTGTATTTTGCACCGCAAAGGTCCGACAATGAGAGTTCAGATGTTGGTAATCCAAAACTAAGCGGTACGATCCATCGGGTTTAGAAACCGCGAAAAGGGGATTATTCATCGGTGATACGCATGTTTCAATTACTCCCTGATAATCCAACTGAGTCAGAATTTCGGAAACGGGGCCTTTTGCTTCCCGTTTTATGGGATATTGGGGTTGTGGCTGTGGTAGGGACCGCAAAGGTATTTCATGGGGGGAGAGTCTTCATCCCAACCTACGTGGTTGCGGTATAACGCAGGAGCCAGGGACACAGCCCACTCAGCTGCAAGGGCCTCCGCTTTGTCCTTTGGGACATGTTGAGAAAAGCTCGGAAGGATTACCTCCTCCCCTCTACGCGCAGCAAGTACGAATGGGGGTGGCCAATCCGCCACCGCTAACAAAATGTCGTACGAAGAGGTCAGATTTTCCCAAAAAATCCCTTTAATTACACGCTGTATATCACCTTCAATTTGAATGACAATATTAAATAGTCTGTCAGGGGGTGCCACTCTGTTGTCTGCAGTCTCCACAGTAATGAGGGTTTCAGTTGCTGTCGCCTCCATATGAGGACGTAGCGCCTCCCGCACTATGGTAACTTCCGCGGCGCTGTCTAGGAGGGTCACTGCCCACGTCCAGTTCAGGAGTCTCGTTCTCACCGTCTGTGGCATATTTCGCTGTTACAGCGGCAACTTTCTTCTTCTGAAATTGTGGGCGAGAACGTTGAAAGTCTTCTGCTTTCCCTCTGACTTGTTGTCGAGGTAGGTCTCGTCCCTGTGGAGCCTCTCGACCCCTTCCTCTATCCTGACGATCTCCTCCACCGGCCTGTAAAGTTGTCTGTGCCTGCGAAGAACGAGGAGAATGCGTATCAGGAATCTGAAACCTATCCGGAGATTTAATTCTCGCCCTATCGCGCAAATCATAAGTGCGTTCAGAAGAGATGGAAACCGGGGATGCGCCTCTCGACCCCGGCCTCTTTTGTTGCTTACCCTGTTTTTTCAACATCCAGCTCTTTTTGGTAAAGACTGGTTTCTCATCTTTCTCAGATTGAGTTTTTGGTTGTTGTTGTTGTTGCAATTGTGTTTGCTGTTTTGCAAACGGCTTATTTCCCAGGCTATTTCTGCCAATAGTTTTGTAAGCCTGGGTAATAATTTTCGGTAATTCGCGCGGCTTGTCCAATTCTGGGACCAAAGCCAAAGCATTAGCTACTTGAAAGTTCACTGCATCGCCCTTGACATTCGCAAGGATCAACTCAGTTACTACGTCGAACACTCCCACCAGTCTCATCCCTAACTCCACAGCCGCTTCAGGGCCATGTTCATCCTGCACTCGTTTAATTACAGAGGGGAGAACCGTCATGGAAGGAGTGCTGAAACACTTCGAATACACTGCTGCGAATACTCTACCCCAGTTGTTGCATGCTGTCAACTCGGGGATTAAGTCTTTTGGCAAACTAATTGTAAGAATTCTATGTTTATCCACCGGTGTTGTGTTTGGTAAAACTGCCTCCAGCTGGTCAAATTTCTCTGCAAGCCAATAAGGAAAATCATCCTTATTTTGTGGGCGCTTGCCCATCACCGAGTTCACCATGACAGGACTTATGGTCACGCCACCTGCAACAGCTGGATGGCCTGCAACTCCAGGTGGGGCTCCCTGGATGTTGCCTGTAACATATTGCACTAAGGCTCGATGCACTCGCACTAAAGCCGAATACATGTTGCGCAGGTCCGCTACTGGTATCGTCATATATTGCGGATGTGGGGTGTACCCGGCCAAAACAGGCCAAGTGGCCCCATCAATAGACAAGGGGCCTAAATGAACCGTGGTAACCGTTTGGGGGAGGGCGCCATCAAACCAAACACGGTGCTGCCAAGCCGTGAGCGGTACTTCAATATTCCTATACGGTCTATAGTGATTAGGAACTACGGTGGCTGTATATTCATGGAACAAATTGTCTGTCCCATCCACCGCCGGAAAGGTGACCCAAGAATAGAACACCTCAAAGTGGTAAGCTGGATCGGCTTGTACCACAAAGATTAAATCGACACCCGCGTCAAGCACCCCATATACCGTTAAGTGAGCCCGGAGCGCTGCGCGGCTATGTGCCGCAATTTGAACAGCCATTTTAGGCTAGAAGTAGTCGACAATCTAGAATGAGGCAGCACACATAGGGTTTTAGTTAAGAAACCTTTTAACAACTTCAAGCTTGAAAGAACCTATAAAAACGTCAATATAGGAGGTATCACCGTCACACATGCTTCCGGAAGCGTGCGTGAGGGGAGTTGTGGACAAGCACAAGCACTACTCAAGCGTCTCGCAGATCAGCCCCACGTTGGGCGCCATGTTATAGGGATTCTGCACACACAGAGCTATGCACAGGATGATAGGACCTCGGAATATAGTGGTGAGCCTACCATAAGCCGTAGCACCTAAAACCCCAACCCAACTAGCCTTAGCGTCCCATTAGCAACAATGTACCAATGATTAGACAACCCAGAACATGGTATCTCTCTCTCAGGACTCGCAGTAGCAAGAACACCCTTTCATCACTCACTCATACCTGTCCACAACGTGCGTAAGAAGAGACACAGTATAGGTTAAAATGTTTATTTCAACTTACGTGCTCTAAGATACAGTACACGTGTCAGTACTGTCAGCATAATGCATAAGAATAATATAATCAGCATAGTTACAACTCCATAGAATACAAACGGGGAAAGCATTTCATAAAGCAGTGGATATAGGGCTGAATGACCTTACCACCCTCCCCGTGTTAGAAACTAGTTTATTATACAAATAGAAGACCTCTGAGCATTGTCTAGCGAACCCCCATACCTCAGTCTCTAGATGCAAAGACTACATCAGCAAACAATCACAGCTCTTCTCCCTGGAAAGGTTTTTCTCCAAGTGCCCCCTAAGCGGGAAAACCGCAACACCAAAAGCACACCAATCTCTCCATGGCAGCTGCACACAGTGCCATGTCCAGGCGCGAGGGACCGGCCAGACCAGCAAGAACAAGGGACGCCGCCCCCGACCCCGCGCACGCCGTGCAGAGCGAGCCCAAAGGGAACAGGAGAAAAGGCGAGAGACAGAAAATGCAGACAGCTCCAAAACAACCCGGCAGGAGCAGAGGTCGGCAGAACAACGGCCCAGAGCAACGTGTGCAAAGAAAGGCATCATGGCAGCCAGGCCCAAGACAACGCAGCAAGGCAGGCCAGGAGGCCACAAACCACAAGACAGAGTGCCCGGGCTTACCTTTGCATTACTTGTGGCCCCCCGGGAAGATGGGGCACACAAGGCCAAATCAGAAAAGAGCCCAGTGGTGCTTATTTTGTTTGCAATGGTTCCCTGGGAGATTTGGCCCGAGAGAGGAAACCACTAGGGGAGGGGACAGCACACCTGCCCCCTCCCTCCATATTATTTGACTATCCTCGACTATCCTCACGCCAACCCTTGGGGGTTTGCCCCCGGGTTCCAGGAAGCTCCAGGAGTGGCGTGCTAATGCGCTCATTCTCTGGCAGTCACCCTGAGGGACAGAGGTTCTTTTGGCATTTTCTCGACGTCCAGTGTCCTGTTGTTCCTTGTTGCCCACTCTAGCCACCCATAGAGGTCTCTTTAGGCTTCTGCCCGCCACATGGACTTATTGGTTAGGGTGTGCCAACCCAGCCCACTTATGTGGCCTTTCATTTATTTTCAGGAGCCCTGTAATAGCTGCCACAATATATGATCCATGTTGTGACCAGGCAATCAGGATTTGACCATTCACTTTCAATGTGCCAATGAGAATATATCTAAAAAGTAATAGTTTAGGTATCTCTCACTTTTTAACAAGGGAACTCCTTCATCATCATCCTGAGCACCTTTTTAAATGCTAATGTTTCGAAAACAGCTGGGTGGATTTACACCAAATCACAAAAAGCATGCTTTTTGGATAAAGTTCGAACTTTTTACCATATGTGGTGTAATTCCATTCGACATTTTGTTTTCTGTATTTGAAAGCGAAACATCCTATGGGAATTAACATGGGAAATCATACTTTTAGGCTCCCCATTTTCTTGGCCTCCACGCTAGAAGAACGGTGCAAAGTGAACAAAAAATGCTCTTCCTACGGAACGTATTGATATTGTGGTGACTACCAGTGTGCGATAAAAAAAAAAAATATATATATATATAGTAAATTCTAAATAGATTAAACTATATATATATATATATATATATATATATATATATATATATATATATATATATATCTTCTCTATATCTCGTCCTTCACAATATAGCTGGGGTGGTGAATATCGGCAGAAACTGAGACGGCTCACTCTGTAAAATTCACTCCCATTCCACTTCGAAAAACAGGGGCCCACACTTCCAGAGGCATCCTGCACAAGTCTTTATTTTCTATATTGACCAGCTACCATAATGCGTTTCGGCTACTCTAATAGCATTGCTCACTCTGAGAGATGCAAAACCAAAGGGGATGATGGACGGAGTGTTGAACATTGCAAGCACTCACCCCCAGTCAACTGATCTGGGTTTAATCCATCATCATTCTTTAGCTCACTCCGCCATCCCAGTTCAGACATGGCCATATGCAAATCAGTCTGACCCTGTACCTCATGGGAACAGTCCAGCCCGAACTGCCAAGCCATGTCTTCCCTGGACCGGAAACAAGCATCCTGGGACCGGTTTCGGGCTCACATCCCTCATCAGCCAGGCTATCTTGAATCCAGTGGCAAAGTGAGCAAGGGACCCACGTCTGGGCATACCCTGCCAACTTAGGGCGAACAATGCAAAACCAAAGGGGATGATGGACGGAGTGTTGAACATTGCAAGCACTCACCCCCAGTCAACTGATCTGGGTTTAATCCATCATCATTCTTTAGCTCACTCCGCCACCCCAGTTCAGACATGGCCATATGCAAATCAGTCTGACCCTGTGCCTCATGGGAACAGTCCAGCCCGAACTTCCAAGCCATGTATTCCCTGGACCGGAAACAAGCATCCTGGGACCGGTTTCGGGGTCACAGCCCTCATCAGCCAGACTATCTTGAATGCAGTGGCAAAGTGAGCAAGGGACCCACGTCTGGGCATACCCTGCCAACTTAGGGCGAACAATGCAAAACCAAAGGGGATGATGGACGGAGTGTTGAACATTGCAAGCACTCACCCCCAGTCAACTGATCTGGGTTTAATCCATCATCATTCTTTAGCTCACTCCGCCACCCCAGTTCAGACATGGCCATATGCAAATCAGTCTGACCCTGTGCCTCATGGGAACAGTCCAGCCCGAACTGCCAAGCCATGTCTTCCCTGGACAGGAAACAAGCATCCTGGGACCGGTTTCGGGCTCACAGCCCTCATCAGCTAGCCTAAGCCTATCTTGAATCCAGTGGCAAAGTGAGCAAGGGACCCACATCTGGGCATACCCTGCCAACTTAGGGCGAACAATGCAAAACCAAAGGGGATGATGGACGGAGTGTTGAACATTGCAAGCACTCACCCCCAGTCAACTGCTCTGGGTTTAATCCATCATCATTCTTTAGCTCACTCCGCCTCCCCAGTTCAGACATGGCCATATGCAAATCAGTCTGACCCTGTGCCTCATGGGAACAGTCCAGCCTGAACTGCCAAACCATGTCTTTCCTGGACCGGAAACAAGCATCCTGGGACCGGTTTCGGGCTCACAGCCCTCATCAGCCAGGCTATCTTGAACCCAGTGGCAAAGTGAGCAAGGGACCCACGTCTGGGCATACCCTGCCAACTTAGGGCGAACAATGCAAAACCAAAGGGGATGATGGACGGAGTGTTGAACATTGCAAGCACTCACCCCCAGTCAACTGATCTGGGTTTAATCCATCATCATTCTTTAGCTCACTCCGCCACCCCAGTTCAGACATGGCCATATGCAAATCAGTCTGACCCTGTGCCTCATGGGAACAGTCCAGCCTGAACTGCCAAGCCATGTCTTCCCTGGACTGGAAACAATGATGATGGATTAAACCCAGATCAGTTGACTGGGGGTGAGGGCTTGCAATGTTCAACACTCCGTCCATCATCCCCTTTGGTTTTGCTTTGTTCGCCCTAAGTTGGCAGGGTCTGCCCAGACGTGGGTCCCTTGCTCACTTTGCCACTGGATTCAAGATAGCCTGGCTGATGAGGGCTGTGAGCCCGAAACTGGTCCCAGGATGATTGTTTCTGTTCCAGGGAAGACATGGCTTGGAAGTTCGGGCTGGACTGTTCCCATGAGGCACAGGGTCAGACTGATTTGCATATAGCCATGTCTGAACTGGGATGGCGGAGTGAGCTAAAGAATGATGATGGATTAAACCCAGATCAGTTGACTGGGGGTGAGTGTTTGCAATGTTCAACACTCCGTCCATCATCCCCTTTGGTTTTGCCTCACTCTAAGAGATGCCACTTTTTCTTTCCTTTATAAACATTCATGTCATTTCAAAAATCATAGACATAGAGAACATCTTATATATTTTTGCATTTCACATACCAAATAAAGTGCACAGTGCTTAAATATATACAACCAATGACAACTAAAAATATCACTTTGTATAAGTTGTTGTGTAACATTCAATATTTGTAAACTTAAGGCAAATTCTCTTCTCCAACACAAAAGTAACCGTTTGTATAAAAACGACCATAACAAAACTTGAACATCTTAAATGATGCCTAATTTCATCCATCCCATAAATATATAATGCATCAATTTAAACATAATTTTCAAAAAGCTAATTCTTGCCATATATTATATATACATTTCAATCTCATTTATGTATACACATCAAATACTAAAAATGCAACAAAAAAATATACAAATATGCTTATTTTGCTTGCTGATCAAACAATTAAGGCACCACTTTACTATTTCCATATCTCTCCCAAGTGGGAAAACGTCAGCTAATTGTCTTCTGTTTTATCTAGTGTGCCCATATATGAAACCAAAAGTGTCACTTCTTATTAAAAGTATCCAATTTCCATCTTAATTTCCATCTGAAGGTATCAAAAATCTTATAGATAAGTGTACAAATACTCTTCTATGTTAAGCCTTCTTGGGGTCTTACTGTCAAGCTCTAAGATGTATTTCGATTCAAGTTGCCTCAGTGTTTTTTCTCTATTCCCTCCTATACATTGTCTGGGTATAGAGTCAATCACAAAGTACTGTAGATCTCTTTTATTACCTGCATGTACTTCATCAAAATGACGACCCATAGGGTATGTTTTGTCTTTGTGTTTAATAGCCCTTACATGTAGTAGAATACACTTAGGAACCTGGTGTGTAGTGCTTCCCACATAAATGATGGAGCACGGGCACGTTAAAATCTGTTCTGCAATTATAGATACCCAATACCTTCACCGGTGTGCTCCGAAATGGAGAAGAAAACTCAGTCTTACTTATACCATACTGGTAAGCCTTGCATTTCTTACATCTGATAAACCCTACGATTTTCTCTAACCGGTGAGTTTTACTACTCATCTCAGGACTAAATTTCTCTAATTCCTCTCTCATTGATTTTGCTCTTTTATGAGTTATAGCCAGTTTTCTAGGTACTAGTTTCCCAATCATTGGATAATTTCTGATTAGATGCCACGTTTTACTCATTATTCTCCGTATTTCTTTCCAGTCTGTGCAGAATTCGGTAATAAACCTACTCCCTGGAATCATGTCTCCCTTCATAATATGTCTACTGAATAGCACATCTTCCCTTTTTTTTGATTAACTCTTTGTCTAGCGGAGTGGTGTGGCATGGAGTAGATAAGCGTAGAGTGTAGTGGCATCGAGTGGAGTGATGTAGAGTGGAATAGCGTAGAGTGGAACGGCACAGAGTGAAGTGGCATAGAGTGGAGTGGAACAGAGTGGAATAGCGTAAATTGAAATGGGTAGAGTGTAATGGCGTAGAGTGGAGTGGAGTAAGCTTCATTTAGGCATGTGTAATAGTTTTTATCGCTAAAACCAGAAAATACCTCTCAATGTATGGAGGAAAGCTAAATATTACTTTGATTTTCAAGATCGTGAGTGCACATTATTTGGGGATTGTGCTTCACGTTTATCTTAATATTTAACAAATGTTTGGGGGGTCTGGCTGAGCCGAGATCTAGATGAGCTCTGGAGGACCAATTGCGGTCATTTATTGACCTGGTTGGATGAGCAGGTGGAGACTTGGATAAAGCCCCTGATAACAATAACCGGAAGGTTGGCCATCGCTAAAATGGTAGTTCTCCCCAGATTCCTCTACCTATTTCTTAACCTTCCACTCCCGCTGCCATTGTGTTTTCTGCGACAGCTTCGGTCTTGTTTGGTGGTGCTTGCGTGAGCGTGGAAACAACCCAGGATTGCATGGGAGATATTAACGCTCCTTTTTGAACAGGGTAAACTGGGAGGACCAGACATGGATTTATATTACTACAGCACCCAGGCACAATTTGTACGTTACTGGCTATATCCTACATGATTTCAGGCTCATACTGCACCCGAGCATGATCATGTTATCCCGTGAACCCTACAGATGGCACTCTAACAGACCCCTAGTCAACCAAATACAAAGGTTGATACAGTTGGCTGCACAGTGTGTGCGTGGGGGAACTGCGGCGGCAGGCCCGGTTGAACAGTTTTTTTCCCTCTTCGGTCTCGCTCCTTGGGCATCCCTCCCTTCCCATCAGGCTTGATGCTGGTACCTGCATCAGACTGGGCTGTTTTCAGCTCACCACTATGTGTGTCGTTTATCCGAGTTGACCCTTCATTACACCACAACAAGCCCTGCAAGGTCCTGGCATCACTATCCTGGACATGTTTAGATACTACCAGCTGCGTTTGGCTGTTCGTGCGGTCAAAGATTCCTTTCCTGAGACCTCCCTACATTTCAGGTCCTTGAGGCTACCCTCACATGTCGCACCCGTGCGAGCTTATCACTAGGCTATATGCTGGTATGCAGGAGACGGTGCCGGTTCGGATCCTTGGTGCTCGGCAGGCATGGGCTGTCGCTCTTGCGACTCCCATTGCAGAGGACCAATGGAGATTCTGTTGCACTCAATCCCGGGCGCTCGCGCCCAACTACAGGCTACATTTAGTTCAATTTAAGTATCTCCAAAGGCTATACCGCACTCTAGAGCAGCGGCATAAGATGGGCCTTCTTGAGGATGCACACTGTGTGTGCTATTCAGTGCCCTGTGCTGATTTCCCACACCTGGCGTGGGATTGCCCATGGTTGGTGCACTTCTGGCTCACTGTTTTTGATACCTTTGAAGAGATTATAGGCCACCCCCTGGAGTGCTGCCAGGATCTGCTAAAAAGGTTCCCCCGGAAGTGTGAAGATTAACAAGGCTCTTACTTTTAATTGCTAAGCGGCAGGTGGCAATGCATTGGGGCCGCTGCAGGGTGTCGCAACAGGCCGGCGGGGCTTCATGATTCAGCTTACTGTCGGGAACAACTGAGCACCTACTGGGAGATGATGCCTGCAAGGTCTCATCCTAAATATATCTAGTCACCTTTGGAGTTGTTTTTAAGTGCATGTAATGAGGAGCAGGCGGAAGCTGCTGCTCTGGACATAGGGGAAGCCGATTAGAGGACGATCCACCCTGCCGCATGTCAAGCTCACATGAGAGGAGCCTGTGTTTGCTGTATGCCTCGCCCAAATCATGTTCTCATGAGGAGTAGAGGTGTGTCTCTATTAAATGATTCCCATTTGTACCTGCCTTGCTGGGTGGCTGTTTCCCCTTGTTCTAACTTTTTTCCTTTTCCCTCTTGGCTATGTTGGAGAGAAATACAGAGATTGCAATGCTACTGATTGAACCTGTGCTCCAAGTAAGCTCTCTGGTACTGGTTTGTATACTATTTTGGCATGGATTGTAATGCGGTACTTTGTATTTCTGTCTGAAATTTCAATAAAGAGAAACGAAAAAAAATATTTAACAAATTTAACAAACAATTATAACTGGTGCAATTAAGCACAACATTTGATTGAGATTTCTGCAATGTTATTGTGACCACATACAGACTCACTTTGAAACTTAATGTCAAACAAAAGCAGTAAATTTGTGACTCTTGTATTTGTGAAGATGCTAGTATAGTTAACTCTAAGGAAACTGGCCATTAGTTGTATGGCCTGCACAAGTAAAGGGTCCACATTCACCTCTTCACTGGGAACCAAACATCACATTGTGTCACAAAATTATAACCCTCAATGAATGAATGTTCAATCTTTGCTTTTTCTTTAGAAAAGGAAAAGTACATTTATTACACACAAACTACTTAATACTCTTGGCTGTCAGCCAGAGCACCCCAGCCGAGATCGTCCATGAGGAACTGGCGCTGACTTTTATCTCAGATATTATCCGCATTCGTCCCTTGCTCCTTTGGTGCTCTGTTTGACACAAAGAGGATCTTCACCTGAACAGACTCGTCCTCCAGGATTGTTTGGCCCTGGACGGGTCTGCTCAGATTCTATGGATTTCATACAATAAGAAAGTCTTTTTTTAGATTGGGCCGCCCAGACTTATTCCTTGACCTCCAGAGTATTGTGAAAAAGGACCTAATATGAGTGAAGCAGGAATTCATTTAGAAAGTGGCAGCTGAGAGGGTATACTCTGCCTTAGCCAAACAGTCATTTCAAGCCTATGTCTTGGTTAAATCAGTCCCAGGAATGGAGCCTTATCTCTGGACATGTCCAACCATCATTGACGCCTCTTAACGTTCCTGATACCGAACACCTTCCATCAACTGTTATTCCCCAAGGGTGTTTAGTTCTCACAAGCTACCCTACCTCCTTGTCCCTGTGACATGTTTCCATCTGCAGTTCTATGCACATAGTTCTGTGGTGTGGTAAGTTCTCTACCCTGAATCACAATTTTTTAAGACCCATCCTAGTTGCGCAGAGATTCAGGCAAATTAGACCCGCCAATGCTTTTATGATAAGATTGCTCATTCTAGCGAACTTTTTTTTTCAATTTATACTTGCAGGATTTTCCTTGAAAGTCGAATAAAAGTGGTTCTGGTTCATACTATGCAGTAATTTAAAAATATACATAAGGATGGTGGAGATACCTTTGGCAACATTATATTTGACCCCTAAAGTGCCATAACTTCAAAAATCACAGTATCCCCCCATGTACAGTACAGCACATATATAGGGAGGTGTCACTTTACGTCAGGCGAATGTTACCACAATTAAAGACCAGAATCACACGTGAAAATACCTCATTTCGAACTAACTTCAGTAACGATAATTCATCTGCACTTATTATGAGTAATCAAGCGTTGCAATCACATGCTTATAGTTTCCTTATTAAAGAATTGCAGTCTTTTTGGAATAAGCGTTACTCTCACCAATAACAACACTTTTAAATAAAGCACGATAAATAACATCTCTGAATGAAGCATAACTTAAAACATTGTGAATGATACTTTTAAATGAAGCGTTGTTCACACCAATGTCAAAAATACTTTGAAATAAAGCATTATTAGAACATAAACCATGCGTCTGTAAGTTAAATTTTTTTTTTTAATGTTCTGGCCACATCAAATGCAACCACAGAGTCAGCCCATAGAGGCCACCACCCTGCCAGCTGTAGAGCAAAGGTCCCAGCCTTGTGAGTGCTTGAAGCAAAAAGAAAAGCCTGGGGTGGTCATCCTTTCTTTGACCCTTCAAACTAAGTGTCTGTACTTTTTATAAATTTCCTTGGGGGGAGCTGTTGCACTCCTACAACTCTCCCACATGCTCTTTCTCAGTATCAGATCCTCTCCAGCTCCCCTTGCTGCCTGTCAGCTGCCTTACTCCATGTGCCCTAGCCTGAGGATTTTACTTAGCCCTTGGGCCCCAGCCTTCTGGCTTAGTGCCCAATTCATTTGCAACCTCTCCTGGGTTGGCACGCCGACATTTTCTCCTGCCACCCACTTCCCGCCTCCCCAGTGCCCCTCCCAGGATCTACTTAATGGAGGCTACAGCACCAAAGGCAAGCCCATCTGCACCCGTCCGCACCTGGACTGTGCCCAGCACCAGTAACACGGGCCCTCCAGCTACTCACAGGTACTCCTCCACAGATCTTCGAGCCTTGGACAACTCAACAACTGCTACCTATCTTCTCCGTGCTCCACAGCAGGACCATTCACCTGCCACTCCTTTCTCTTCACTTGCAACCTAGAACCACCCACCCACACAGGAACCCGCGCCACCTCCACCCCGCCAGCCGACAACACCCTTTAACCACTCCGGTGTCTTCTGATCTACGCCAGATCGCTATGCAAGCACACCGCCGAAGTCTGGGACACCATCTCCACCCTCGCCCCCAATGTGACCTTCATCACAGAGACATGGCTCAACCCCTCTTCAGACCCTGACATCGCCACCGTGATACCCAAAGGCCACAGATGAAACACCGGGACTCACCAAAAAACACGAAGGTGGCATCGCCATAATCCTCAAATAATCAATCCTCTGCACCACCACCAACGACGAAACCACATCGACCATAAAACACCTGCATTTTCAACTCCACACCAATGACAAAACTACAGTCAAAGGCACCCTCGCCAATAGACCCCCAGGACCATGGACTGGCCTCTGTGACACCATCACAGACTTCATCGCCCCACTCGCCATCGAATCCAAGCACTACATCTTCCTCAGAGACCTCAACTTTCACCTAGATGACCCCACAGACATGAACTCCACCAACCTCTGGGAACGAATGGACAACATTAGCATCACCAAGTTGGTCACAGACCCCACCCACAGAGCAGGGCACACACTGGAACCTACCTTCACGTCCAGGAACAAAGTCAAATACAGCCATACCACCGAACTCACCTGGACAGTCCACTCCATCAATCACTTCACCATCACAGGGCCACCTCACACCACCCCCAATCCTCCCAGCACCTCCTTCCATAGCTGAAGCAAAGTGACAATGAACCAATGGATGGACGCCCTCAACACCACGCAGCCTGATGCCACAACTAACCTGAAACAGGCAGTTGAGAACTACAACACCAGGATAACCAACGCCACTGACCGAGTGGCCCCATCTAACCAACCAAAACATGCAGATCCACCAAACAAGCCAGCTGGAAAACTCTGGAACTCAGCACAATGAAACACAGCTGTAACCAACTAGAGAGAAGATAGCGCACCAGCAGAGATGATACAGACCTAGCCACCTTCAAGTCAGCCCTCAACAAATAACACCAACAACTCAAAGACGTGAAAAAGGATACCCTGGCAGACCGCATCTAGAATAGCGCCAACCACAACTAGGAACTCTTCACCATTGTCAGGGAGTTCTCCTGCCCAACAGCCACTGAGAACACAATCCCTCCCTGACAGGAACTCTGCAAGGCTCTGGCAAATCACTTCCACAACAAGATATCCACCATCTACCGGAACTTCGAGCCCCAACCTACCGACCTCCACAGCCTCCCCACTCCTACGGAAGCCTCCCCCAACCAACATCTCATTGCATGAAAACAACTCACCACACCGGATAGCTCAGCCATACTGAACTCTATTAACTCAGGAGCACCCAAAAACCCCTGCCCCCACTGCCTCTTCAACCTTGGAAGCTACAAGACCAGCCACCAACTCACTACCATCCTCAACACATCCATCACCTCAGCCACCGTTCCCGATGCATGGCAAAATGCAGAGGTCAGACCTCTCAAGAAACCCTCTGCTGACCCCGGCGATCTCCAGAAGTTCTCACCCATCTTTTTGCTCCAATTTCCTGCCAAAGTCCTTGAAAAAGCCATCACCCATCAGCTCACCGAACACCTGGAGTGAAAGAACCTGCAAGACCCCTCCCAATCCGGTTTCCGAGCCAACCACAGTACCGAGACCACCCTGATCGCTACCACGGATGACATCCACACCTTACTCAATAGAGGAGAATCGGATGTCCTGATCTTTCTCAAACTCTTCGCAGCCTTCCACAACGTTTCCCACCACACACTCAGAGATTGCTCCAGATCAGAATCAAAGGAGATGCATTCATATGGATTGCATCATTCCTCATGGGTTGCACAAAGAGAATCTGTCTCCCCCTTTCACCTCGGAAACCATGAGCACCATCTGCGACATCCACCAAGGTTCATCCCTCAGCCCCACCCTTTTCAACATCTACATGACTCCCTTAACCGACATCGTCAGAACCCACAATATCAACATGATGTGCTACGCTGATGACACCTAGCTTATCCTCTGGCTCTCAGCTTACTCCACCACAATGAAGAACTACTTCCACAGCTGCATGAAGAACATCATAGCAAGGATGAAGGAAAACTGTCTGAAGCTCAAAACGGAGAAGACTGAAGTGCTGATCTTTTGCAACCATACTCCCCTCTGGAACGACACCTGGTGGCCCGCTGAACTCAGACCCAACCCCACACCAAAAGACCACGCCTGCAACCTCGGCATCATCCTGGACAGCAAACTCACCATGAAAGGACAGATCAACACAGTCACCTCTGCCTGCTTCAACACCCTCCACATGCTCCGAAGAATCTTTAAATGGCTCCCCACAAGCACCAGGATTACAGTCATTCAAGCCCTAATCGCCAACTCCGATCCTCAGCTGGGGGTGCAAAGGTCTTTGCATAATCGGGCTCTGTTGTGCCATTTTACGCAATCTTGGGATCATTTCTCTTCTGGTGGTGGGCCCTAGTGACCTGGAGTCTGTTCCTCCTGTCCTCTAAGAGGGTACACTTTACAGGTGGCTTGTTCCATTGGCTTCCTGTGCCAGCCTTTCTACTATTTCACCTCTTGTGCTTCTTTTCCTCCTGGGTGTAGAAGTCCAGTTCTTCCCCTAACTGGGCCTCAGGGGTCTAAGGGGACTAGCTTCCCTGGTCCTGGGGAGATACCTACTGGTTTTAGGGTCAATTGTTGTCAGAGTCCTTAGTCCAGGTGGGCATCAGGTGGTTCCTCCTTCCAGTTGTCCATGGCTACCACCTCCAATCACACTCCAGCTCCTAAAAAAACACCCTCTCCCCCTGTGCAAGCCTTTATTAAGTGGGGGCAGATGTTTTAGAAGCCAGGCACCCCTGGTCAATCCTAGAGTGCCACATCACCTCTCTGTCCCTGTCCCAACCCTCTTGCACAGCATGCTGGGACAATTCCCGATGGTATTATCCAGGAGGCGCTGATCACATCTCCTTTGGGGACCTCAGCTCCACCCCTCGCTGACATCACTGCCAGGGTCTTTTCCATCAAAACTTCAAAGAGGAACCTCCTCCTGCGTTGGCTCCAGAGGTCTAGGTGCCTCCTTCGTTGACTGGGCCTGGGCTATCCCATCCCTCGTACAATTTGACAGCTAATTGATGGATTCACAATTGTCTCCCAACCCTTCTTACTCAGGAGCTGAGGAAAGCACTGTTAATTGCTCCCTTTGTGTGGGGAGGCCTTTGCTCTTTCTGCTGGTGAGCAATGTAATTACCTTGGCCCAGCACGGTGACAAAGGGCTTGGTGTCTGATCCTAAGCTGAGCCAGAGAAATATGACAATTCTGAATTGCCCTTAAGCTGTACAGAAACCTTTTTGGAACTTGCAGAGTTGATCTTGGCACACGTATCTCACCCCATTTTGATATGTCACTGAACTTTGTAGGCCAAAGGGATGCAAAACTGCACTCTAAGGCAGATTTCCGCCATGTGTAAAGTGACAAAACAGTCAACCAGATTGACTTTCCCTGTGAGTGTCCACTAATATTATAAGTCCTACCCCAGGTCAATATCTAACACTACAGAACCCTCTGCACCAGGCTACCTTACTGGGCTGCACACAGCAGTAATCTCCCATGTGCAGCCCTAACACATGTGCACAAGCATGAGCACACATGTTCACGTGTAACCAGCCAACTGCCCCTTACCCTTTCTGCATCGCAGTAGCCTTATCTTAATATGCAAACACTGGCGATAATGAGTGGAGTCCATTTACTGTGTGTTTACCATGGGTGAGTCACCGGCTGTGAGGCTCACCAATGGTAAAAAGACCAAAAACCGAGTGATTAAAAAGCAAACAATCCAAGCGGAATCCATGGGCAGAACCCATTTTATTACAGTGACTAAACAGCAAGAAAGCACTGTATAAAGATGACTGTGTACTGTCCTGTTGTTGGCCCGGTGGAAAGCATTGTGCGGATGAGTGCACCTGAGTGTAAGGTTTTAATCGTTTTTGAGATAAGATAAAATATTTTTTATGTAACTATGACAAATCTGACAAATCTGAGAACATTAAATTTAGGTGGAGGGAGGTGCACGCCCCCTCCCCGATCCTATTGTGGCTATAGGAAACACATCCCTCTGGCCAAAAGATATTTGCAAGGGGGAGGGGGACAGAATGAATGCAACACAAAAATATACGACGCATTTTAACTGGTGTGTGGATCACATATCACTCATTTCCTATCGCTGCAGCATATAGCAGGATATAAATAGCCCCACCTCTCTTTTTATCTCAAATGATTCCGGTCAAAGTAGTGCATATAAATCAATTGCACTATGATGCAATAAGTAAAAAGCGTAAGTGCAGAAAAACATATTAAAAGTCAGCCGAACAGGGATCGTAAATTTTATGCAGCCATTGAGAGTCCATGATGTTACTAGGTACCAATATCGAATCACAATTCATTTCAAAATACCAATTCCTCATTATTTCATAGAACAATGTAATAAAGAATATATTCACTATGAATATAGATATGTACAGAAACCCAGTATCTCGTAATTCACAGGGAACTGTAAAATGTGAGAATTATGTCACAAATCATATTGATAGACCCTCCCCCCCCCACCACCAGCCACTATGCAGAGATTTACCATGCACAGTGCTACTTGGTATATGTGACCACGTTTTCGAAACTATGCAGCAATTTTATCGAAATTAAAGGAGAAATTATGTGGGACATCCTATTGCAGTATTTGTCCTCCATACAGTTAGTAATGGAAATAACTTGTACGTTACACTGAGCATATGTACATATATATCAGATAGATAGATGGATGGATGAATGGATGGCAATCACAATGCATTTGTTTGTAAAATTCTTTTGAAATAACTACATTTTATGTTAAGAATGCATCAACATGAACACATTTTCAGATCAGGCTTTGTGTAGAACAGTGCATTCCTCAAGTTATTGGATAATTCCTTAAATAAACAAAATGAAAGTTTTACATTACACCATAACAATATAAACACATATAGAAATAAATCATAACTAGCACAGTCTATTCATCCAATCAGTGATAGTGGAAGATTGATTGCCTCGGCGATGTATCAATATCTTTCTGTCTACTTTGATCTAAGTTAGAAATTGGATTTTGGGTGATTTATTTTACAGTGTTTTACTTCATTATGTACTGTTGTGGCGGGAGTTTGTGTGCTACTCTCAATGGCCTGGATACAATTATCGTAAACTCTAGAACATCATTTTTAAATAAACTGATGAAATTGTCATTTCAGTTGTAATCCAACAGATATTTTAGATGTAATAAAAGTGTAGCTTCGTGTGTAAAATATATTTCTACCTCCTTTTTGGTTCTATCAACTCACCCTGAAAGCAGAGGCTTAAAATAAATGCCAGTGGTACATGGCAGTGAACCAGGGAACGGACACAAGGCGAGTCCAGCCAGGCCTGGCTTCTGCAAGGAGTAGCTCGTGAGCAAGTGGTAGCTCTCCAGCAACCTGGAAGTTGCTCTCCTATGTGCAGCCCAGCCTTCTAAATTAGAAGCTTTTACTTAGTTGAATTAACATATGTGTACCAAATTTGGCAAGTGCGCATTCAAGAAAAAAATCTGTATTTCCAGAACTCATATACTGAAGTTTGTATAAAAATGTTTTATTTCTAAAACGTATTTAAAACTGATATTTTAGTGATAAATCATGCAGAGTTGCTGAGAGTTATTATTACTATTACTTTGGGGCCAGGGGCACTGAAAATATGGCTTTTACCTAAAGGTATTCTATATTGACAAACCAGTTTTTTACTGGCAACAGTGACTGATGCACTGTGATGACCATCGATGGTAATCTTACATTTGGTGGCCACTAATGTAATCTTGTCTGATGTGGTCACTATTACAGCACTAATAATATTAGTAGCTCGGGAAACATTTTCATTGAACATAAGGTGATCTTATTACAGAAAAGGTTGGAGACCCCTGAGCCAGTCCTGTAGCATCTGAAGTTAGTTAGAGGGCCTACCTGATGCCCAGACTTTGTTATTGTTAATGGCAGTGTGACCAATGATACCGAAATTTAAGGGGAATTTGTTAAACGGTTAAGAATTTGTATAAGTGGGGGGCTGCCAAACCGATATACACCGTGGACTGTGCTGCTTTCTAATTGGATGAGTGCCACAACAGACATACTATTGCAAAGCAGCACAACTAAATTTAATTTTAATTTACTTATAAAGTGCAACACTCATCCCGAGGGATATCACTGCGCTAAAATAGCTAACACATATTGTGAAGACACTTGTCAAGGCACGAGCAGTTAAGTCCTGAAATGCCATGTGTTCAGTTTTTTCCTAAACCCCATATGGTCGTCGGTAAGGCGTAGGGCTAAAGGAAGTTTATTCCAATAAACGGCCGCCTAGTATGAAAAAGAGCGGCCTCCAGATCTGACTTTCTTTATGCGTCTGGTTTTAGCAAGAGCGATATTGCAAGACCTCAGTTCTCACAGAGGGACATAAAAGTCAACTTCGTTCTTCAGGAGTTTTGGTCCGAGCACTCCGAAGCCAAGCTGTATTTTTCCTTGTTGCATGCCAGATTAGCTGCTGCATTCTGGGTCACCTGTAATCTGGAGAGTCATTGCGAGCTCAGAGGCACTAAACTGGAGCACAGCAGGCTTGTGTGAGACATGTAAGAGCGTGACTTGATGTGACTGCCATCCACAGGCATCTCATACTGCAGCAGAGAGATGTTTTGTAAGCTGCAGCTTCAAAGTGGAAGAGACAGTTGGTCCAGCCAGATGAGGAAATAATAGTCCCCTTGACTTGGGCCAAACCCACCCTAAACCATGCATCAAAGTTACTGACAGCTCACAGTGTGTTACTGTCAGCTCCCAGCCCAAGTCGCCACAGTAGCCACATGTCACCACTGTCAGGCGCTAAGTTTTCAAGAATCTTTCCAGACCCAAAGCCAGGGCCCATATCACATAAAGCGAGCACTGTGAAAGCTACTTTTAGAATCTGCCAGTTTTAAGCCTATTGGTGTCTTACGTAGTTAAAGAGCGGGAGCAGTGCTATTTTACGACCATAGCCATTGGTAAATGGTTGCTTGCCATGGGAACTTAAAAGTTATGTGCTGCTAAAGTAAACAACAGAACATAACACAATAATACACCCAAAGCACTGATAGAGCGCTATGCTCTTGTAAAAATTATAGGGGTGCATCATAATCATTGTTAGTCTGTACCCGCATATATCCAGTTATATATCAATGAATGGTTAGTAAAATGTAGTCGTAACTTGCATTATTAGAGTGAATAGAAGGGTAATTGTGCTATTATAATCCTTCAAATGTAATGCTTAACTGAAACATGTTCAAAATGATGCATTAATGGATTAGGCCTTGTGTAATCGAGGGGCAGTAGTTTAAACGTGTGCCATATTAAGTTGCACGCGTAGTTCACTTTTCGCATATGAAGTGTAATGATCTAATGCTTATAGAAGTGATCATAATTGTGCGTTTAAATTGTGTAAAGGCCTGACTGCATATACGTAAAGGGAAGGCCTGATTCGTTCTTATGTTAGCTTATTTTGTAGGTAGAAAAGGTTCTCTTGGAAAGGCTCTCTGGGTACAGTTGGTAAATTCGGGCAGAGGGAAAAAGTCTGTTGAAACGTATCTTCTGTTGCAGGTGCAAGGACATATGCCTCGTTAGCGAAAGACTGGTTCTTTGTTTCACGAGTTGGGGTGGTGGGAGGCATTGAGATGGGAGTACACTGGAATGCAGGGATGATACTTTCAGCGGAGAAGGTGCCTGGGACTCAAGGTCATCGTAACCTTCCTGGATGAAGTAAGAGTTTCGATGGAAAAGTACGAGAAGGAAGACCTGGCCGAAGAGGCGTGACAAGGGCGTGTTCAATTGTATTTGGGTTTTGTATTAGGGACAGTGCCCCAAGGGTGGAGAGTAGAGAAGAGGTAGAGGGGACCAAAGAGAGAAGACAGAGAGGGATTCTAGGAAGGAGCATCTCAGAACGAGCTCGAAATGCTATGTGAGTGTACTTCTTAGGAAGTCTTCACAGCTGACACCTTTTCTTTACTCTTGCCTTGGTAGTTCGTTAAGTAGGTATGTCACCTGAGTGATAGAGTAGGGACAGCTAATGGTTTTATGCTTATCTAGGTAAATGAGGAATAACATAGAGATTGGAGCAATTATTGCTTGTCTAATACTTCTGGAGCTAACAATTCTTCTTATCCTGAGTCGGATGAGACTCCTGCGTAGGATGCTATTTGTATTAGTGCCCATTTATTTCTTTAACCTCGTGTTGAAGTGCTTGCACGTGCAGTTATTCTTGGCTGTAATAAACCCACAAAATTGAATTCGTAGTCAGTGGTCTTTTTGAGGTAAACTGGATTCTAAACCGTCGTATAACTGAAAAGACTTTCTTTACTTCACACTATTCAGCAGGTAAAAAGATCCTGGCGACCTGAAGATCCTTAGAGGTGATAAGATAAGGATCAGCTTAATCATTTGGTAGCAGAGTAGGATGGTTTCCTCTGATAGTAAGGGGAGATCTAGATTAGGATAAGGGATTATTTGCCCCATAGAGCCCGAGTGATGGTGATCCAGTGGATCATAAGAGGAGGACGATGGCGGTCGCTGAAAACTGACGGAGAGTGACGGTGTGGCGGAAGTAGCAGTTCGTGGTAGAGTGAGTATGAACAGGGTGATGCTTGTTAGATTGCGGTGTTTAATTGTTGTGTGATGTCTTGCGGAGTTGGAATGAGAGTCGTGTGATTGAGGATCGGACTGTGAGCGCGTGCGGGGCCGAGAGATTTGATATTGTGGTGTAGAAGACACCCAGAGCTGAGATTGTTGACCAGAGGTTGTGGGGGGTCATGAGACGTCGTTGACAAACCCACTGAAGATAGGGAACATATGTGCGAGTGTATGAATAACCGACCCTGGTCGTAGGTTGTTGTGTGCAGAACATTGAGCGTTTGGATCCTATCGATTGTGTCAGAGGTGATTGTCCGGTCGTTCGCGGACAGACAGCTGCCAGATTGAGGTCAACAATTTCAAGAGGCTGGTCGGTCATCGGTGGACCGACAGTCAGAGAGGTAATTGTTCGGTGGGACGGACAATTGCTTCAGAGTGTGATTGCGACACGTGCGAGTGAGAAAGGGTGAATTGAGAAGGAGGGTAACTGCTGTGAGCGGAGGAAGAGTGATGTCAGACAGTGCCGCGCTGCGATAGGTCGGTTGGTGTGAGCCGCGCTGGCATTGGTGGATTGAAGTCAGGAAGTAAAAACGAAATATTGGGTGCAAACAGAAATCTGCTTTATCATGAAATGTTTTAAAGTTTTACGAGAACTCTGTAGAGGTGATAGACATGTGGTTACTCGGGGAGGAGAGGAAGCACCTCCCGAGGATACGCCAGCACATTACATGGCTAAGAATGTAGGATTACATACTATAATTTGGCTTGAGAATTGGCATAAAATGACAGAAGGAGAAGAAGAATTGACCTTTCCACGCTATGGTACTTTCAGGTTGGAAGTGTTATACCAGTTGAAATCTGTGATGTCTTCCATGCGACCATTACCTAGGCCTACACAGTTTGAGGCGTTACATGCATGGATTAGAGCAGCGTACGACAGGAAGAGAGACAAAGCCAAGAAAGGGTGAAGAAGTCGATCAGGGCATTTCAAGATGCGAGATGGGATGCACTGGAGAAAAGATGGAGAGTGGAGACAATTGAGGGGGACAGATTATATCCGTTGTTAGAGGGAACGGGAGGTACGCAGGGGAAAAGCACAGAGGAAGATGACAGTGATACGGATGACAGCTTGTTAGACAGGCTGCTGGCAGAGAGACCACCTCCATTAAATCCAGAATATAGCGCAGGAAATTCGATTGTGGCAGGAGGGATGGACGAGTCATACAATCAGACAAACATGAGAGTAGTAGGAAAAATCTCCACAGGAACGGAGGGAGCGGAAACCCAGTCTCCCATGGGGACTATGCGGTTGCCGGACTCCCTGACTGTACCTGTCACCATTGGTCCTATAGTATCAGTGTATGACCCAGATCGAGTAAGTGAAGGAAGTCTAATGCAGACTACAGGGAGAGAGAGGAATAGCGCAGGAGGGAATGGCGTAGAGGTACAATTGGTCCGTTCTCCGAAGCCCATAGAAGCGAGCACGCCATTGCCAGCTACCGCAGACTCATCGAGTGGACAGGTGGATGAGAGACCGGCAAGACCAGGGTCTTTATTTGAGTCCAAGTCAGCTTTGAGGATGTGGACACCACCTGTAAGGAATCAAAGCGATAGAATGCCAGGAGATAGGGAACGAGACATCTTAGAAAACAGACCAGGTTCCAGGAATACAATAGAAGAGAACAAATCAAGAGAACAAAGCAATGATTATGACGAGAGGAATGGTGCGGCTTCTCGAGAAATACTGAGGAGTGCAGTACAGGCAAGGTTGCTGGATGTAGTAAGACTAAAGGCGGAGGTAGACAAAATGATTAGTGGGAACCTGCCCTTGGAAGAATAGAGATTTATGAGCCAGACGAGCTGCTTTTCGTGGCAAAAGATGTGACTCGTAAAGCAAGGGCCGCACATGAGAAATTGACAGAATTGGCTAAGAGATATGAGGTGGATTTGAATAAAACAAAAACGTTGCAAGGATCACATAGGTTGCAATATAGTGATCAGGAATTGGAGGAGAAAAGGATCACAGGATTAAGAACGCATACTAAAGACCTGATTGTAGGGATGCGTATATGGATAATGTTGAAGAAATGGGAGGAAAGGTGGTCAAAGAAGAAGACTGCCAAAAAGACTGGAGGAGAAACGCCGCCCCCGGGGGCAGGGGTGACGGGCGTAGGGAACTATCCTTTACGGGAGGTACAGACTGGAGGGTATGTGCATGTGCCGTGGAGTAGAGGTGATTTGGCTGCGTTTACAAATGATTTTCCTCGGCTGAGGGAAAAACCCGTAGAGTGGTACAAACAGGTTGAGCGTTTCGTCAAAATTTCAACGGTATTATGGACTGATTTGAACACCTTGTTTGATATACTGGTACCAGGAGATTTGTGGACAGCTTGTAAAATTGCAGTTGAGTGGCCGACCTTTGAACCTGAAAGGGATGCTGTTACAAATGGTCCATCACCCATTGTCATGAAAAAATTCGAGCAAGTGATTACATGGTTGAAGTTGAAGATCTCGCCCCAAGACATCGATTGGGTTAAGATAGATCGAACTGTGCAGGAACCGAAGGAGACGGTGCATGAGTATTATGAAAGACTCTTGCAAGCTTTTAAACAGTATAGCGGATTAGATGCCTTAGACCCCAAGGATATGGGACAGTTTGTCTCAAAGTTTGTCTTGGGATTGAGACCAGAGGTCAGCCTCATGATACAGCACCATTTGATCTGTTGGCAGAACAAGCCGGTAGATGAAATCTTGAGGTATGCTAGGTACTGTACCGATGAAGTAGACTCAAAGCACCGGAAGCTAAAGGACAAACTGATGCTCGTTCAGATGCAGACAGCTCAGGTCCAGTCTAGTGGAGGGACGCTGGGAAGGAGACAGGGAAGCTACCAAGGGAACCAAAATGGGCAAAGCCAAGGAAAAGGGAAACCTATAGATCCCAAGATGGGGGTGGATGTGGCGACATTGAAGAAGACCACTGCGTGTCATCTTTGTCATCAGATTGGACATTGGAAGCGCGAGTGTCCCTTGAACCCAGCCAACCAGGTGCAGCAGGAGGTAGAAGTGGTTCAGGCACCTGTGCCGGGGGTAGTTAATACTGTGATGAGGCCCAGATCGATGAAAGGGGGGATGTATAACCCACAAGTGCAGGTCCCCCAGCCACCAAGAATTTCGCAAGGAATGCGGACCTATCAGCAGATGCCCCTTTTCGAAGGGTATGACGAGTACAGTCCAGACCCGTTGGCCTGACGGTGCCTGAGGGGGGAGGAAGATTGCACACTTGGAGCAGTCTTGGAGGTAGACCAGAGAGGACATTTTGTGGAGGCAGACATTGATGGTCATCCTACCACACTGTTGGTTGACACTGGTGCTACCCGGTCCACTGTAAGATCAGCAGTGGTCCCCAACCTACCCCTCTTGGGACAATCGATCCAAGTTGTTGGAGTGGCGAACAAAAAAATAACTAGCCCACTGACCGAACCGATTCCAGTGAGGATAGGCTCATTCCAAACTAGACATCAGTTTGTGGTGTGCGATACGAGCCCGGTCTGTCTTTTGGGAAGAGACCTATTATGCAAACTGAACTGCACTATCTATTGCACACCTAGGGGAGTGGAGGTTCAGACGAAGGATGATGATGCCACCTTCAAAGTTGCCAATCAACACCTGTGTATAGAAATGTATCCAGTGGTGACAGTGGAAGAACTTCCACTGGATTTGAGAGATTCCGTGTCGCAAGAGGTGTGGGATTTCACAGGAGAAGAGATTGGACTGATCAAGGGAGTTGAACCTGTACAGATCCAGGTGAAGCAGAATGCTGACTTCCCTAGAACGCCCCAGTACAATCTGTCGCCTGAAACGATCGCAGGGATTAAACCTGTAATCGAGTCTATCATCAAGCAAGGCATTCTGAAGGAGATAAGAGGTAGCCCATGTAATTCACCCATCATGGGACTACAGAAACCGAGCGGGAATTTCAGGATCGTGCAAGTCCTGCGAAAGGTCAACACGATATCCCATGTTGTCCAGTGGTACCGAATCCATCAGTGATACTGTTTCAGATCCCATGCGGCACCGAGTGGTTTACTGTCATTGATTTGTGTCAAGCATTCTTCTCGATACCGCTCCATGAGGAAAACCAATTTCTTTTTGCTTTCCGGCTGGAAAATCGTGTGTTAACATGGTGTCGTATCCCTCAAGGGTATACAGAAAGTCCATCGATCTTTAATCAGATCTTGAAGAAGAATCTTGAGAGTCTCGTTTTGCCGCAGAACTCAGTTCTCGTGCAGTACATAGACGATCTGCTTATCGCTTCAGAAACGGAAGACGCTTGCAGGATAGACACGATAGCCCTATTGAACCATTTGGCAGAGAACGGACACAAGGTGTCTCCAAACAAGCTGCAGTACTGTCTAAACGAGGTACAGTACTTGGGCCACAGATTAGAAAAAGGCAAGAGGAAGGTGTCACCAGATCAAATTGAGGCGATAATGAACATGGCAGTGCCCACCACTCAGAGAGAAGTCAGGATGTTCTTGGGAATGGTCGGCTAGTGTCGTCAGTGGATTCCCAATTTTTCCTTGAGAGCAAAGCTTTTACAGAGGCTCACGCACAAGGATGTGAGTGATCCGGTACCATGGGACGAGGAGTGCTTGGTGTCATTCCTAAGACTGAGAGAAGATTTGTGCAGTGCACCAGCTTTGGGAATGCCTGATTACAACAAGGCTTTCCCACTGTTCTGTTGTGAGAAGGAGGGTTGTGCATTAGCAGTCTTAGCTCAGAATCATGGAGGTGTCCGTAGACCAGTTGCCTACTTTTCAGCTACTCTAGATCCAGTAGCTTCTGCGTTGCCCGGATGTCTAAGATCCGTTGCTGCAACAGGTGTCAGCATTGAAAGATGTGAAAGCATTGTAATGGGTCATCCTTTGACTGTTTATGTGCCACACTCGGTTGAATTGTTGATGACTAGGACTAAGACTCAGCACCTAACAAATAACGGGTTAATGAGGTATGAGCAAGTCATACTTGCTGCAGAGAATGTGACTCTGAAAAGGTGCCCCGTCTTAAACCCTGCGACATTAATGCCCATACCGAATGCAGATGATGAAGATTGTGAGGACCATGATTGTCTTGATGTGACTGAACTATGCACCAAACCGAGACCTGACATTGTCGATGAACCACTGACTGACCCAGATGAAATTTTCTTTGTCGATGGTTCATGTCTAAGAGACAGTGTCGGCCAACTAAGAGCAGCATTTGCTGTATGTACCATTTCAGGAGTGGTTGAGGCTGCTTGCCTAGAAGGAGTACACTCGGCGCAGGTAGCTGAGATCATTGCCTTGACTCGTGCCTGTTTGGCTGCTGATCAAATCTGAATCACGATCTACACGGACAGCCAGTATGGGTTCGGTGTGGTTCATGACTTCGGACAGTTATGGTCACATAGGGGATTTTTGACATCATCTGGTTCACCCATTAGGAATGGAGAACATGTAAGACAACTGTTAGATGCATTGCAATGTCCGAAGGAAATCGCAGTTGTCAAGTGCACTGCGCATGGAAAGGGGGATGATTTTGTCTCTCTGGGAAACAATTATGAGGACGAAGTCGCCCGCAACTGTGCAGAGCAAGGATGCATATTTACAGAGGGTTACACAGGAGAGAGCCAAGAAAGAACCGAACTCAACATGATGTTGGCCATGGCAGACACTTGGGAAGAACTCAAGCGACTGCAGGATGAAGTCTCAGACCAGGAACGGAACGGATGGGTCAAAGCAGGGTGTGAAAGAGGGGATGTGGATGTTTGGGTTTCCAGTGATGGGAGAGCTGTATTGCCAGAGGATTTGCTGAGCCCAATGGCAAGACTAATACATGGACCGGTACACCTTGGTAGAGATGCAATAATGCGTGTGTTTAGACAAACGTGGTATAACCCACGATTTCGTGCGATTGCTGAAGCAGTTTGTCAGAGGTGTGTTACGTGTCAGCAGATGAATGCTGGATAGAAAACTGTAGTCACCTTGAGTCACATTGGGAGGTCAGGAGGACCCTTCAATAGGATACAGCTAGATTTTGTGGAAATGCCTAAGCGCAATGGGTTGAGATACATTTTGGTGGTGGTATGTGTATTCTCACGGTGGGTGGAGGTTTACCCAACACGCAGGTGTGACATTCTCACAGTGGCTAAGTTATTGTTGAGGGAACTCATCCCGAGGTTTGGTTTTCCAACCTCTTTGGAATCAGATAGAGGAAAACACTTCCACAGTGAAATCATGAAGTTACTTTGTGCCGCATTGAATGTTGATCAGAGACTCCATTGCAGTTATCGACCAGAGGCTTCTGGGATAGTGGAGCAGGTTAATGGGACTTTGAAAGCCCGGATGGCAAAAATGTGTTCATCAACGTCTCTGAAGTGGCCTGACGCATTGCCACTTGTGCTGATGAGCATTCGAAGTGTCCCAGACAGGAGAACTGGGTTGTCCCCTCATGAAATCTTGATGGGAAGGGCAATACGGTTGCCAGCAGTACCGGCTATGGCTTTGATAAACATCACTGATGACTTGATTCTCGATTACTGTAAAGGACTATCTGATGTGGTCCGTTCTGTGTCCCAGCAGGTGCCAGCTGCAGCTGTTCCGGCCTCGAGTGATCTGTGCCACGTCCTGTGTCCAGGTGACTGGGTGCTTGTCCGAAAGCACGTGAGGAAGAGCTGTCTGGATGTTCGGTGGCGAGGCCCGTACCAGGTGATACTGGTAACGAACACAGCAGTGAAGTGTGGAGGATTGCCGAACTGGGTACATGCGTCCCATACCCGCAGGGTTCAGCACCCTCAGAAGAAACAGCTCCTCTCGTAAATGAAAATCCAGCTGATGTGGCAGGGCCACTTGAGAGGACAAGTCAAGCTGTGAGGGCCGCTGACGCAGCTGGTTGTGCACCAGAGCAAGCTGAAGGGGGTTCCGACAACCAGAACCTCGACTCTGACTCGGATGACAGAGGTGGTGCAGTGGGTGGAGTGGAGTCAAATTCAGCAGAAGAAGGAAGTGGTGCACAGGGTATAGAAGGGGAAGGCGGAAGAACGACCAGAATTGAGGAGGCTTGGCCTGAAAGACAGAGGCGACTGAATCTGAGGTTGGCACCTGAAAGAGATCTTGCTCCAGTGTCTGAAACATCTGAAACAGAAGCAAGTGATGAAGAGCAGACTCAAGAGGGTCGGAGGAGGTCGAAAAGAACGAGAGTACCTTGCCAGAGATACTCTACCCCTGAGTGGACTTACGCAGTGACTGATGCAGGGGGTAGTGAGCTCGGGGAGACTGAGGTCTGTGCAGGTGGTCAGCAAGAACCCGAGCGTGGTGCTGAAGGTGGTGCTGTTAATACCAGGACTCGAAGTCGAAGGAATACTGACCCTCACGGTTCCGAATCCCCCGCTTCTGAGTAAAGTCCGAGAATTGGTTTTGCATCGACTCGAATTTCCGTCTTTTGGATTTCAGCCATCTTCACATGAATTGGTAATTCTTCGCCTTGAACTTTTGTATCATGTTTTAGAAGCGCTTGCAGATGTTCTTATTGTGGATGAAATATAACCTGTTGTAAATAAAAAGTCTAAAAGAAGAAGATAACCTAGATCCGAGTGGAAGAAGAATAAACTTAGGGACTTTCCACCGAAGAGGAACAAGATTTTAGGGAAGTCTTTTTCTGGACTATGTAAATAAGACTGTTGGTGAAAAGGGGATTTCCAGAGGTTTCGAAGTAGTTCTCAAACTGGTTAAGCAAATCACGTGCGGAGAAGACAGAGACTTTTTGAGTGTTCCTTGCTGAAACTAAGAACTTTTGAGAACTTTCGAGATCATGGAGGCTGGAGATCCACATCGTAGATCCAAATTGATCGTAGGCACACTTATAGGGGGTGTGATAGTTTCTATAATCATAGTAGTTGTAGTCTCATATATAGTTCCACATGAGCTAGCAGTGGAGGGGGTGCCAGGAACTCCTACACCTACTACACCTAGCCAAAAAGAGGGAAACATAGGAGCTGACAAAGCTTTGCTGATTGAAGAAAGTCGTAGATTGCATGTAGATTTGTCTAGAAGTGATTTTAAGCTTAATGCATACGCCAAGCTGCTATATGAGTATGTAGATGCGATGGATGCGAAAGATTGCTATGTGTGTATGCAGTTGCCTGCTTCAGTGGATGAGGGTATTAGATATCACCATCTTCCACTGACGTATGGGATTTCATGTAGTCTGTTGCTTAGTATATTTTATGAAAGAGATCAGTTTGAGTATTTCTTTTCCAATTACGATGCAGTGCTTCCTGAAGTTCCAGCTTACAAACATTTGAATAAATACGACTATTATAAGTCAGAAGAAAGTCTTGGGAAGTACTTCATACCGTCTTTGGAATTAGATACAGCATATGCCCACCGACATAACTTGACATGCTCATTATCAGATGTAGAGAAGAAGTTTGTAGATCAGGTAGAAGATAGATATAGAAAATTAACACAGACACGAGACACAGGACATAGGCCAGTAGATTGGACCAAGGAGGAAAGATTGCACCGAACAAAGGGAAGTTATGGTCCTATAGCATTGGACAGCTGTGTGTGAGACGTTATCAGACCTACTATGAAAAGGTCCCGGTGGGACAGAGTACGTGTGATCATGTTTTCACCATGGAAGAGTCAGCAAAGAATTTTCTGCAAGGCCCTGTACAAGTGATACCTACGGTGTATTTTGTGTGTGGAAGAAATGCTTATGTGAGATTGCCTGCGAACTGGTATGGTACGTGTTACTTGGGAATAATATTTCCAAAGATTTACCATACAGAGGATTTGGAACTTTTGGAAGGTGGAAAGCATTCAAGAGTGAGAAGAGGTGCGAGTGCAGGGGTTGTAGTGGGAGATATCTTTGGAGCAATGATACCAAGTTTGGGAGTGATCTTGAATGATGTGAAGATCCGGAGATTGGCGACTGTGATAGATGAACTATAAATGAATACAACAAAGTCGTTGGTACTTGTGGAGGGAGAGATGTTGTCGATAAGGACAATGGTTTTGCAGAATCGCCTTGCTTTGGATGTCTTATTGGCAAAGGAGGGCGGAGTCTGGAAATTGTTGAAGGTTCAAGAGTGCTGTACTTATATACCAGACCACAGCAAGGATCTGGAGAAATATACAAGTAACATCACTACGATTCACACAAAATAGCAGACTTGACTGAAGAGGGAGTTTGGGAGAAGGTTGGAAAGGGATTCGGTCAAGTGGGGAGCTGGTTTGCGTATTTAGGAAAGGGATTCCTTGGCTATGTTCTGAGACCTCTCCTTATTGTGGTGGTTTGTGTGGTTTGCTTGTGGGGTCTGATCAAAGCATACAAATGGTATCGCGCAGGCAGAGCTGAGAGGGCTCTGAGAGAAAATGAGACGAGAATGGCTAGACTGCAGGACAGTCACTATCGAAACCTTAAGAGTTTGGAGAGATTCCGACAAGGGAGAATAGCAACGAGTTCTGTTTAGGTCGGTTCTTTCTCCAAGGGAGTTGAAAGGATGTGATGACAGGAGTCATCAAAGGGGGGAACTGATAGAGCGCTATGCTCTCGTAAAAATTGTAGGGGTGCATCATAATCATCGTTAGTCTGTACCCGCATATATCCAGTTATATATCAATGAATGGTTAGTAAAATGTAGTCATAACTTGCATTATTAGAGTGAATAGAAGGGTAATTGTGCTATTATAATCCTTCAAATGTAATGCTTAACTGAAACATGTTCAAAATGATGCATTAATGGATTAGTCCTTGTGTAATCGAGGGGCAGTAGTTTAAACGTGTACCATATTAAGTTGCACGTGTAGTTCACTTTTCGCATATGAAGTGTAATGAACAAATGCTTATAGAAGTGATCATAATTGTGCGTTTAAATTGTGTAAAGGCCTGACTGCATATACGTAAAGGGAAGGCCTGATTCGTTCTTATGTTAGCTTATTTTGTAGGTAGAAAATGTTCTCTTGGAAAGGCTCTCTGGGTACAGTTGGTAAATTCGTGCAGAGGGAAAAAGTCTGTTGAAACGTATCTTCTGTTGCAGGTGCAAGGACATATGCCTCGTTAGCGAAAGACTGGCTCTTTGTTTCACGAGTTGGGGTGGTGGGAGGCATTGAGATGGGAGTACACTGGAATGCAGGGATGATACTTTCAGCGGAGAAGGTGCCTGGGACTCAAGGTCATCGTAACCGTCCTGGATGAAGTAAGAGTTTCGATGGAAAAGTACGAGAAGGAAGACCTGGCCGAAGAGGCGTGACACGGGCGTGTTCAATTGTATTTGGGTTTTGTATTAGGGACAGTGCCCCGAGGGTGGAGAGTAGAGAAGAGGTAGAGGGGACCAGAGAGAGAAGACAGAGAGGATTCTAGGAAGGAGCATCTCAGAACGAGCTTGAAATGCTATGTGAGTGTACTTCTTAGGAAGTCTTCACAGCTGACACCTTTTCTTTACTCTTGCCTGGGTAGTTCGTTAAGTAGATATGTCACCTGAGTGATAGAGTAGGGACAGCTAATGGTTTTATGCTTATCTAGGTAAATGAGGAATAACATAGAGATTGGAGCAATTATTGCTTGTCTAATACTTCTGGAGCTAACGATTCTTCTTATCCTGAGTCGGATGAGACTCCTGCGTAGGATGTATTTGTATTAGTGTCCATCTATTTCTTTAACCTCACGTTGAGGTGCTAGCACGTGCAGTTATTCTTGGCTGTAATAAACCCACAAAATTGAATTCGTAGTCAGTGGTCTTTTGAAGGTAAACTGGATTCTAAACCGTCGTATAACTGAAAAGACTTTCTTCCCTTCACACTATTCAGCAGGTAAAAAGATCCTGGCAACCTGAAGATCCTTAGAGGTGATAAGATAAGTGTAGGAAGGTGGAATCTGACTATATGGTTGCCCCCACTTTTTTTTATGGTGTTTTGCTGGTTTATGACTTAGTTGGACTGGGATCCTGCTATTCAGGGCCCCAGTCTATCTGCTTTCTCTGTAAAAGGTTCCCATGTGCCTTAGGCACATCTCTGATTGGAATCTGGAGTGCCCTTATAAGTCCCTAGTATATGGTATACTATGTACCAAGGGCATAGGTACCTCAGAGGCCTGCCAGGGGCTGTAGCATGTATTATGCCACCCCTGGAAGGCCATCCAAACTGACACCACAGGTCTGCTACTGCAGCCTGGGTAAGGTGGTGCATGCACTCCTTACTGTGATATAGGTTACCTATATCACTAAATACATACACACATATAAACCTATAAGTCACTCCTAAGGCAGGCCTTATCAATCCTAAAGGCAGAGTGCATGGTTCCTATGTGAGAGGGTGCCCCTGCATGAGCAGGGCCCCTCTGCAGCGTTCGGAGACCATCTCTGATGCTGTTTGTAGTGCAGCCTGACCATATACTCTTAAGCGCATTATATCCTCGCGGTAAAATGCTAACTTTGGAATGGCTGCACCTAAACATGTCGTGTTTGGTGTCAAACATCTTGGAATACTACCCCCCGCCAATCCTGGCGGCGGGGGTAGCATTCCACCCTTCTAGAGGGAAAGACATGTTAACTCTGGCTTACCCGGTAACTTCTTTCTGAAGCCCTGGCATCACAAAATGGATGCTGCTGCCACAGACACAAGTCTGGCCTCCTGCTGCTGGACGAAACTCCGGCAGGGGAGGCCTGGACAATAGGTTTCCTGTTGCAGGGAGGTGTGACCACCTCCCCAGACAGGATAATGTGTATTGGGGCTGGGTGGGTGCACTCTTAGAGTGCTTTGAAGTCCTGCACTGGGGGAGCAAAAGGCTCCTCTGTGCATATGCCAGTTCAAACCAGCTCAGGGGCTACCTGCCCCTGCTCTGGCGCGAAACTGGACAAAGGGAAGTGGGTGTAGCCACCCCTCCCTTGACCCTCCCATAGGTGGGGTCATAGAGTTAGTCCCTCCCTGTTTTACTGGTTAAAATGGGGAACCCTTGCCACAGCAAGATTAGATTATACCTGGACGAAACTCTGAAACAGAATCCTGGACCTTCGACGCTCTACTCACGATTAGAGGACTGAAGAATCTCCCTTGGGGTCAAGGAGTGACTCCCCTGCTTGGCAGGCACCAAAGAAGCATCTGTCCGGTTCGCATCACTGAAGCTCCCGTCGGACGCCGAAGTCATCGCATCACCAGAGGTGGATTCTCAGACTTCCCCGAGGCTACCCTGAGTCCCCAGCAAAGCTGAGGCCCGTGGCTATCGTGGGTGACTTGAGACCGTGACCCCTGGACACCGAGCACACTTGCAAGTGCACCATCTTCTGGGTCTCCCAAGAAGTCGTGCTTTGGGCTCCGAGTAGCCCTAGCCTCCAGCACCACCTGCACCGAAGATCACTGGCCCCCACTCCACGAGTGTCCTGTAAGCCAGCTCCACGTGCGGCGTCACGAGGCTCCTTCGCGGTCGCTAGCCCGTTGGCTAGTAGCCCTTACCGAAGTCCAATCTTTTCTTTACTTGGCAGTCTGGTTGCTCCAGGCCTGCCCTCACTTACCCTTGCTGGGTGAGTTCCCCAGACCTTGCTGGTCTGCATCATCGACGATCTACATCTTACTTGAGACTTGCCGTTGCCAAGGCCTGTTGGGTCCAATCTGGTCGCCGACACCTCTGCACTCGACAGACATCGAGCAACAGCCCGAATCCTGCTCCTGGTTGCCGACAACGCCTCCCGGACCTCGTGGCTGAAGAGTCAAGATGACCGTCAACGAACTTGAAGCACTCGACATCGGTGGGCATCTGTCCATCGCCCTCCTGGTCACTGGCTAGTGACCCAGACTCTGTCCCCTCTGCTTTCAGGTTCTTCAGAACTCCGATCCACTCTTGGATCCACCCGGACACTTTTCTCCTGGTCGCCAGCAGCACTTTGCAGCAGATCGCCATAAGAAACAACGACGAAACCCGACCCCGAAAGGCACCTATGCACCCGGCTTCCCTGGGTGAGGTAACACGAGTACTCCGGTGCTCCCGTGGGTAGAGACTCTTCAAAGTCCTAGATCTCAAAGGGTTTTGTCCTAGTCCTCTTTTAAGTGTCCCTTTCCTCTATTTTCCCGATCCCGACTTTCTCCATAGAAGTTAACGGCGTATCGCGGTTGTGTATTTACACTGCACGCGTCTCCCGTGGGTCCCCTGTGTCACTACCTTGGGTGGTTCCTTGTGGTCCAAGCACTTCTAGAGGCTCTAGGCCTAGTGTCTAGTTCAGTCGTGGTTCGCATACCATTTTATTGGTATATGGTTTGGTACGCCCCTAGGGCCCAAACGTGTATTTGTGCTATTACTGTGATTTAAGATCTTATAACCTATGTATTTCGAACTCTAGCCTCATAAAGAGACTAGAGGGGTGTGTTTAGTAATAAATACATATATTTTGAATATATACCTGGTGTGGTGCTCTTTCATTTGGTCACTCAAGAGATTATAGACTGGTAAAACAAGCTGCTTTACATTCCTTCAAGACTTAGCCTGAAGGCTGCTCTCCATAGCTACCACTAGGATAGCTTTCAATAAGGTTGTCTTTAACCTACCTACCATAAGAGTCGATTTGGACTGGTGCAAGGTGCCCACTATAATTAGTGGACAGCATATGCCAGGCCAACTTCTCACATTGGTGTGCAGCGTGTGGGATTCCAGCTTGCTATTGTTTTACCAGATAATCTCAATTGAATTGATCAACTGAAAACCACTAAAGGTACCTAAGGTACATATAATTTAAGCTTAGAATATCAGTAAGTTCTACTGAACTTAGAGTTGTGTGTTAAGGGATAGCACAACCCTTTCTACAACTCAAGAGAGTTTAGTAGGCCACACTAGAGTAGGTAGTGCATACACCACACCACACTAGTAATGTCTTTAAAAGCAGGATCTGGAGATGCCCTGCAGGAAGCCATTGAGCTTCCCCCCTCCAAGTATGACACACTCCCATTCTTGGAACTGAGAGCTTTGTGTAACGTGAGGAAATTAAGGACAGGCCAAAGTCCCACCACCCAACACCTCCAGGAGTTGTTGGTGGCTTATGATCTTAGTAAGTCTTCAGAGACTGAAGGGGTAGGAGCAGAGGGTGGGCCAGCAGATGAGGAAGGGGCCAGGGGTACTACTACCCCCAGCCCCCTCTGAAACTGACCAGGAGGGTGACAATGACCCTGACCTGGAAAACCCAATCCCTTCTGGGGAGGATGAAGATGAGGATCTTGAGAACCACACCTTTGTCCCCCAGGAAGGATTATGAGTGTGCTCAGAAAGTCTAGGTCTCCTTCTCAGGAGTCTAACCACTCTGGCACCTCAATAGGGAGCTCTGTTTCTTCTCACAGGAGGGAATCCTCTCATGAGAGAAGAAAGAGACTGGTCCAGTATGAGGAAACTCAACTAGAGATCAGGAAGAAGCAATTGGCTTTAGATAGAGAATCCCTAGATCTCCTTAGAGAGAGAAGAAAGTTGGGACTAGAGTCCCATGGTGGCAGCAATATCCCTAGAGATAGGGAAAGGTCTTATGACCATAGAAACCTAAACAAGATTGTCCCTCCCTACCAGAGTGGGGATGACATCCACAAATGGATAACTGCACTGGAGAGGGCCTGTAAAGTTCAGAAGGTCCCCCAGAGGCAGTGGGCAGCAATCTTGTGGCTCTCCTTTGCAGACAAAGGTAGAGACAAGCTCCTCACTGTAAGAGAAGAGGATGCTGACAATTACACAGTCTTGAAGAGTGCTCTGATAGATGGGTTTGGCCTAACCACTGAACAGTATAGGTTGAAGTTCAGAGAAACCCAAAAAGCTCAGACTCAAGACTGGGTTGATTTTGTAGATTGTGCTACAAAGGCTCTGGAAGGTTGGATACATGGCAACAAAGTGCATGACTTTTTAGGATTGTACAATTTGATTATGAGGGAGCAGATCCTTAATAATTGTCAAAACCAGCTTTTGCACCAGTATCTGGTGGACTCTGATCTGACCTCTCCCCAAGAATTGGGAAAGAAGGCAGACAAATGGGTCAGAACCAGAGTAAAAACTAGAAATCAGGGTGGTGACCAGAAGAAAGATTCTACTAAGTCCCAAGAGAAAGGTGGGGATAAATCTAAGGATAAGTCCCCTACAGGGCCCCAAAATTCCTCTTCTGGGGGTGGGTCCCAAACTCCTTCCTCTCCTGAAAAGAAACCATATTGCCATGTCTGTAAAAAGCCTGGGCACTGGAAAACTGATCCCAGTTGCCCCAGGATTGGCAATAAAGAAAATGTTCCTCCCACAACTACTACCACCCCTCCTGGTACTACCAGTAGTAATCCTCCAGTTGGGAGTAGTGCACCCAAAAAGTTAGGTGCTTTTGCAAGAGGAACAGAGGTGGGCCCTAGTTTAGACAGGGACCCCTCAACAGACTCCTCTGACTCTGATGGTGGTATAGGATTTGCCACCTTTACCATGGGTCCCATAGCATTGGGCAGGTACAGACTGGAGCCAATGATTAATGGTCAGAAAGCTGTGGCATTTAGGGACACAGGGGCTAGTGTCACCATGGTGGCAGGGAAACTAGTCCCCCTCACCAGCTTTTACCTGAGTTTAAATACCAGGTGACCAACATTGATGGTGTCAGAACAGATCACCCCATGGCCATAGTCAATCTCAGCTGGGAGGGGGTCACAGGCCCAAAAAGAGTGGCAGTGTCCCCAACCCTACCTGTAGATTGCCTGATGGGCAATGATTTGGAAATTTCAGCCTGGGCTGAAGTTGAACACCAAACCCATCTTAGGATGTTGGGCGTCCCTGCAAAGGTTAGTGGGGCTGTGATGGCCACAGCCCCAGCCCAAGAATTTGGAGAGATGGAGCCTGAAAGAATGGCCCACTCTCCCCCAAAAGAGAGCACAAGGGTTGAAGAAAAGTCTTCTTCCCCCAGACAGTAGGTAAGGGTCAGCCTCCTCAGGGAACTGACCCTACCCCTAGTGAAGGAACCGCCACAGAGGTAGTCAGGCCTGGCCTGGCCACACCCCTGATGGCAGAGGACCCTTCCAAGGTGGTACCCAGTCTGGAGCAGGTAACCTGCCCCTCTCTACCCTGCCTCAGTCAGCCCAGGGCTGCAGAGGTCAGGGAGGTCAGTGGACCCCCCGGGCCCCCTGTCCAGAGGAAGCCCCCATCAGCAGATTAGGGGCACCCAGTCTAGTAGCCCTAGCCAGGTGAAAATTCCTCTACACACTGAGGGATCCCCCATACCTTTATGTAGGGACCTCCCCAGAAGGACTCTGGTAGGCAAGGGCAAACCTGGGACCAGAAGGTTCCAAACCTGCCATGTCCCTCCAGTGTTCCATCCAAAGGGACCCAACCCCCAGCTGTAGGCAGCCAAAGGTTGACCCTTAGAGCAAAGTGCAACTCAGTCATGGAAAGACAGGCATACATGGTGACCAGTGATCTGAGGAAGCTGAGGCCAACATTCCTAGGGCCTCACTTCCCTACTCAGACACCTCTCCAGCCTTGTACTTTACCTAAGCACACCAGAGGTAGTGATTCCCCATGGTGGAGACCCTCTCATACCCTTAGGGTGAGGGATTGCTTAGTGGACCATAACATAGGGGGTAACCATGCTAGTGCAGGTGCTTCCTTATATGGCCACTTAGTCAATATAGCCTCAACTGGCCAAGGTTAGCCTTATCTCCTTTCGTTTGGGGGGGTTATGTAGGAAGGTGGAATCTGACTATATGGTTGCCCCCACTTTTTTTATGGTGTTTTGCTGGTTTATGACTTAGTTGGACTGGGATCCTGCTATTCAGGGCCCCAGTCTATCTGCTTTCTCTGTAAAAGGTTCCCATGTGCCTTAGGCACATCTCTGATTGGAATCTGGAGTGCCCTTATAAGTCCCTAGTATATGGTATACTATGTACCAAGGGCATAGGTACCTCAGAGGCCTGCCAGGGGCTGTAGCATGTATTATGCCACCCCTGGAAGGCCATCCAAACTGACACCACAGGTCTGCTACTGCAGCCTGGGTAAGGTGGTGCATGCATCCCTTACTGTGATATAGGTTACCTATATCACTAAATACATACACACATATAAACCTATAAGTCACTCCTAAGGCAGGCCTTATCAATCCTAAAGGCAGAGTGCATGGTTCCTATGTGAGAGGGTGCCCCTGCATGAGCAGGGCCCCTCTGCAGCGTTCGGAGACCATCTCTGATGCTGTTTGTAGTGCAGCCTGACCATATACTCTTAAGCGCATTATATCCTCGCGGTAAAATGCTAACTTTGGAATGGCTGCACCTAAACATGTCGTGTTTGGTGTCAAACATCTTGGAATACTACCCCCCGCCAATCCTGGCGGCGGGGGTAGCATTCCACCCTTCTAGAGGGAAAGACATGTTAACTCTGGCTTACCCGGTAACTTCTTTCTGAAGCCCTGGCATCACAAAATGGATGCTGCTGCCACAGACACAAGTCTGGCCTCCTGCTGCTGGACGAAACTCCGGCAGGGGAGGCCTGGACAATAGGTTTCCTGTTGCAGGGAGGTGTGACCACCTCCCCAGACAGGATAATGTGTATTGGGGCTGGGTGGGTGCACTCTTAGAGTGCTTTGAAGTCCTGCACTGGGGGAGCAAAAGGCTCCTCTGTGCATATGCCAGTTCAAACCAGCTCAGGGGCTACCTGCCCCTGCTCTGGCGCGAAACTGGACAAAGGGAAGTGGGTGTAGCCACCCCCTCCCTTGACCCTCCCATAGGTGGGGTCATAGAGTTAGTCCCTCCCTGTTTTACTGGTTAAAATGGGGAACCCTTGCCACAGCAAGATTAGATTATACCTGGACGAAACTCTGAAACAGAATCCTGGACCTTCGACGCTCTACTCACGATTAGAGGACTGAAGAATCTCCCTTGGGGTCAAGGAGTGACTCCCCTGCTTGGCAGGCACCAAAGAAGCATCTGTCCGGTTCGCATCACTGAAGCTCCCGTTGGACGCCGAAGTCATCGCATCACCAGAGGTGGATTCTCAGACTTCCCCGAGGCTACCCTGAGTCCCCAGCAAAGCTGAGGCCCGTGGCTATCGTGGGTGACTTGAGACCGTGACCCCTGGACACCGAGCACACTTGCAAGTGCACCATCTTCTGGGTCTCCCAAGAAGTCGTGCTTTGGGCTCCGAGTAGCCCTAGCCTCCAGCACCACCTGCACCGAAGATCACTGTCCCCCACTCCACGAGTGTCCTGTAAGCCAGCTCCACGTGCGGCGTCACGAGGCTCCTTCGCGGTCGCTAGCCCGTTGGCTAGTAGCCCTTACCGAAGGCCAATCTTTTCTTTACTTGGCAGTCTGGTTGCTCCAGGCCTGCCCTCACTTACCCTTGCTGGGTGAGTTCCCCAGACCTTGCTGGTCTGCATCATCGACGATCTACATCTTACTCGAGACTTGCCGTTGCCAAGGCCTGTTGGGTCCAATCTGGTCGCTGACACCTCTGCACTCGACAGACATCGAGCACCAGCCCGAATCCTGCTCCTGGTTGCCGACAACGCCTCCCGGATCTCGTGGCTGAAGAGTCAAGACGACCGTCAACGAACTTGAAGCACTCGACATCGGTGGGCATCTGTCCATCGCCCTCCTGGTCACTGGCTAGTGACCCAGACTCTGTCCCCTCTGCTTTCAGGTTCTTCAGAACTCCGATCCACTCTTGGATCCACCCGGACACTTTTCTCCTGGTCGCCAGCAGCACTTTGCAGCAGATCGCCATAAGAAACGACGACGAAACCCGACCCCGAAAGGCACCTATGCACCCGGCTTCCTGGGTGAGGTAACACGAGTACTCCGGTGCTCCCGTGGGTAGAGACTCTTCAAAGTCCTAGATCTCAAAGGGTTTTGTCCTAGTCCTCTTTTAAGTGTCCCTTTCCTCTATTTTCCCGATCCCGACTTTCTCCATAGAAGTTAACGGCGTATCGCGGTTGTGTATTTACACTGCACGCGTCTCCCGTGGGTCCCCTGTGTCACTACCTTGGGTGGTTCCTTGTGGTCCAAGCACTTCTAGAGGCTCTAGGCCTAGTGTCTAGTTCAGTCGTGGTTCGCATACCATTTTATTGGTATATGGTTTGGTACGCCCCTAGGGCCCAAACGTGTATTTGTGCTATTACTGTGATTTAAGATCTTATAACCTATGTACTTCGAACTCTAGCCTCATAAAGAGACTAGAGGGGTGTGTTTAGTAATAAATACATATATTTTGAATATATACCTGGTGTGGTGCTCTTTCATTTGGTCACTCAAGAGATTATAGACTGGTAAAACAAGCTGCTTTACATTCCTTCAAGACTTAGCCTGAAGGCTGCTCTCCATAGCTACCACTAGGATAGCTTTCAATAAGGTTGTCTTTAACCTACCTACCATAAGAGTCGATTTGGACTGGTGCAAGGTGCCCACTATAATTAGTGGACAGCATATGCCAGGCCAACTTCTCACAATAAGGATCAGCTTAATCAGCACCATAACAACATATTTAAAACATTAAAGGGCACATCACATCAAAACAGTCTAAACAGAACATAAGACAACTACTACTGTGCAATCCAAACCTCAAATTGAAAAATGCAGCACAAAAATAAGGCAGCCCAGTATATAAAAACAATAGAGCAGGGAGGCGTGGCTTGACAGGCCAAGATGGCGGCCGCTCTCTTCTAGAGCTCTCGCCACCGTGCTGCATCCCTTTACATCCTGGTGCTGACAGGCACGGTGGGACGGCCGGAGCCTGCCAGCAGCAGCCCCTGGGAGATCAGCACAGCTTACTGTGCACGGCGGTGTCCCTGGCGGCAATCCTACCACATTTCAGGCAACGACAGCTGGGAGGACTCCGCGGCCCCAACATGGCGTGCAGCCTAATGATGCAGCAGGAGCGGCACCCAGTGAACGGGGCATAGGGCCGGTGCTAGCAGCGGGGTCCCCCTCTTTTCTCCCCGATCTGCCACTCTTTTTCCACGACAGTGGGAGGATGGTCCTCGCAGACCCTGGAACCGAGGTTGTATGCTGCTCAGAAGGCTATGTGGAACTGCGATGGACTCGGAGCTGGGCCACCCTAGCTGGAAGATGGACCTGGACTCCCAGAAAAGCCCAGAGAGATGACAACAGTCTGCAGGGATGTGGTGGTGCCTCGTTTTCCTTCTTTTCTTGCACCCCTCCCACTCAGCAACTAGTGGTCCGGGCATGGCCCCTCGGGGCCCAGCAGATGAGCAGAGGCCACTAGTGTGCGGGTCATAGTGGGAGACCCTGCATGGTTCTGGTAACGTGCGGGCCTCTCTAAGCAAGAGCCCTCCTCCGATCTTGGATTTTTGGGGGGTCCACTGTTGACCAGTAGGGTCTTCCCCCTCCAACGATTGGTGCTTGCAGCCTGGAGGAGAATTGGCCCGGCCTGGGCACGGCGCTGATGTGGGGTGATGAAGGTATGCTCTGGCTGCACATGCTACCCACCTAGGAGCCTGGTAGTGCAATCAGGCGATGGAGCTGTGGTTGCCCCATGCTCTGGACTCCTGCATTGGTGGAATACTTCACTATTCTGAGGCCTGGAGGAGCTACTTTTGCCATGGGGCATGAAAGACCTGTGGGGGTCCAGAACCAATCCAAAACTTCACTGCCGCCTCATCTGGCACACGTGGGGCCCTGGACTCGGCAGTCGCCCCCTCCCTGTGGAAGACCTGGGGGCATTTTGTTGGTTAATCAAGCTTTTTGGTTGGCATTGGAGTCCAGGATTAGTGAGGTCGGGTGGAGGACTCTCTCTTGCAAAAGGATCTACCTAGGGTGGTGAACAGAGTGACGGAAATGGAAGGCCACATTTCAGTGGTGGAGGACACGGGTGAGCTGCAGTCCATGGTATTAAAGTTGGTGGGCACAACACAACACCTAGAGGAAAGGGCTGAGGATGCAGAGAATCATGCTCGGTGCTGTAGTTTAGTTTTGTAGCCCATGCAGAGGGCGTGGAGGGGGTGACACTGGAGCACTTTCTTGAGGAGAGGATCTCATCCTTGGTACCCTCTGATCAACTGTCCTCCTGTTAAGTGATTGAACTGGCACATAGGTCCTTGGTGTCCAAGCCACCCCCAGGGTCCTGCCTCTTCCAATTATGACCCAAGTACTCAGTTATAAAGACCGGGACCATATTCTGCAGAAGGCCTGCTAGGCTAGCAACCCGATTCACTGTGCACAACGTATCATGATTTTTCCCAACTATACTCGCCAGATGGAACTAGCCTGGAAATCCTATGATAAGGCCAATGTGAAACTCCGCTCCTTAAATTTGAAATACATGCTGATGTTCCCTGCACATCTGTGGGTAGTTCACAACTCTAAAACAGTTTTCTTTGATACACTGGAAGTGGCCTGTGAGTGGGCGACGGAACAGCGGGCCTTGACACTGAATCCGGTGCCGGAATGGAGGGACTCGCCTGTGCCAGGGACTCTGGAGCAGGGATGGCGGGCTCAAGGCTCACTACCAGAAGTTGAGAAGAGAGGGCTGCCGAGGTTCTGGGGCAGACTCTAACTCTGAGGTGGGAGACTGGGGCCCGAGGTCTGGACTACAAGGCTCCCAATGACTACTGTCTTCACAACAACAGCCTGCCCAGATTTTGCCCCGTGAATTATCAGCGGACTCGATAGACAGAGCCTAGGGCCTTCCCGACACTTTTTGTCATGCCTGTGTCAGCACCAATGTCTCCTTAGTTATAGTGGGATGGAGCTGGACCGAATGGGAAGCAAACTTCTGGACTTTTGCCTCAGGTTGAGTTCATATTTGGTGGGGTGGGTGACTAATGCTTCTGGGGGAAAGTGTGGAGTAGGGGATGGTTAGGGGGTGAGCAATGTTTGTTTTGTTGTTCTTGTTTCAGGTTGGTTATTCTTTGTTTGACAATAAGCGGGTGGAGTACCACAAGCACACTGCATTTATAAATCACTCTTACCCGGGTTTGGTAATCACTACTTGTACACACACCAACTTGGGGCAACACTGGCTGTGATGGCTCCCTCCCTAGGTGATGGCCCCCTACCTATTGATGAGGTGGAATGTCAGCGGTCTTTACTATTGTATTAAACGAGGGGCAGTGCTCTGTTTTGAGAAGCTACATGGCCGTTCTTTCTTGTTCCTGCAGAAAACCCATCTACTTGGAACTAACTGATCCTTCTTGCCCTGCTATGGGTTTGATATGGTCTGTTACACTGGGCACACTAGGGGTCCAGGGGTTCAGCATTTCTTATCCACAAGACATTCCCATTGGTAATCCCTCAGGTCAGTTTGGGTCCCATGGTAGGGGGCATACTACACGGGTGCATATATCGCTTCATTAGTGTATATGTCCCTCTCACCCTGGGACACAGTATCATTGAGGAAGTGAGGTTGCAGATTCTCCGGCTCCCTCATGGGATGACCTTCATTAGGGGCATTTTATTGATATTATTGTCCCCGGTAAGATTCAATGTGGGTTGGCAGTGCCCAGTGGGAGGGAGAGTAGGGGACTACGCAGTTGGTTGGAGTGTCTGGGCCTTTGTGAAGCCTGGAGAGTATGGCACCATGGGACTTTGGCTTACACTCACCACTCCGCTGCTCATAAATCCTTATCTCGTATTGACCTAATCCTTCTTCCAGCGACGGATCTTCCTGGCACTTCTGACTTCCATATTCTGCCCTGAGGTATCTCGGACAATGCTCCTGTGACTCTCACTTTTGGCAAACCGCCTGTGGGTCCCCACCCAATATGGAGAATTAATGTGTGGTTTCTGCAACAGCATGAATTTCAGAACTTGCTCGCTCAAGAGGTAGAGAGTTACATTGACCTGAACCAGGGCACCCTGGACTCTCCTGAAACGACGCAGCTAGCTGGTAAGGCAGTTGTGAGAGGGGCGGTGAGGTCATACCTGAGGGTACAAGAGCGTGCTCAGCGGCAACAGATCACCAAACTAGAATCCAGTATCCTTGGTTTGCAACGCAAGGCCTATGCTAATTTGGATGGTGCAGATTTACATCGACTAGCTCTGAAGCGTGAGTTGCTCCAGCATCTGGTGCTTGAGGAGGTCCACCATTCCGGATGGCCTCAACATGTAGGGTCTATAAGTGGGAGGACAAGTTGGGGAAGCTCTTGTATTGGTTGGCGACGTGTGAACTGGACTCCCGGTGTGTCCCCTCCAATCTTTCTGAAGCGGGTGTGGTAGCGAACACTGCTGAGGATATAGCTGTTGTGTTTGCTGTGTATTATAGAGACCTATACACCCCAAGGAGAGGCCTCAGAGGGAGGCGGCCCACCCCTTAGTGTTTGACATCCCAATGCCTGCGGTGTCTGTGGGTGACAGGGTGGATTTGGACCACCCCCTTGAAGCAGAGGGGATCACTCTGGCCTTCTGGGACATGATCTTAAGGAAAACTCTGGCCTGGATGGGTTTCCCATGGAGTACTATAAAAGTATATTTGGGAAAGAACCGGGGCCCCTGTGTACAGGATAACTGTGCCCTGACAGGGACTAAGCAATAAATGGTTAAGAAAACACGTGGGCAAGGTAGATTATAGCTTATGCGGGCATGACAATTTCAAGTAACTCAAGAAACAATCATAATAAATAAAACATGTGTTCAAAAATAGATATTTATTAAATAAAGTCATAAAAAATATTTTCTCTTTTTTTCTTGATTTATGTATGTGTATCAAGTATCAAGTGGATCAGTAGATATTAAAATCAATATTGCAATCATTCAGTATTCTCTTTGCATAAATTGATATTGTACAAGTTAATATACAAAGGTCAAAGGACCTAGAGATATACAACAAATAATTCAATTATAACAACATACCACCAGTTTCTACATACAGTGTTTATTCATCGCCACATTGTTGGATTGCGACCAAGGATCCGATAATTGAATTATTTGTTCTATATCTCTAGGTCCTTTGACCTTTGTATATTAACTTGTACAATATCAATTTATGCAAAGATAATACTGAATGATTATAATATTGATTTTAATATCTACTGATCCACTTGATACTTGATACACATACATAAATCAAGAAAAAAAGAGAAAAATCTTTTTTTATGACTTTATTCAATAAATATCTATTTTTTAACACATGTTTTATTTATTATGATTGTTTCTTGAGTTACTTGAAATTGTCATGCCCGCATAAGCTATAATCTAACTTGCCCAGGTGTTTTCTTAACCATTTAGTATTATAAAAGTATAAAGTCTTTTAGGCCCACCTGATGTCTCACCTTCTTGGCCTATATCGGAAGGCAGTTCGCAGGGAAAGGTTTCCCCCCCAGCTTGACCTGGCGACCGTTGTGGTCCTACGTAGACCCTGCCAACCTGCAGATCGGTGTGTGTCGTATCGCCCGATTTTGCTCATTAATTCTGAGGTCAAAATCTTCACGAAAATGCTGGTGAACAGGCTGCTCGTGGTACTTCCACAGCTGGTCTACCCTGTTCAGTGTGGGTTCATGGCCCTTAGGCATACTAGGCACTGACTCCGCAGGGTCTACATGGCACTCGCACGTCTTTCTATCCTGGGGGATCCAAATGCTCTTTTTCTTTTGGATTTTGAGAAGGCATTTGATTCAGCTAATTGAGCCTTTCTAGAAGTATTGATCAGGGTGAGACTGGGGCCTCGATTCCGGGCTTTTGTGCGGTGCTCTATTCTAACCCCAAGGCCCAGGTGTGGGTCAATGTCACCTTATCAGTCCCCTTCAAGACTGGTGAGGGCACCCGCCACGGATGCCCCATGTCGCCACTTTAGTTTGGCTCTGACAAGCAAACCACTGGCAGTGTGAATTAGTTGGGATTCTCAGGTTTGAAGACCTGACTGCGAGGTGGCGAAGGAGGACTGCATAGCGATCTATGCAGATGATGTGCTTTTGTATAGTTTGCGCTCATTGCTCAGAATTCCCCGGGTGATGCAGACCCTTGGTCTATCTGGGTAGGATTTAGGAATATATAGCCTAAATCTGTCTATGTCCCCTGATAGGGCCGCTGATTGCTGCAGAATGGTCGGCACAGCTTACGGTGCGCAGACTGAGTTTTCGATACCTGGGAATGTATGTAGCAGAGAAGCCAGGTCTAACTTGGAGCCTCAATATCCGTCCCTTTTTGTCCCGCTTCATGACGGACCTCCCCGATGGGCTAAGTTGCCTCTTAACATCTTGGGCTGGACCGCTCTGTTTAAGATGGTTGCCCTACCCGTATTACTATACATATTACAGATCTATCCCTTGCTATTGCCGCAGCTTTGATGATGCCAGCTGCAGACCAAGATTCAGGCCTTTTTGTGGCTTAACTGACTTTCTTGCGCAGCATATGGGAAATACACTCAATCCACATGGGATGGGGGGATGGGAATGGCGGACGTGCAACTTTACCTTAGGGTGGTGCAGCTGCTGGTGGTCAATGACGGGCTAAGTAGGGGGTGTGGGGACCTTTGTGTGGGGACCTGGCATTTCGGCTGGAAGTGGCCAGGATGGTGTTCAGCAAAGTAATAATCTTAGACCATGTCGGCAATTGAACCTAATCAGTAATAGTCGGCGTATGTGCACCGTCTCCGGGTTAAGAGTTTTTGGACTCTTAACCCGGGACGGTGCACATACGCCGACTATTACTAATTAGGTTCAATTGCTGACATGGGCTAAGATTATAACCTTGCTGAACACGATTATTCCCGTAAAATAACGAAGACCTCTAGTTCACTGACCAAGGTTGACGTGTCTTCTGAAAAAACGAATGCGAACAGTTGGTTTGAGAAATGTTTCTCTGTAAGGACTAAGCCCTGAAGAAGTCTTGAGAAAGGGATGAAACGCGTTGGCTGCGCTGTTGTGAATATTTTGTACATTGCAAATAAAGAATTATCAATGTAGGATACGTCTGAACGAATTTGAATGAACTTGCGATCTCTGGAAGTAAACGACTTCAATTGAACAATTTTAGAATCAAGTACTGTACTTTATTAATTTTGCTTTGACCAAAACATATATTATTCCCAAAAAAACAATATATAGCGAGTGCTGATCTCTTTGGTGTAAAAGTGTGTGGATTTTTTCCGCTTATGGGGACCCAGGAGGCTGTTTTCCCTTGATCTGAACACCACTCTTTTGTATCACTCCCTACAGTTTGATTGGTGCGGTACCTAGAGTCTAGGCCTCTTTTTGTAAATCGCTTGAAGTGGCCAGGATGGGTCTGGACAGAATCAAAGGTCTGCTGTCCTTGGGACCTGGCATATGGTACTGCAGTGGGCTTGTTGGGATCGACAAATTACACTTACAACCCCCCTGTGGGTAGCTGGTCGTGGCTTCAGGTCTCCTCCATAGAATGGTTTGGTGGGTGGGATAAAATTAGGCTCTCCAGGGTGGGAGATGTAAGTCAGGAAGCGCACCTTAAGTCCTATCGGGAGCTACAGGAAGAGTTTGGCCTGCATTGGAGACAGTGTTTTACATACCTGCAATTGCGCCATGCCCTGGTGCAACACCGCAGTTCCCTTGAATATGTTTCTGAAGGTAGAACTCCGGAGTCCCAGATTTTTTACAGAGTGCAATTTTAGGAACACTTCAAAAAAGCCTCAGCAGTCATTTTGAGGTCTGTTAAGGTGGAGAAACAACAGAGGGTATGCCCTCTACATGACATACTTTATTTTCGTGTAGAGTAAGCATTATAACATCAGTAATCCATATTTTAAAAAGGTGCAACTTATGAAGCATTTACTTGAAGGTGAATTTCAATGCGCAGGTGTCATATAAGAGATAAAGTACACCCTGCCGTCAGGGCTGAACTGGGAATGCAAACCGGCCCTGGCAATTGAGTCGGGCCAGCCGGGGGGGTGTGGGGGTGTGGTGCACATGAAAAACACAGCAGCTGTTTTTGCTACAGGGAGCCATTAACAACAGGGCCCCCGGTGCCTGCTACAGCCAGTTCTGGCCCTGCCTGCCATACATTATACAGATTCTGCAAGTCACCAAAGAGTTCTGTGACTATGCAAGGATTGCAAGTATGTATTAAATGTCCTTTAACACTAATGTTACCTATGTTCAGACACCACATGGTGAATTCTGAAGCAAGCTAGCATACCGGTAACCATAATTCACATGGATATTAACCTCATAAAACATCAGTGTCAGCATTACCTGAATGCATTGCTCCAACCTGCCATTCGCATAACAATTAATCCCAAGTTGCAGCATGCTTACACTGTGTTGACCCCTTTACACAGCACACACCCGAAAGTGAGTCTTGATTTACGTATAAAATTAAACACAAAGAGAGAAAGGGTATAGTGGAACCGCTCCTGGTCCCCCAACAATTAATACAATCAACAAAAAAGGAGCAATTCCAGGAAGGATTACTGCTTTGTATGAACCTAAAAAGGAAGAAATTCCTTTTTAAGAAGAACCCTCACTCACCAACCTAGGTGGTGACATGCTTCATTATAGGGTTCCCACCCGAGGGGCCGAATGCCTCCCGGGTGTGCTGCGACGCCCGATTACAGCAGAGCGGGGTTTTTTTGTGCAGAGTGAGAAGTGAACAGTGATTTAAGATTGTCTCTATGCACCCAAGAATTTTAATGGTGGGGTCAGAGGACAATATTAAAACATAGGTGGATGACCTCTATGGTTATATTGACCATTGAAATCCATAGTGTTTTAGTGACAAGGTCTACATGTTTCAGCCTTCTCATGCGTAGTCGCAAGGCTTTCTTCAGGACCAGTGAAAGTAGTCAGGTGTGCACTCGCTAAGGTGCGCACACGTTATGCGAGACTGACCGCCAACTTACAGTTCTGCTCGTACACATTGATTTCTGAAAGAAAAGACATTGCATGAGATTAATACTGTAGGAAAGTAGGATCTGCTTCTTATAGTTACCCCCACTTTTTGTGCCCACTGTTTTGACTAGTCTTGCTGGGATCCTGCTATTCAGGACCCCAACCTATCTGCTTTCTCCTTTAAATTGCTATGCATGTACTTTGGTACACTCCAGATTGGATACTGGGGCACCCTTATAAGTCCCTAGTATATGGTACACATGTACTCAGGGCATAGGTACCACAGAGGCCTCCTATGGGCTGAAGCCTGTATTATGCCACCCGTGAGAGGCCATGCAAAATGGAACTACAGGTGTGCTACTGCAAGCTGTGTAAGCTGGTGCTTGCACCACTTACGAGAGATATAGGTTCACTATATTTATATATATCACTACACTTAAAACTTATAAGTCACCCCTAAAGCAGGCCTTACCAATCCTGAAGGCAGGGTGCTGGGTTTTACGTGAGAGGGTGCTCCTGCATGAGCAGGGCCCCTCTGCAGCCTTCAGAGACCATTCTCCCGGGTTGTCTGTGATACAGCCAGACATTTGGTAGAGGTGCATTATAACCTCGCGGTAAATGCTATCTCGAAAACGGCTGCAACAAAATATGTTGTGTTTGCTATCAAACACCTTGGAATCATACCTCCCCTCAGAACCAAACTTCTGGGGGTACCTAGTATACCGGTACCAGCTTTCTCGACCCGGACAGCACAAAATGGATGCTGCCAGCCACAGACACAATTCTGCCCTCCTGCTGCTGAGCCAAGCTCGAGCAGGGGAAGGCAGCACAATAGGCATCCTGTCACAGGGAGGTGTGACCACCTCCCAGACAGGATTTAGTGTATTGGGGCTGGGTGGGTGCACTATCTCAGTGCCAGAAAGTTTGCACGAGGGGCACATTTGGTGTCCCTGTGCATAGTCCAGCTCAAACCAGTTCTGGGAGCCATTTGCTCCTGCTCTGGCGCGAAATTGGACAAAGCACATGGGAGTATCCTCCCCACTGTCCAGACCCTCCCCTAGGAGGGTCCCTAGAATCTGTCCAACCCTTCCCCGTGTGTATAAAATGGGTTACCTGAGTACAGGAGATTAGATTTTACGTGGACAAGATTCTACAAGAAGAAACCACTAAGCTTCGATCGTCTGGACACGCTGGACTTCGCTGGACCTCCATTGGGCTCGACTTCGTCTCCCTTTCCGTCCAAAGTCTCGACTGTGTCCATGCTCCATACAGGCTCCGTGCAGCACCCTGTGGACCTCCAAGACATCAGAAGAATCTCCCTTGGGGTGAAAGAGTCACTCCCTGCATTTGCAGGCACCGTAATGCATCTGACCAGTCTGCTGATCCTGAGTTCCTGCGGACTCCGAAGGCTCCAGCAACACAGGAGGTGGGTTCCCTAGGTCTTCGAGGTCGAGCTGCCCTCTCACTGAGTTTGAGGCCAGTATCCCTCGTGGGGACCACATAACCTGAACCCCTGTGCACCATGTTCATTTGCAGCAGCACATGCTTGTTGTTGTGCAACGATTACGTGCATTGGGCTATTTGTAGACCTGACCCCAGCGCACATTTTCCAGAAAGAACTCTGGTCTCTTCACACTCTGTGCCCTGCTAGCTTTTGTTCTGTGAACTCACCTGATGTTCCCTTGCAACTCCTGTGCCTCTGGCCTGTGGGTCCACTTGAGGGTCAACACTGTTTTAATTGGGCTCCTTTGGCTGCTCCCGGCCTGCCCTGACTCCCCTTGCTGTGGTGAGTCTCCTGGTTCTTGCTGGGCCAGATCGACACTGAACTTGACCATCTTCGTGGGTTGCTGCTGCCAAGGCTTGTTGGTACTCCAGCCGGACACTGACCCCTCAGCACTCGACATCCTTCATGGAACAGCTTGCCTCCAGGTCCTGGTCATCCTAGACATCTCCTGTTCCTCGCAGCTGAAGAGTCAAGATCACCATCAACGCACCTGAAGCACCCGACATCGGTGGGCATTCGTCTACCAAGCCCCTGGTCACTCCAAAGTGACCCAGAATCTTTCCCCTCTGCTTTCAGGTTCCTCTCATCTAGAATCCATGTTTGGATTCCACCGGACATTTTTCTTACTTCCAGCAGTGGCATTTCTTTGAGGTCTTCCATAGAAAGCAACAAGGGTTTCCGACGCCACTTCATACCTATGCACCCGGCTCCACTGGGATAGGTAACTCTGATACAAAGGTATCCACGGGTGGGGTGGCTCTCCAACCTCTTAAGTTCCAAGGGAATTCCTCGACATCCACTGGGAAGGGTCCTTAATCTTGAATTTTCCAACTGCGACTTCCCCATAGAATTGTACGGAGCACGCGGTCGTGTTCTCACTCTGCACCCCTCCTCCGTGGGGTCCCTACTTACTCACCTGGGGTGGTTCCTTGGGGTCCTAGCAATTCTACACCTCCTAGACTAGGTCTAGTCCCGAGTCGTGGTTCTTATACCACTATTTTAGTATATGGTTTGGTCTCCCCCTGGAGCCCACTGTGTATTGTGCTATTTACGATTGTTTCTTTGCAACTGTATTACTTGATTTGTGTCGTACCCTCGTGTAGAGGATACTAGAGAGTGTTATATATAATAAATACATATTTTTATAACTACTGTGTGGTTTCCCTTTCATTTAGCCAATACAATATGGTTGCACTCTGGTAAAACAAGCTGCTTAGCATTCCTTCAAGACTTAGCCTGAAGGCTGCTCTCCATAGCTACCACTAGGATAGCTTTCTATAAAGGTTATCTTTAACCTAATCACCATAAGGGTTGTTTGGACTGGTGCAAGGTGCCCACTTTAACTAGTGAACAGCATATACCAGGCCAACTTCTCACATTGGTGTGTAGCAGTTGGGATTCAAGCCTGCATTATTTTACCAGATAAATCTTTGTATTGATTAACTGAAAAACCACTAGTCTCTAGGCACATATAATACTAGCTTAGATAAGTAAGTTCTAATTAACTTGGGGTTGGGTAGTCAAGGGTCTAGCACACCCTTTCTCTAACCTAAGAGAGTTTAGTTCCCACTAGGGTAAGTAGGTGCATACACCACACCACACTTAGTATGTCTTCTAATGGAGGTGCCACTGGTGGCCCTCTGCCAAGTAGATATGATGGCTTCACATTCACAGAATTGAAAGCCATTTGTGTATCTAGGAAGCTGAAGACAGGGAGAAATGCCACCACTCAACGTCTCATTGAGGTGTTACTGTTAGACGACCTTAGGAAGACTCCTGGGTCAGATGAGCAGGACAGAATGGGTGGGACAGGGGATGAAGATAGGTCAGGAGGGGAAACCTTCTATGACCTAGACTCAAACCCTACACAGGAGGATCAAAATGATCCACCCCATAATAACTCAGATCTCCAGGAGGAAGATGTAGAGGGTCATGAAGACCCTCACTTCATTCCCCCAGGGAGAGTGAGAGTGCAGAGTCTACCAAGGAGATCTAGATCTCCCTCTGCTGAGTCAACACACTCTAGACATTTAAACTGCTTGCTTAAAATTTTGTGTGATCTAGCAGTGGCCTTCCCTTATGCCGACTGTTTGCTTACTGGGGATTTCAATACTAACTTGTTTCAAGGAAATTCGTCGGATTTGGGAGGTTGTCTCCCATTGTCGTTGTCGGTATTGAAGCCTCAGTCCAAACCCCTAAATCAAACACACTGCGCCTTGGGGGAGCTCTGTGTGTTGCAATTCTTTAGCGCAGGTTTCATAGTAATGAACGGCAGGTTCACACAGGATACTCCTCCAAACTGGTCATGGACAAATGGCCGAAAGTTCTCTTTTTTAGACTACACCATCTGTAACCTAGCTCTGTTCTCTCACTTGGAAAATTACAGCATCAAAGCTCGATCAGAGAGCGACCACCGTCCACAAGTTGTCATCATCAACACTAACCCAGCCTTTCACAACTCAGCTCCAACAACTCACAAGGGAGGTCATTCAGAAAATCTAAAACGTCTAAGATGGAACGATGAACTTAGCATTAACATCCTGAAGGAATGCCTGTCTCTCACACTTGGTGGTCCCCCTCCCACAGCCTCTCACATTGTTGATTGGTCAAATTTCTGTCAACACCTGCTAAACCTGTTTCTATCTCACCCGCATGCTAACTCGACCACCTGCTGTTCTCAGTTCCCCATTTCGAGTCAAACAGTAAAATTAAAGAAGATTAGAAACGCTGCCCTGCGGGCAACTAGGAAGTATCCAGAATCCAATGAGCGCCTAAACGATTATAAAACTGCTCAAAAAAACTACAGACAGGCACACCAAAAAGATAAACAACTTCATCTCGATCAATTTTGGTGTAAACTTCTCTGGGAAAGCAAAAACCATAACTCAAGAAAATTTTGGGCACTATTGAACAGACAAATCAATGGAACAACTAGACAGGGGAGTGCAAACATTGTGGAGGCAGAATGGGTCTCATTCTTGACTGATCACTTCAAGGCCAATGGAGGTGCAGACTCCTTAACAGTAAACACCTCCGCATTAATTTAATACGGGCCCTCAGAGAGCCAGGACAGCCCCCACGAGTTGACGCAGCCGCAATGTGAGACGATCTCCACCACTCAAGTAAGGTTGATTAAAATATTATCAAAAGCGAGATCAGACGGAGCGCCGGGTCCAAATGGCCTGCCGCAGGCCCTGTTTAAGGCAAACATCCCCCTTTGGGCACAACAATTGGCAATCCTTTTTAGATCTGCACTGAGTTGTTCAGTCATACCCGACTCATGGCGAGGTGCAGTAATCCATCCAATATACAAGTCCGGTGCTCATTCGTCCCCAAACAACTACAGGTTGATAGCCCTATTGACAACGAGGCAAAGTATTTTGCGAGTATCCTACTTGAAGAACTAAGTTCCTGGGCCGATCAGAAAGGCCTGATTCCAAATAACCAAACAGGCTTTACATCAAATTCGGGCACAACCTTCAATCTACTGGCACTATCAATATTTATTGACAAATCGCTCATCTCATCGAAGGTGTTTTTTTGTTGTTTCGTCGACTTCAAAGCCGCCTTCGATCGGGTCCCCAGGGCAGCACTTTGGGCAAAATCAACAAAATGGGGAATCCCGGCCAAACTACTGGAGGCCATTGTTCAACTGCACACCGACACTTGGATACAAGTCAAGCTTGGCACTGGCACACACCTGTCCCGAAAAATCTTAACAACAAGAGGAGTGAAACAGGGGTGTGTGCTTGCCCCATTGCTCTTTAACCTGTTTATTGCCGATCTCTCAGCAGAACTGGATGAGATAAACAGCCATTCCCCAAAGATTGGCGGTGTGCAGTTGAGTAATCTTCTGTATGCCGATGACCTTGTTCTTCTTAGTCAAACCCGAGTAGGGCTGCAACGATTGTTAAATAAATTATATAGTTACACCACTACAAACAGCCTAGAGGTTAATCTAAAGAAAACACAAGTAGCCATATTCGGCCGAAAACATTACGGAGGTGGCGGCTGGATGTACAACGACTCCAGCCTTGTCGTAGGAAAATCTTACAAATACCTGGGGGTCAACTTCGACTCAAGGGGCACCTTCGCTAAACATCGTAGCGACATTTCAATGAAAGCCACAGCTCTCCGACTGAATTTTTCAAAACTCTCTAAAAAACTGATGGGTCCGAGTCTAACCCCAATGATGGAAGTTATGAAAGCTAAAGTCGGCCCTACGCTGTCATACGGCATCGAAATCTTTATGGGAAAAATTAGCACAACACTAAATCAACATGTGACCAAGATCTATAAAAGTGTTTTTCGCATGCCAAAATCCGCCTCCGCCGCACAGATTCGATTAGAATTGGGCCTTTTAAACTACGAAATTTCCAGCTTAGGTGCCTATTTAAACCTGTGCCACAAGCTAAGGCAGGCAGAAGGTGGGTCCCTTGAGTCAATGTTGTGGTCGGACATTAGTTCTAATAATCCAAGTGGGACCTACAGCAAGCTCTTCCATGACTGTGTACAGCAATTTTCAGCAAGTGACCTTTGGAACCTAAACCCCAGTCAAACGGCCTTTAAAATTAGCATCAAGAAGCGCACTCGCATGCTGTCCCATATCACAGACAAAGCTGTTCTCGCCAAACGTAAGCATGCATGGGCAGTAATTAATTCCTACCAGTTGGCTACACCGTCATCATATCTGCCCTGCACATATTCTTTGTATCTAAAATTGCGTTTCATGGCACTAAGACTGGGGGAATGGCATCTGCTGAAACATTTACACATCTGGCGTCGCACGTCAGACAACCAACAGTGCAGGGGTTGTGGAGACTCGGTGGAATCTATGGAGCATGTTGTATGCCTCTGCCCTGCTGACTCAGCGCAGATCAAAATTGAGGCCAGAATGGAACAGATTGGGAGTTCGGTCCTGCAGACAGGCAATCATCGCGGCTTTGAACCCGGAGAACACAGCTCTAAATATAAGCTTCACTATTTTTATTCATTACGTATATCGCAAATTTAATCGGCAAATTGTAGGCCCGGTAGCAACTGTAAAAAGGGCCACAGGTGACTAAAACAAAACTGTAGATTTACAAAGCCCAACTTTGGTTTCTTCTGTGTTCCCCGTGCCTGTAACACTAGGGTATGTGAACCCGATGATCCTTTATGGACATTGACATTTGACAGTCGTTTCAATGAATTGGTCACACTCTCCGCGTCCTCTTGTAACTCCCGGTCCCTTTTTCCTCAGACTTTGACAGTAACGCTCACTTTTTTCTTTGTTTGTTTACATTATTAATCCTTTTAAAAATACTTTGCTGTTGCCTAGTTTTAAAATTTCGCATCTTTATACCACTTTGGTCATTTTAATCATCTATTTTGTATATGTATGGCACGCATGTCCAGCTTTTATGATTATATTTTAATCAAATAAAGTTCTTCTAGAGAGTATAGGGACCTCTGTATCTAGCAAGAGGGACAACTCTAATGACAGGGAGTACCAATTTCTTGAGCTTGAGAAAGCTAGGCTTAGGCTCAGGCAAGAGCAATTGGCCCTGGATAAAGAGTCCCTAGAAGTCCAGAGAGCTAGGAAAAAGTTGGGACTAGAGTCCCATGGTGGCAGCAATAGTGTCCCTAAAGGTAGGGAACACACCTTTGATCATATTAATCTCAGCAAGATTGTCCCTCCCTTCCATGTAGGGGGTGACATCCAGAAATGGATAACTGCTTTAGAGAGGGCCTGTAAAGTACAGAGGGTCCCTCAAGAGCAGTGGGCAGCTATCTTATGGCTCTCCTTTACTGACAAAGGTAGAGATAAGCTCCTCACTGTAAGAGAAGAGGATGCTGACAATTACTCAGTCATGAAGAGTGCTCTCATTAAAGGGTTTGGCTTAACCACTGAACAGTACAGGATTAAGTTCAGAGACACCCAGAAGACACAGACTCAGGACTGGGTAGACTTTGTTGATTGTGCCATTAAGGCTCTGGAGGGCTGGTTGCTTGGCAGCAAGGTAAATAATTTTAAGGGATTGTATAACTTGATTATGAGGGAGCAGAGCCTTAATAATTGCCAAAACCAGTTGTTGCATTAATACCTGGTTGACTCTGATCTGACTTCTCTCCAAGAATTGGGAAAGAAGGCAGATAAGTGGGTCAGAACCAGGGTGAAGCAGAAAACTCAGACCAATGGTGGTGACCAGAAGAAAACAGATTCTAAAACCTCAGATAAGGGTGGGGACAAAAATAAAGATCAAAAGTCTTCATCAGGGTCCCAAAAACCTGCATCTGGGGGGGAGTCACAATCCAACAAGGGAAAAGGCAAAAAGAAACCTTGGTGTTACATATGTAAAGAAAAAACCCATTGGACAAGAGATGCCAATTGTCCAAAGGCCAAGTATTCAACTCCAACGACCACTGCCCCTAAGGCAACTGCTCCCCCTAGTACAGTTTCAAGTGGTGGTACAGGGAACAAGGGAATAGTAGGGTTAACCTTGGGTTCTGAGGTGGGTTCTGGCCTAGTCAGAATTCCAGCTCAGGCTGTTCTAGTCTGTGATGGAGGCATGGATATTGCCTCCTTATTTGTCAGTCCCAGTAAACTGGGCAAATACAGGCAACAGTCTTTGATAAATGGTAAGGAGGCCATGGCATACAGGGACACAGGAGCAAGTGTCACTATGGTGACAAAAGATCTTGTGGGCCCTGACCAGATCATACTTGGTGAAATGTACCAAGTGACCAATGCTAACAATGTCAGGACAGACCATTCCTTGGCAGTTGTTAATTTCAGCTGGGGAGGGGTAACTGGCCCTAAGAAGGTTGTGGTAAGCTCAGACCTCCCTGTGGATTGCTTGTTGGGCAATGATTTGGAGACTTCAGCCTGGGCTGAAGTGGAACTCAGGACACATGCAGCAATGTTGGGCATCACTGCAGATGTTTTTGCTATGACTAGGTCACAGGCCAAACTGAAGACCACTGAACAGGCCCTAGATCCTGAAAAGATGGACCAGGTGCCTTCCAAGAAGAGGAGCAGGAGGGGTAAGGCTGTGTCTTCCCCCCAGGCTCAGAGTGAGGATCAGTCTTTTGAGGAAGATGATCCCAGGCCTTGTGAAGGTACTGTCCCAGATGAGCTTGAACCTGACCAGGTTGAGTTCTTGGGGACAGGGGGCCCTGCCAGGGCAGATCTGAGTCAGGAGTAGCAAACCTGCCCCTCTCTTGAACCCCTCAGACAGCAAGCTGCTGCTGAGGCTGCAGGGAATGTCAGTCGGTCCCACAGGATCTATTGGGATGAGGGACTCCTAAATTCAGAGGGTAGAGACCCCAAGCCTGGTGCCACCAGGAGGTTGGTTGTACCTCTGAAGTTTAGGGGCTTCCTACTCACCCTAGCACATGACATTCCCCTAGCAGGTCACTTAGGCCAAAGTAAGACTTTGGACAGGCTTGTCCCTCACTTTCCTTGGCCTCACATGTCAGAGGACACAAAGGAGTTTTGTCGCTCCTGTATCACTTGCCAAGCCAGTGGTAAGGCAGGTGGTACTACAAAGGCCCCCCTGATACCACTACCTGTGGTGGGGGTTCCCTTTGAGAGGATTGGGATTGACATAATTGGTCCCATGAACCCTCCAGCAGCATCTGGACATTCTTACATCTTAGTGGTGGTGGATCATGCCACTAGGTATCCAGAAGCTATTCCCCTTAGGACCACCACAACACCTGTGGTGGCTAGGGCCCTCCTGGGGATTTTCTCCAGGGTGGGTTTTCCTAAGGAGTTCTTAACAGACAGAGTTACAAACGTTATGTCTAGTTACATCAATGCAATGTGGAAGGAGTGTGGTGTAAATTACAAATTTACCACACCCTATCACCCACAATGCAATGGGTTAGTTGAAAGGTTCAACAAAACCCTAAAGGGCATGATAATGGGACTCCCAGAGAAGCTTAGGCGAAATGGGATGTTCTTTTGCCCTGCCTTCTCTTTGCCTACAGAGAGGTCCCACTGAAGGGGGTTGGCTACAGCCCTTTTGAACATTTGTTTGGGCACCCAGTTAGGGGTCCCCTGTGTTTGGTGAAGGAGGGATGGGAGTTACCTCTCAAACCTCCTAAACAAGACATAGTCAACTAGGTACTTGGTCTCTGCTCCAGGATGGCTGAATACATGTAGAAGGCCAGTAAAAACCTTGAGGCTAGCCAGGAATTTCAAAAGGCCTGGCATGACCAAAAGGCTGTCTTGACTGTTTATCAGCCAGGGCAGAAGGTATGGGTGTTGGGGCCTGTGGCCCCAGCAGCTCTCCAAGACAGATGGAGTGGGCCCCATACCATTCTTGAGCAGATGGGAGAGGTCACCTACTTGGTGGACCTTGGAACTCCCAGGAGCCCTCACAGGGTGCTCAAAGTGAACAGGCTCAAGCCTTATGTTGACAGGGCAGACATGGGCTTGCTCATGGCTACTGATGAGGGACAGGAGGAAGAGAGTGACCCACTCCCTGATCTCCTCCCACAGAACCCTGATGATGGCTCAGTAGATGGTGTAGCTTTGGCAAGCAGCCTCACTGAGCAGCAACAGTCTGATTGCAGGAAGGTCCTCAATCAGTATAGGCGCATGTTTTCCCTGACTCCAAGTCAGACCACCTGGTGTACCCATGAAGTGGACACAGGTGAGAACCTACCTGTAAAGAACAAAATTTACAGACTACCTGACCATGTCAGGGATTGCATCAGGACTAAGGTCCAAAAACTGTTGGAACTGGGAGTCATTGAGCCCTCAGATAGCCCCTGGGCTAGTCCAGTAGTCTTGGTACCTAAACCTCACACCCAGGGTGGTAAAAGAGAGATGAGGTTTTGTGTTGACTACAGGGGACTCAATGCAGTCCCTAGGACTGATGCTCATCGAATTCCAAGGGCTGATGAACTTATTGATACTTTGGCCTCAGCCAAGTTTTTAAGTTCATTTGACCTCACTGCTGGCTACTGGCAAATCAGACTAGCTGAGGATGCCAAGCCAGAAACAGCATTCTCAACCCCTAGTGGTCATTATTAATTTGTGGTAATGCCTTTTGGCTTGAAGAATGCACCTGCCACATTCCAAAGGTTGGTGAACAAAGTCCTTACAGGCCTGGAAGACTATGGTGCAGCGTATCTTGATGATATAGCTGTCTTTAGTTCCACCTGGGAGGAACACCTGGTCCACCTAAAGAATGCTTTGGAGGCCTTGCAAAAGGCAGGCCTCACTATCAAGGCTACTAAGTGCCAGATAGGGCGGAGTCAGGTTGTGTACCTGGGCCACCTTGTGGGTGGAGGTCAGAGCAAAATCCAGACCATCATGGACTGTGCTGCTCCAACTACCCAGACTCAGGTCAGAGCTTTCTTTTGCCTGACTGGGTATTACAGAAGATTTGTCAAGGACTATGGGTCTATAGTGTCTCCCTTGAATGATCTAAGATCAAAAAGAATGCCCAAGAAAGTTCAGTGGACAGTTAGCTGTCAGAAGGCATTTGATGACCTCAAGCAGGCCATGTGCACTGCTCCCATTCTGCAAAGTCCTGATTATTCCAAACAATTCGTTGTTTAAACTGATGCATCTGAGTTGGGGGTAGGGGCTGTGTTATCACAATTCAATGCAGAGGGTCAGGATCAACCCGTAGCTTTTATTAGCAGGAGGTTGACCCCCAGAGAGAAACGTTGGTCAGCTATTGAGAGGGAAGCCTTTGCTGTGGTTTGGGCTCTGAAGAAGTTGAGACCATACTTATTTGGAACTCACTTCATTGTTCAGACTGACCACAAGCCCCTCTTGTGGCTAAAACAAATGAAGGGTGAAAACCCCAAACTTTTGAGGTGGTCCATTTCCCTACAGAGGATGGACTATACAGTGGAACATAGACCTGGGAGTAACCATGCCAATGCAGATGGACTCTCCAGATATTTCCACTTAGAACATGAAGACTCAACTGGGCAAGGTTAGTTTCATCTCCTTTCGTTTGGGGGAGGGGGGGTTGTGTAGGAAAGTAGGATCTGCTTCTTATGGTTACCCGCACTTTTTTCTTATTGTACCCATTGTTTTGACTAGTCTGGCTGGGATCCTGCTATTCAGGACCCCAGCCTATCTGCTTTCTCCTTTAAATTGCTATGCATGTACTTTGGTACACTCCAGATTGGATACTGGGGCACCCTTATAAGTCCTTAGTATATGGTACACATGTACCCAGGGCATAGGTACCCCAGAGGCCTCCCATGGGCTGAAGCATGTATTATGCCACCCGTGAGAGGCCATGCAAAATGGAACTACAGGTGTGCTACTGCAGCCTGTGTAAGCTGGTGCTTGCACCACTTACGAGAGATATAGGTTCACTATATCTATATATATCACTACACTTAAAACTTATAAGTCACCCCTATAGCAGGCCTTACCAATCCTGAAGGCAGGGTGCTGAGTTTTATGTGAGAGGGTGCTCCTGCATGAGCAGGGCACCTCTGCAGCCTTCAGAGACCATTCTCCCGGGTTGTCTGTGATACAGCCAGACATATAGGTAGAGGTGCATTATAACCTTGCGGTAAATGCTATCTCGAAAACGGCTGCAACAAAATATGTCGTGTTTGGTATCAAACACCTTGGAATCATACCTCCACACCAGTAACTGGTGTGGGAGGTATGATTCCTCCCCTCAGAACCAAGCTTCTGGGGGTACCTAGTATACTGGTACCAGCTTTCTCGACCCGGACAGCACAAAATGGATGCTGCCAGCCACAGACACAATACTGCCCTCCTGCTGCTGAGCCAAGCTCGAGTAGGGGAAGGCAGCACAATAGGCATCCTATCACAGGGAGGTGTGACCACCTCCCAGACAGGATTTAGTGTATTGGGGCTGGGTGGGTGCACTGTCTCAGTGCCAGAAAGTCTGCACGAGGGGCACATTTGGTGTCCCTGTGCATAGTCCAGCTCAAACCAGTTCTGGGAGCCATTTGCTCCTGCTCTGGCGTGAAACTGGACAAACGACATTGGAGTATCCTCCCCACTGTCCAGATCCTCCCCTAGGAGGGTCCCTAGAATCTGTCCAGCCCTTCCCCGTGGGTATAAAACAGGTTACCTGCGTACAGGAGATTAGATTTTACGTGGACAAGATTCTACAAGAAGAAACCACTAAGCTTCAATCGTCTGGACACGCTGGACTTCGCTGGACCTCCATTGGGCTCGACTTCGTCTCCCTTTCCGTCCAAAGCCTCGTCTGTGTCCGTGCTCCATACAGGCTCTGTGCAGGACCCTGTGGACCTCCAAGACATCAGAAGAATCTCCCTTGGGGTTAAGGAGTCATTCCCCTGCATTTGCAGGCACCGCAATGCATCTGACTGGTCTGCTGATCCTGAGCTCCTGCAGACTCCGAAGACTCCAGCAACACAGAATGTGAGTTTCAAAGGTCTCTGAGATTGAGCTGCCCTCTCACTGAGTTTAAGGCCAGTATCCCTCGTGGGGACCGCATAACCCTAATCCCTGTGCACCACGTTCATTTGCAGCAGCACATGCTTGTTGTTGTGCAACAATTCCGTGCATTGGGCTAATTGTAGCCCTGACCCCAGCGCACCTGTTCCACAAAAGACTCCGGCCTCTTTGCACTCTGTGCCCTACTAGCTTTTGTTCTGTGAACTCACCTGAGGTCCCCTTGCGACTCCTGTGCCTCCGGCCTGTGGGTCCACTTGAGGGTCAACACTGTTTTAATTGGGCTCTCCTGGTTGTTCCAGGCCTGCCCTGACTCCCCTTGCTGTGGTGAGTCTCCTGGTCCTTGCTGGGCCAGATCGACACTGAACTTGACCATCTTCGTTGGTTGCCGCTGCCAAGGCTTGTTGGTGCTCCAGCCGGACATCGACCCCTCAGCACTCGACATCCTTTGTGGGACAGCTCGCCTCCGGCTCCTGGTTGTCCTAGACATCTCCTGTTCCTCGCAGCTGAAGAGTCAAAATCCCCTTCAACGCACCTGAAGCACCCGACATTGGTGGGCATTCGTCTACCAAGCCCCTGGTCACTCCAAAGTGACCCAGACTCTGTCCCCTCTGCTTTCAGGTTCCTCTCATCTAGAATCCATGTTTAGATTCCACTGGACATTCTTCTTACTTCCAGCAGTGGCATTTCTTTGAGGTCTTCCATAGAAAACGACGAGGGTTTCCGACGCCACTTCGTACCTATGCACCCGGCTCCTCTGGGATAGGTAACTCTGATACAAAGGTATCCACGGGTGTGATGGCTCTCCAACCTCTTAAGTTCCAAGGGAATTCCTCGACATCCACTGGGAAGGGTCCTTAATCTTTAATTTTCCAACTGCGACTTCCCCATAGAATTGTACGGAGCACGCAGTCGTGTTCTCACTCTGCACCCGTCCTCTGTGGGGTCCCTACTTACTCACCTGGGGTGGTTCCTTGGGGTCCCAGCAATTCTACACCTCCTAGACTAGGTCTAGTCCCAAGTTGTGGTTCTTATACCACTAATTTAGTATATGGTTTGGTCTCCCCCAGGAGCCAACTGTGTATTGTGCTATTTACGATTGTTTCTTTGCAACTGTATTACTTGATTTGTGTCGTACCCTCTTGTACTTGACGGGGGATGCCACGATCGGAATACGGCACGTTGCGCCGGAAATAGGGGGGCATATCACAGCCCTTGACGCCTTACGAGAAACTGCAAGACCTTCAATGGAATCTTTTGTACCTAGCAAACCTACGCCAAATATATGAAGTAGGATTGCCACATAATTGTGAAGTCTGCCAATAAGACAGTTTAGAAGGATTAATACGGGAAGACACTTTATACAAGCGAATACTTTCTGCATGACTTTTCTACCCATTGGAGGTCGACACTAAACACATGTCCCCAAAATATTGCCATACAAGGTACGGGTGCTTCCCTTATTCATGAGAGCGTTCGCTATCACCTGGACTGCCGTTTATTGGATATCTAAGCCTTGAAGAAGTTACCAACGTAACGAAACACATGTCGGCTGTTTCCATCAAAGACAATGTAGAGGCTATATGAACAGGACCTCCATGAAATTTTAAATGAGAACAACACCTGTAACTGCTTGTTATTATACTTGGACTGTGTTGCTAAATATGAGGTCACCACAAATAGAAATGGAATATTGTCAATATTAAAAAATGTTTTTTTGCTTGAATTGACTTGTTGGATTACTTACCTGTGAGCTGCTACATGGGCATTTATTTATAGACTGGCTACACTATACAACGGTAGTGTTATATAAACTTGAAGAGTGCTGAGGTAAATTTGTGTTGTTTAGACTAAGCATAGGAGTCCTTTGGTACTTCTATGGGGTCACATACGTGGTAGCGGGGTGTTTCATATTACCTTGAGAATAATCTTAGAAAGATACTGTTTTATAATTGATTGGCTACCCTGTATTCCACCGCTACCATTCTCTGTGCTTTGCTATCACGAGGATAGTTGGTTTCCCGGGCTGGGCGTCTTAAAAGCCTTGGTGTTTGAGGCTGGGTCCTGTGCGCGTCATCACGCATGCGTGATGACGTCAGCATGGGTGTGTGAAGCTGGGTCACGTGAGCGTCATCAAGCATGGAGGAGTGTGCGGAGTTAACTCTTGATGTTCCTGCCCAAAGTGTTGTATTAAAAAAACTTTATTAGGCAGCCTAAGGGGATCGAGCACAAATACAAAGATGTGGTATCTGAAGGGTTTGGCTATTGATGTGTTTGCATACTGTGCAGTATCCAGTTAATTTTATTCAGGCGGCCTAAGGTGAAACGTGCAGAATAGAGAAAGGATAATTATCTATGTCTTGTCTGACCTCTCTGCGTACAGATCAGCTACAGTTGATAACCTTCAGGTAAACGAAATTAAAGGTGAGATCCATGGTGATTCTAAATACCCATAGAACACAACCTCATTTATGCTTAATGGAAACATTCATCTGCCCAATACTGTGTTCACTGATTAGATGGGTGTAGTCTTCAAATGAGACAGACGTTGTCCAAGTTATTGATTTACGTACTCATGTTAGCAACACTGAAGGATGAAACCCTGATGCAGCAGGTCTTATGATCTGCTTTTACATGTGCATCAATATAACAGGCCACTAACCTTCTACCCTATCTTGCTAGCACCTGGCATCAAAGTTCTCCTTGGGGCAGAAATAGTTACCAGAATCTGCCTCTAACAAATCTTGCGTGGGGAGGTAATTATATATTCATTGTTCACGTTTGTATTGCCCACTGAAGCAGCATTATATCCCCAGTGGAGTAGCATCATAGGCACACTGAACTCTAACTCTGCCAATTTCTGCTTAAGCACACAAAGACAAACACTTTGGGACTTGTGAAGAAGGATGTACGCTACCCTACTGTGGACATTTGATGTGAGAGTGAAAAGATTTAGGGATGTACTTTCTTGGGGAAATACAAAAGATTAATGAACACTCATAAATCATACCAGTTGCACTTTTACGGCCACATGTATCAAGCCTTTTAGCGTTCCCAAATGGGCAGATTCGCAGAGTCTGCCAGTTTGCTAATGCAAAAAATGCTTTTCCGATGTAGCAAACCCAATTTTGTGATTCGGTAACCTGTTACCGAATTGCAAAATAGGTTTGCAATTCGGTATTAGGAAGGGGCGTGTTTAGGGCATCCCTTCCTAATACTGAATAGCATAGGTATGTATGGATGTTTTGTTACCGTAATGTGGTCGCAAAACATTCGCATTTTACCACATACTTCAAGTAGGTGGTAACCCATTCGCAAATGAGAAGTCCCCAAGGGACCCCTTCCCCTGTGTGAATGTTTGTAAAACCATTTTTAAGAGCAGGCGGTGGTCCCACGGACCACTGCCTGCTCTTTAAAAATGAAAAGTAAACTTTTCATTCTTCTTTTTGTAAAGCATTCCATTTTCCTTTAAGGAAAACGGGCTGCTATGCAAAAAATAAAGATTGCTTTATTTAAAAGCAATCACAGACATGGTGATCTGCTGATCTCAGCAGGCCACCATCCCTGTGATTTTTGCGATTCCTAGGGGGTTGCAAATTGCGACCTACCTCATTAATATTCATGAGGTAGGTCATTTGCGACCCCCTAGGAATTGCAAAAAGTGTACTACCCAACTTCATACATTCCATTTTGCGATTTCCTAATTGCGAATCCTTGTGATTCACAATTAGGAAATCGCAAAATGGTATCTTCACACATCTGGCCCTAAATGGCTTTGCAAAAGGGCACCGAGTGTTTGTGATGTGACCGTTTCTGTGAAGTACAAAAGAATTAAAGTGATCAAGAAAGTCTTAAATCTAGTGTTGTGAGAAATGTGCGTAATCTGCTTTCATGTAATTAAGCAAAATAATGTGCAATTACCCAAAAAGGAAATCCATCATTCAGCACAAAATGTGACTATGGATCACTTTTTGACCCAATAATGGGGCATATTTACAAAAAAAATTTGGAGCGCTGTGCTATGCCGAATTTGGCAACGCCGCGCTGTGACATTTGTTAAACGCAGGGATGCACCCTCTTTACAAGAATACGTCACACCCCTGTGTTTCCCCTAGCACAGGTGCAAAAAAAGCTGCCTAGCGCCAGCGCTTGCACTGAGCCGCCATGTTGCAATGGTGCCTGCGCTGTAGGGGCAATTGTTTATGTGCAGGAAGGGGCACCTTCCTGCACAAAAACAATCAATAATGGCGACTTTCTCTTTCTATTTGTATTGCAGAATGCAATATACATAGAAAGAGCAAAAAACTAGGAGAACTTTATATTTTCTCCTCGTATCGCCATGCTAAGACCAGGTATTCCCTGGCATTCATTTTTGGCACTGCCTCAGCCTTGTATATCTGGGGCAGGGTCAAAAAGCAGTGGGTGTTGCGGTGGAACGCCCACTGCAACACCCTAACACCTATTGCATGCCCCTTTGCCACAGTGGACTGCGGTGGAAAGGGGCCTGTTTACAAGGTGGCGTTAAGTGGCTTAGCGCCACCTTGTAAATATGGGAAATGGCACTATGCCACCGGAGCGTCCAAAAAAGTGACGCCCTGGTGGGAAATTAGGCTTTTAAATATGCTCCAATAGCTCATTTTGCACTGAAAAATTGGCCCAAAAAACAAGAGCAAAATGTGACAGCTGCTCCTGTTCTCGCAGTTTATGTTGTTGTTGAGTGTGCACAGTAAAATTTTGCCGCAAACGGCCCGTAATTATACACTGTGGTGTAATGCCATATTTTGGGGAAATTCATGGAACAAGTGTAACGCAAATTCCATGAAAATTGGCCTTTTTTATCGTTCACCCCGACCTTCTTAAATCTCTGTTTTGGTACGATTGAGATTTAGGGTGAGTTTTCCTGCTCAAAAGATTTTGCAAAGTTGCCGATTTTCATCCTTCTTAAAGTTTGTAAAACAGCCAAGATTTCCTTCACTTTCAGAACCTTTTTCTCTGCACTCCGAGATCATTATCATGCCCCTAGTACTCAAGGAAGCCACAACCACATTTACATCATAATTACATGCTGGAAAATGTATGTATTTGCCTCTGCAAGTTCATCTTTTCATAGCTTTTCTGTGCACAACGACATTAAGGGGGAAACATTAAGGGCCTGATTCACAAAGGTAAACTTACACTTTTGTGTAAGTTTACAACTTTTTTGGTATTCACAAACTACATGTGGATTTTAACAACTCCGCACTCCCTTTACATATGTGTGGAGACTCTACAGTACGGGAGAAGAACTCTGAACACATCAGTACAGGAAAGGGAAAAGTCATAAAACTCCACGCGTAGTTTGTGAATGCTAACAAGTTGTAAGCTTACACAAATGTGTAAGTTTAAAGTTGTATATCAGGCTCTAAGGTACTCTTTAAGGTCTTCTGGGGACAACTGATGCAGTAATACTGTGCCTGGTAATCCTGATTCTTTAGGTATGCAGTAATTTCTGGATGCAGAATTACTACACAAATACAAGAAGTTCACTATTGCTGAAATTAGTGTGCCCTCACGGAACACATCTATTTCTCATATATTTTAGCCATTTTCTAGGGACGGTAGACATATGGTGCCAGGTTTCACCTGTCAAAATGTGTCCTCAAAAAATTCCAGGTAGAATTATACCACACACAAAATTACCACATAACTCAGAATACTGGTTCGGGAAGAAATTCCTATTTATTTATTTGGAGTTTTATATATACGCGATCAAGACCCTTTCGGGTGACAGCGCTTTGCAAATTGTGTGAAAAGAAAAGGGATACAACAGAGGAAAAATAACATTAAATAAAAATAGACTATCTACAGATATATATACCCATGGACTAATGGCAAACAAGGAAATAGGAGCACATAAAGTAGCATACGTCCAAGGTCTAGAACATATTACAGTGAGATAAGAGGTAGCAGGTAAATAGGAAGGAGGGAACAATCTAGGGCAGATAGGGCGAGTCCTCAGTATGAGCAGAGCTTGTTGGATAGAAAGAGTTTAACTTCTTTCTTGAAGGAGAATGTGTATGGGACTATTTCTGAGTTTGTGCCTCAAGAGTGCCAGAAGGGTGGGGCTCGTTTTTGACATGTGGGGGCCGGTTTTGTTACTGGTGGCTGGTTTTGCAGCAAAAAAACAAAAGTGGCAGCTGCGCATGACACTAACACCGCCCTCCCCCGCGGGAAGGTCGAGCGTAATTGCCAGGGCTGGTTTCTGTTCCCAGTCAGGTCGTGCCAACAAGAATATATGCAAGCACTCTTCAAACACTCAACAGCAAGATGGACAACCTTCCTGGCAACAATGTTCAACCATATCCTGGCAAACTGAGTTATGCCAGAAAGTTGGAAAGGGTCAATAATTTACCCCATCTTTAAAGGAGGCCTAGCATCCCCACCTAGCAACTATTGGTTAATTGCACTTTTGGATGTGGATTTTAAATTCTTTTCCACGCTATTGCTTCAAGATCTGGAGATATGAGCACTAAATATCGGGAGACTCCCATTCAATCAAACCGGATTCCCGAGGAGTCAAGGGACACTAACAAACGTCATGGCTGTGGGCCTGATGCTCAGCAGAGCAAAGGCTACAGGTACACCTCCATATATGTGTTTTGTCGACTTCAAGGCAACCTTCGACTGTGTTCCACATAACAGGCTATGGGCCAAGTTTCAACAATAGGGAATTCCACCCAATATCCTGCAAGCAATCAGGCTGCTATACACAGACACGTGGGTCAAGAGCAAGATCAGAAACCAACTGTTACCAACTCTTGCGTATGGATCAGAAGTAATGTTAGGTGCTGAGGCCAAACTTTTAGATAAAATACTGATAAGATCATATAAACAAACTGTTGTATCCTAGTAACTGTACCTTAGTTACCTTGTTGCTATATGACATGTTCACTGGATTCTGGATTGTAGAATCCAGGGGACACAGAGAGAGCAGACCAGCAGTTACTGAGGGAAGAAGGACCTCTGTGCCCAGGGGTTGTATGGTACAAATAAACTACTTTTCTTTATCTTCAATGAGCCTCTTGTGAACTTTAAAAATGGCGACGAGCGTGGGATCCCATTGATGAGGCTGTCACTTCTAGCAAGAAGAAAACATTTTTGTTCTCGTTTCTGTGGAAATCAACAACCCCTGAGGCGTGTCGCAACTTTCACCTCTCTATTCCATCTTCACGATTTGCTGGAGGTAAAGTTTGACCATTTCTACCTTGATTTGGACTTTCAGTTTTGTGCGACCGTTTAAACTACATATTTGGATGTGGATGCGTGTTACGCTGTATTTTTGCTGGTATTCTACATGCTCGTAACATATGAGACTAAGAAAGAGTGGCAAAACGTTTGAAATCTCTGCGTGTCAAGCTCTTGAGGACAAACCTGAAGTCCGTAATTGAAGTTAAATAAGTAATCGTAAACGAAGAGGGAAACCGTTTCCTATCTGTTGTTGTCCTTTGAAAGACATTGATTCCTGAATTCTTACCGTCATTTTCACTGAGCTTTGTGGCGTCAGATCCGAATCTTCCTCTGCTCTGTCCTCCATCACGCTGGTGGCGCTGAAAACTAAGTGCACTGTGTGCGTCATTCCGCTTGCGTGTACGCGTCATGCCGCTTACGTTTTGATCTTGCTGAAGCAGCGTGTAACGTAATCACCATGGATACCATGATGCGCTGAGGTAACGCACGGCAAATTCATCTTCGTTTGCTGTTACTGCCGGAGCACATGCAGATTAAAACCAACCATCACTGCGCTTTCAAGAAACTACTCAACTTTAGTAGAAATCTCCAGCACTCCACTGTCAGCGTTGACAACGGTGACCACTTCTTTTATTTTTTTTCGTGTGTTGTCAAAAACTGACACTTTTGAGAATATTCGATTTGACAACGGTGACCACTTCTTTTATTTTAATTTATTTATGTTATTGAATACTGACACTTATGAGATTATAAATAACGCTGACATTTTACTGCCATTATATTTCAAATGTGTATTAAGTTACAGTAAGTACTAGTATAACTGACAATGGATTCTACATCGTCTGTATTGCCTCCACCTAAATTTTTACAAGGGCCTGGAGTTCCTGCCATGATATGGGAAGACTGGTGCGAATCTTTCGAAACCTACCTTGAGGCTATAGGTGGAGAAACTTTCTTACCATCTCGAAAATTTGCATTATTAAAACATAATTTAGGTGTAGAAGGTAGAAAAGTTTTAAAAACCCTGCCTAAACCTTTACGTGATGTTTCCACAGTATTAGAAGCAGCTGATAGTGAGGGAAGTGAAACAAGCTCTAATGATACATCTGTTGATGAATATATTGAAGCTTTAAGAGCTTTAGAAGAAAATTATGGTAAAAAAACTAGTATTGTGGTAGAGAGACACAAGTTTTTTTCAAGAGCACAACTAACAGGTGAAAGTGTCGAACAGTATGTCGCAATTTTAAGAACACTAGCTTCCACATGCAAATTTAGAGACTTGCATGAAGAGATTATTAGAGATCAATTTATCAATCGTACAAGTAATATGAAAATTCAAGAACGACTACTGGAACTTAAAGATCCTTCTTTACAAAAAACCATAGACACTGCTAGAAGAATAGAAAACACATCCCGTTACGTTAAGGAGCTTAATAATGAGCAACATAAAGATATAGTTGATACTCATAATGTTAGTGTTGTAAATAAGGGAAAAAAAGTTGAACAAAAAAATGAACTAAAGAACACTAATCGTTCTAAACCTTTTGTAGAGAGAGGTCAGCCAAATAGGAACAGACGCATATGTTACAGGTGTGGTAGTCCCAAACACACTGCTGATTTTGAAAGATGCCCTGCTTCTAATGTTACGTGTTTTAAATGTAAAAAACGAGGTCATTTTTCCAACGAAAGTTGGAAACATTGCATAAATGTTGTAAGAACACATGATAATGATGAATATTATGATGATGAACTGGATGAGGACGACGTTGAAGTCATGGTAATATGTGATGACAATGTGAATGAAATATCTGAAGGTTATCAACCTCCCAGATGTGATGTATCAATCAACCAAGTCACCACATCATTATGGGCAGATTCATGTTCGCCGTACACTATAATTAATAAGCGAATGTGGGAAACCACTGGTAAAGCTGTATTATCACCACCCGATGTAGAACCTGAAGGTTATTGTGGTACCAAATTACCTTTACTAGGATATTTCACATGTCATTTATCTTACAAGAGCAGATCCACCCAAGGCAAGGTTTACGTTGTAGAACATGGGAGAGCTTTATTGGGTTGGAGAAGCAAAAGAACTTAGGCATCATATTAGATCCTAATCACCCTGACCAAGTGTTACTGACTAATGAGAGTGCAGTATCTAAATGGCAAGCGAAATTTCCCAAGTTATTTAACGACAAATTGGGATGTTTAATCAAATTTGAACATCGAATTATACTGAAGGCAGGTAGTATTCCAGTCGTCCATAAAGTCAGGAATGTTCCATTCGTATTGCGCACTCAACTGAAAGAAGAATTACATAGGTTATGTGAAGCCAAAGTTATTGAACCTATAGAGGCTTCAGAGTGGCTTAGTCCCATTGTTTTGGCACGAAAACCTAATGGCAAGTTGCGCATGTGTGTGGACTTGAGAGATTTAAATAATAACATCTGGGTAGATCGCCATCCATTACCACGCATCAATGAGATGGTAGCCAGTATTAAAAACGCAATGTATTTTTCTTCCATAGATCTGTCCAATGCTTATCATCAAGTTAAGTTGCATTCTGATTCTAAGCACCTAACTTCATTTATAACAACCGAAGGTGCATTTCAATACCTACAAATGCCATTTGGATTAGCATCCGCTTCTGCGGTTTTTCAAAGACTTATGAGCAGCATTCTAAAGGTTGTGGACAACATGAGGGTGTTTCAAGATGATGTTCTAGTGTGGGGTGATACTTTATGCAACCATAATGACATTTTGAATGAAGTTTTAAACAGATTGCAAGAGGCTGGTTTGACTGTGTGTGCAGAAAAATGTAAATTTGGGGTCAAGCAGATAGATTATTTGGGTCACACGATATCTAATGATGGAATCAAACCTAAAATGAACTTGCTAGAAGCTATTGAAAAAGCTCCAGCACCTTCCAACAAAGAACAATTGCGTTCTTTTCAAGGACTCGCTGAATATTACTCGAAATTTGTTCAGAATTTTGCTAGCAAGGTGCATGATTTAAGACTTTTAATGAAAAAGGGTACATCATTTGCATGGTCAGACATATGCCAACAAGCGTTTGATAAAATCAAATCTGACATTGGGAAAGCAGTAGCTCTAAAGCCATATGATCCATGTGATGCATCCATTGTTGTGGTAGATGCTAGTGGTTATGGTTTAGGTGCTGTACTTATGCAAAGGAAAGAAGGAGTTGAACGTATCATAGCTTTTGCCTCACGCACTCTTAAGGGAGCTGAGGCAACTTATTCAGTAATCGAAAAAGAGGCGCTAGCATGCTGGTGGGGTGTCAATCATTTTAAAACATTCATTTGGGGAACAACATTTGAACTTAGAACTGATCACTGACCTCTTATTGACATTTTTACTACCAAGGGCGCGTCCAGAGCAACGCCAAGGATTGCAAAATGGTTGTATCGTCTACAAGAGTACAATTTTCAATCGAAATATGTGCCTGGCCACAAAAATATTAATGCTGATTGTCTGTCTCACCTACCCCTATCTCATAGTGATGATGATTTTCAAGAGGACAAGGAGGAATGGCTTGGAGCAAGTGTAGAAGAATCGTGCAAAGGTGCTGTAAGTGAACAAGAGTGGAAACGAGCAGTACTTGACGATAGAAATTTACAACAAATTGTGGCTAATTTATCTGCAAATACAAATCCATTAACTTTTGAAAAAGGAGAACTCACAGATTATAGAATGATATGGCCTGAATTATCCTTTGCTGATGGTATTGTCAGAAGAGGGGACAGATTAGTGGTACCTTCAGAGTTGCGTGCCAGACTTTTGACACTATTACATGATGGTCACAGTGGCATGACAAGTATGAAGAGAAGAGCCAGATACGATTTTTGGTGGCCGGGCATGGACAAAGACATAGATAGATGTGTACGTAATTGTATAGCATGCATGTGCAGTGATAAATCACACAAGTCTCATGAAACTGCTATATTGCCCACTACTTTGCCTTCTAAACCATGGGAAAAGGTTGCAATTGATATATGTGGTCCTTTTTATGTCACAGGTATTGACAACAAATACGCCATAGTTTTAATGGATTATTTTACCAAATGGCCAGAAGTCGCATTTGTTAAGGATATCAAGGCTTTCAATGTGATTGAATTTTGCGAAGAAGTGTTTCGCAGGGAAGGTTATCCAAAGTCCATTCTAACTGACAATGGACCACAATTTGTAGCTGGTGAATTTGCAAAATACTTAGAGGAAGCGGGAGTTAAACATCTCACCACAGCGGTTAATAATCCTAGAGAAAACGGTATTGTGGAAAGGTTTAACCGAGTGTTAAAGGAGTGTGTACAGTTAGCTAATACGTGTGGTGATGATTGCAAAAATGCCGTAAAGGAAATGTTATGGTGTTATCGGAATACACCTCATACGGCTACTGGTGAAACCCCTTTCAGTCTTCTTAAAGGTCGTGTAGCATGTACCAAAGTTAAGCCAGCGTGGATGTGCAGTTCTAACTCTAAGAAAATAACTAGGGAAAACTTATTGTGCAGAGTTCAGGATTATCAAAGCAAATACGTAGGTAGGCACAATGACAGAATCAAAGAACGTACGGAAAAATTTACCATTGGTGAATGGGTAAGAACACACCTATATGGTAATCAAAGAACAAGTTTATCAAGATGGTCCAAACCTAAGCAGATCACAAAGGTTGAAGGTAACAGTGTGTGGCTGAGCAATGGAAAGCGGTGGAATGTGAGGAGTGTGACCAAATGTAATGAGTTGGAGCGTGAGGTTTGGTCAAGGGACCAAGGTTCCGTACCTTTCCACACCATTTCATCCAATGCACAAAAACGCAAAATGTTGAGACGTGTTAGATCCAAACCTGCTTGGATGAAGGATTACGTTTGCACTTAGATGCAAATTTTTTCCTGTATATTTAATGTCTAGTTTTTCTTATCTTTGTTATCTTTATATTTTTAATTTTGTTTTTATTTTGTTAGGAAGGAAGATATGTTGTATCCTAGTAACTGTACTTTAGTTACCTTGTTGCTATATGACATGTTCACTGGATTCTGGATTGTAGAATCCAGGGGACACAGAGAGAACAGACCAGCAGTTACTGAGGGAAGAAGGACCTCTGTGCCCAAGGGTTGTATGGTACAAATAAACTACTTTTCTTTATCTTCAATGAGCCTCTTGTGAACTTTAAAACAAACTTTCCAGTTACCCAGATCGGCATTGCCCACTCAAATTAGATTGAAATTTTCATTAACAAAACAGACACTCGCCAGGCCCGCAGCATACATGAAATGCTGCCATAAACTGCGATCCACCGCAGATGTCATGCTGGCTCATCGAGTCTAGTCCGAAATAAATCTTCAAAGGGGGAATGGCGAATACAAAAACTATCTTGAGTAGTATTGAGAAGCTCGTAATAAGTGAACTATGGAACACGAGTATATCAGGGCGAGCTTTCAGGAAAGCTGAAAATACATCTATGAAATTACAAAGTTGGATGATTGATAAAGAAAAGCTGTCCAAGCGATCACATGGGTGGCTGGTCCTGAAATCTTATTCTGCCCTGAGAGAATCCCCCTTTCTGGAAGCAACCTACCATCGGAAGATAAAACAGAGCTTATTAGCACTAAGACTTGGTGATATCCCCATGTTAGATTTCCTTCCTAAATGAAGGGAGATGAGAAAGTAGGGGATAAGAACTGTCATCTGTGCCAACACGCAGATGAATCCCTGCAGCATGTTATATGTATATGCCCGGCCCTGGCCACACAGCGACGAGGTCTGCTGAGAAAAGAGTTCAACAACCTAAGTGTCAGGACCTGTAGATCTGCACTGATGGAGTCATTGAATCCAAGGAATACAATGTTGAACATTAGACTGGTACAGTTCCTCGACATCTTTAAACCCCTTGTCAAAACACATGCACAGACATGGGTGGGGTAGAGGGAGCGGTGAAGAAGGGCCCTGTTAGGATCTCCTGTGCGTACCACACACTGGCGGGCTGCTAGAGAAAATGAACAACAGTTGCTGACTATCCTGTTAGTCTGAGTATAAATTCAACATCACCTTGTCTGCCCCTTGATTATCTGCACTTTTTGCATAAATTTTCACAATTGCACAAATGCACTTTTAGCTCACATTTGCACAAATGTATTTATGTTTTAGCAGGTTGCTAGGGGCCATAAGCTTTGTGGTCTTCAAGTCAGAAAAGTCAAACAACAGCACTTTTATTACTCCTCATTTCCGGTGGCTAAATATCAGTACCTTCTGCATAAATGTGCACACCACATAGGCTTTGCTAGCTTTTTGAGCAAAATGCACATTTGCACCTTATGTGAAATTGACCACTGTATGTGCAGCAAATTCTGTATTAATAACTACTCTCCAAATGGGAATGAATGTGTTCATGGTCGATATCCGTTTTTAAGAATCTGTATTTATCTGTTTTTATTGTGTAAGTCCTTCTGTCGAAGTTTATGGTTTTAATTGACTAATAAAGACATTTTTAATGGTAACTAAGATAGTTGTAATCGTCCGGAAGCCCAAACGAGGCCATGGAGCAAGACTCTTTGTGAAGTAAGCATTTCAAAATTTTCCACCGCTTTCGCGAAAGCTGCAAAAAAGAAATCTTTAAAACATCAAGCTCCACTTTAAGACAGTCAATTGGAATTCAATCCATTTTTAAGCCAAATTTCTGGGGTGCTTTCCTGTATTTATATTAGGTGCGTTTTCAACCGTGATAGGTTATAATCAGCTTTATGAAAATAAATGGCCAAGGAGCCTTGCACCTCCAGGGTTACACTGCTTGGCGTTCTATTCCAAAGGTTGATCTAAATCAGCTCACTTCTATGGTCAGATGTACTAATGAGAGAGGTGGTTTATAAGTGACGTGTCACACTGGAAAGCCCACTGTAGATATGGGAGTGGCTGTGACTGCTGCATAACAAAGAGCTTTCCAAGTTCAGCAGATGGGAACCATGAAAATAGTCTCTATCTTCTTCTGAGAACAGCAGAATAAAATCATGACCATTCCCCAGTCAGGATTTGTCAGACACTAGGAACCATGCAACTCCTAACGACAACCGACATGCAAGTGATGCGCATCCGCATTATACCTCCATTTGTATGTGGTATCCCTTGTTTCATGCACATCTGTCACTTTTTCCTATTGGAACTTATTCCTCTTTTTGTATTTGGTTTGTTTGTTTTTGCACAATTGTCACTTTTCTTCATGCAATGTAACGCTTGCCTTTGTATTATGCTCATTTGTATCCTCCTCCTTATGTAATGTTGCTAATCCTGTTGTGAAGCGCTCTGACACCCTCGGGTAAAGTCCGCGCTATATAAAAATGCATAAATAAATAAATAAATAAATCCGCTATCTGCAGCCTGACCCATCACACGCGCCACTACAAAATTCTGCCTGATGCAGGGTTGCTGAGCATTGACATCTAACTCATTTGAAGCCCACACTTGCTGACTTCAGGAACAAGGGGAAACTGAGAGGCATCATTTGTCAATTTGCAGCTTTAATAATGCATGAAGATCAATAGCCACAGTGGTGTGGCAGGATGATCAGGAGACTTGTACGTTTCACACTTCAGGGTTCAGATCGGCGCAGGCAGCCGTAGCGCTTGCCATTCCGCGCCCATCACGTATGACAGTGGCAACAGCTGTTGACGTCCTCAGCGCGTCTGGATCAACACATGGGCTCCTATCTCAGCACGTTTTAGCACAGAGGAAGATCCCTGGAGAGCCGATGGCTGTCAGACCAATTGCCTCATGGTGTTCAGCCTACCAGAGGTAGACTGGCCAATAGGGAAATCTGGGGAACAGCTGACAGGCGAGTGCCTCTGAAAGGCTGATAGGGAATGGACAGTTGCATGTCTGGCTCAGCTTCCCCTGTCCTTGCAGCCTTTATCATGTTATAAAACATTCATCACATCCCCCTACAGGTCTGGGGACGGGTTAGGGCCTGCTAGTCGAGTTTTCCTTAAAGTATTTGAAGAATCGTGCCAGAAAACATGTTTGAATAATGTTCAGGATTAATATCTCAAATTTGCTGCAAGTGCTTTTCACAAGCACCGAGTCAAAGACAGCTTTTTTTCTGGAGGTCCTAAGCTGTCACCTCTAGAGGCAGCCTGAGAAGATTCTCCTGGAAGCTTTTTCTGATCAATCCTGCTGCCATTTTGATGACTGTTATCCGAGTTGTTGTGTTTCACGTGGCACACTCATGTCTAGTTATCCAGTAGATTCTGCGGGTTAAGAAGAGCTTTCAGTCATGTGCGTCAGTAGTTATAGGCAACACTCAAGCTGGAGACACCTTTGTCCACTTCTTAAGATGAATTTAATACATATTTTTCAGGCTGCAAAAAAGCATGCTACCGTGTTACATCCGGTGATATTGTTGTATGTTCTCAGGTTTCATAGGAAACAGAAGCTTAATCGTGATCAATGAAAATACCCCTACACCCAACTGCAAAGCTGCCAATAGTGCAGCAGGTTCAGTGGCAGCAGGACCCAAGGGAGTAAGGGGGCAACTACGCCCCAATCATTGCTGTTTTTTACTGCCACTAAATTTCCCCTACTTGCATTTTAGCCCAGGGCACCAGTGCTACCCTAATACTGAAAACTGAGAATTAAAAAGTTTTATTTGATGAATGCTTGTTCTGAGCAGCACGTGTTTCTAAATATGCCGACATGAAACAGTCATGCACAGTCACTGATTGTCTGGGGAAGTTAACTAATTACTAAAAAAGGGAACTGAATATTATACTGTGTGCAAGTATGAGTTTGTGCCTGTCGCAGAATGCTTGCATGCCAGTATAAGTTAAACTAGATCCTTCTGTAGGTGTGATTGCTACCCATAATGCAGCACAGATCTCACCGGGCACTCTTAAAAAGTGTACTTCTACAATCCCCTGCCTTCAAAGAGCTACACAAGGGTTGGTGCAGTGGCTTCACGAACCACATGGTGAGAGCTTCATCGCTAAGGTCCTGACTACAACCTGGGAGTAAAATATCAGGGCATGTGCAAACCGAAGTTTGGGTATTGGAATTCTGTGTTGTGCTATAAATACCACACCCACGTTGTTTTCCCTGGCAGACATTGGTAGGTCAAACTGACAAAATATGATGGGGGGAAAAGGGCCCCTTAAAAAAGCCAAAACATGTGGGGCCTCATTTATGAAAACTGTCGCTTCACTGCGTGAAAACAGCGATGCAACAGTTTTCACTGCGCCCTCCTTGCGACATGATGGATGCGTCATATTTACTGAATGACACATCATGTCCTAAGGAATGACAGATACGTCAGTATTACTGATGTATCTGTCGGTGCAAAAGTGACGCATTGCTGGGGTGTGTCTGAAAACAGACGCAACTCCAGGGCCTGTGTCAGTCTTACGCCTGCTGTGAGGCAGGAGTAAGATATTGACGCAGTAGCGTCCTAGAAGTGGCCGCAGTGAAATCTGACAGGTTTCACTGCACCACTTCTACGAGGCTTTTTATGGGGGAACGCCCACCCTGCATACATTATACCTGGCGCAGGTATAATGTAGCGCAGGGCTTTACAAAGTGACGCATCTGCTTAGATGCGTCACTTTGTAAATACGGCGCACAGTGGCGCATTTTTTACGCCACCGGTGCGTCACAAAAAGTGATGCAACGGCGGTCTAAAAGTGTTGCAAGGCCTCATAAATAAGGCCCGTGGAATTTAGTGTGTTAAGTACTGATCCTGCACCTTAAATGTCCATGTTGAAAAATTGGAATAGTAGTTATTTGCAACACTGGGTAAAATCTCTTTATGATATTGGTATTTACTAGGTGTGGTTAATTCCGCAACCTAATCTACACAACTTGAAATGAGGGCATTTTTGTGTCAGGATACATTATGCTCCACGCAATTTGGCAAATCAACACTGGAAATACACTAACACGTTTTGCTCACTTTCACATTCCTTGTCCAGACTGCACCTTCTAAACCTGGTGCTCCATTGCGAACACTGCTGAAGCATAGCATCATTTCTGCAGTTTCACAATTTTTGCAGTCTATGCTCATCTTTCAATATGAGCCCACGAAATTACGTAGGCATTCGTAGGCATGTATTGATAATTACATAGGGGGTGATTATGATGGCGGAAGGCCCGCCACCGCCAACCGTGCGGTGGCGGGCCCTCCGCCATCGGACAGCAATTTTCCCCCGCCACATTACGATGGCGGGGGGAATCGCTTTCCGACCGCGGCGGTCACAAAGACCGCCCGCCACGCTTCCGCCACAGGCAATCGTACCGATTGCCTGGCGGAGCGGTCAGCATGCCTAAACTGGTGGCGGTGCCTAGCAGGCACCATTCGCCAAATTACGATGCTGGCTGTAGCCAGCCTTTCCATGGTGGCGAAACCGCCATGGAAAGGCTGGCGGGGATTGGTTTTGGGGGTCCGTTGTGGGCCCCCCTTGTGTTGAGGGGAGGTGGTTGTGCACTGGGCCCTGCATTTCCCTGCACTGAGTGGCCGGCACCGCGTGGTGCCTGCCACGGAGTGCAGGGAAAGGCACTACATGCATTTCTACTATTGCGGCGGGTGCTGCAGCCAGCAGCACCCACCGCAATGGTAAACATGCAAGATGCGACCGCCACGGTGGCGGTCGCATCGTAATTTCACGTGCGGGACCGCCACCATACAGGCGGGCGGTCCCAATCACCACCTCGATGGCGGGCGGACTCAAGTCCGCCTGCCATCGTAATGACCCCCATAGTTCTAACGATTTCCTTTTGAAAAAAATTAAAGAGCTATATTCAAGCTAAAACTGATGGTAAAACTGAGCATTTCTTGAAAGTAGTGAGAAATACATGACCACTCTGCTCTCACCATGACCACAAAGCAGTCTCAAGTGACATAATCTGAAACGCATGCCCTCTAATGTTGAGTACCAATGAAAATGAGGTATTTTTTTTCATTTTGTTAAAATATTTCTAAATTTGAAATTGAGGGCTTCCACAAAGCTCTGATTTACCATTAAAGTAGACGTATTTTTTGATAGAGACGGGTATAGATATACTTTTTGATTCCACTCTGTCGATCCGTCACCATCCGCAGTTCAGTTGCTTATTACGAGTGTTCCAGGTACTATCCCAGCAACAGGGTGATTGCTAGGACTCAATCATGGTGCGTGCACCTCCTCCTCTGAAACTGTGGGGGATATGTACAAGGAAGTGGCGGAGCGTGTCATTAGCCTCCTTAGCTTTTTTTTTTTTAAAACACACTTTATTGATTTTTCTCAGTTTCTGTGAATCATGCGTATTCATAGGTACATTTGTTACACAGGTTTGGTTAAATAGCATGCAGTATGTTACTTACAGTCGCCAGTTTTTTATCAATTAGTAAGCAGTGCGTACCTTTTGTACAATTTACATTGCATGAGCATTCCTCCAATGACAGCAGGAAAATAACTAGGCATGATTGCAAGTGCGTTAACATAACTTTTAAACTTCCCCACCCTCCCTCCCCGTCTTTACTGGCTCTACCCCGGCTGGCATCCGTGTCATCTGATTCAGCCCTGGTTCCCGCGTTTTGCCCTCAGGGGAGTATTTGGTATGTATAATGTGGTTAACAGTGCTGTGCGTGTGAGTTGTTCTTGAATCGGACTTAGGGAGGATTTGGGACCGGTCTATGAGTATCACATTACGAGTCATTTACTATTGGGACGGGCGCAGGTTCAAGGGCTTTAAATGCCTCCAGTAGAATGTCCCAATCCATTGATATCAGGGTCTTGCGCAAACCTCAGGCCGCCTTGCGTCTGATGGCAGCACTCTCCGCTCCACCCCATCGCACCACCTCCCCATGCCATGTATAAACTTTCGGGGGCTTCGCTGATGTCCACTGCATGGTTATGGCGCGTTTGGCTATAAGAAATGCTAGGTCAGTAAAGCCCAATTGCACCTTTTGCGATTTTGGGCGCCGGTGCATGCCAAGTACGCAGCTACCGGCTGTCTGTTCCATAAGAATGCCTGTCGTAGTTCTGAGGGTCTGGACAACACCCAACCAGAACTCAGTAAGCATAGGGCAGGACCACAGCATGTGCAGGATTTCAGCATCCTCTACCTTACACCTGGGGCAGTGCTGTTGTGTGTCCGGGAACATGCGTTGCAAGCGGTGTGGAGTGAGGTAGGCCCTGTGTAATATCATGTGCTGTATGAACCTAAACTTGGCATTGCGAGACACCTCTTTAGGATATTCTAGCAGAGTGGCCCATTCTTTATCGGTCAGTTCTTTTCCAAGGTCCATAGACCATCTGTTGCACAAGTCAGGGAGGGAGATCCCAGCATGTGCCCTGATGCCTCTATATAGCCATTTTGTGAGGTGGCGCCCCTTTCCCATGAGGTAGACTGCCTGTACCCATTCATGCTTTAAGGGTTCTTCTCTGGCAGGGGCCCAGTGTCTTTTAAAATAGGCAAGTATTGCTGCGTGTGTCATATACAGGTTGCCCGAAACCCCATTTTCCCTAGTGAAATTGTCATGATCCATGAATGCTCCACCGCTGAAGAGCGCCCCCACTGTGGTGACCCCTCCCTTCACCCAGCTGAGGGTTTTCCGAGTTGTGATTAGGCCAGTAGGTGTAGGAATACCTAGCAATGGTATGTTATTTGCATATGGGGAGCGCTGGTGCGTGCATTGTAGCGCCTTCTTCCAGTATAGAAGTGCTGTGCGCAGTAGTGTCGATGCACTCTGGGGGACCTTAGAACGAGGCAGTAACAGAGTATGTAGGTCCCCACGGTTGATATTGTGAGCTGTGTATCACAGCTCATGCAGGTTGCGTCCTGCCAGCCAGTACGACAGCCATTGTAGCTGGCTTGCGTAGCAATACGCGCAGAGATCAGGTGCTCCCAAACCCCCCGTCTGTTTCTAATTGCAACTTAGCTAGACCGACCCGGCGGCGGCCAGTCCCCCAGATTAAGTCTGATAGTTAGGTTTCTAGAGTTTTAAATAAGGGAGTAGGGATTATCACCGGCAGGTTCGTGGAAAAATATAATAACCTTGGGAGGACCACCATTTTTGATATCACCACTCGACCCATCACGGAGAGCGGCAGCGAGGTCCAGAAGGTCGTTTGGGAACGAAGTGCCCCAATTGCTTTGGTCAGGTTGCCCTCTATGAGATCCTGTGGTTCCCTATAGATGTGGATGCCTAGATATTTGAATGTGTGCTGCGCTACGAACAGGGAGAGTTGTCCGAATTGTATCGTATCTGGGCGTAGGCCCGGGCAAAGAAAGAAGGCTTGGGATTTAGCCTCATTTATAGCCAGGCCAGAGACCAGTTCAAATTGTCGGAAAATATCCGGCATTGGCCCTAAGTCATTAGACAGGTCCTTGGCGTATATGATTATGTTGTCTGCGTATGCTGACAGTACATGCGTGGTGTTTCTAAGCCTGATACCCACCTGGTCTGCCTCTGTTCGTAGTTTGATGGCCAGGGGTTCTAGAGTTAGCACAAATAGCAAAGGCAACAGTGGGCATCCTTGGCGGGTGCCGCTACCAACTGGCTATGCGAGGGATATGTGACTCCCCGTACGAGCCCGCGCTGTGGGGGCCGTGTACAGTAGCTGTACCCATTATAGGTACGCGGTGGTATACCACATTTTCCCAGCGATTTAGTCATGTAGTCCCAGTGGAGAGTATCAAATGCCTGTCTTAGATCTAGTGTGATGCAGCCTGCGTTACGATCCTCAGCAGAGGTGGTCCCCATGACGTGGTATAGCCGTCGGATATTTAGTGATGTGCTGCGCGCTGGCACGAACCTGCATTGGTCTATGTGTATTAATTTATGCAGGTATGGGAGGAGGCAGCATGCCAGTATTTTGCTTAGTATTTTATATTCCGTGGCAAGTAGCGAGAGGGGGCAGTACCCTGAAATGTCGGTGGCAGATCGACCCGGCTTAGGAAGGGACACAACTAATCCTTGCATTGTGGTGGAGGGGAGGGTCCCTGCGTCCAGGGCACATTGATACAGCTGTTCTAGTTGGGGGATCAAAGCCTCCGAGAAGGTGTCAAAGAATTCTACCTGTAGGCCATCAAGACCTGGGGCCTTATTGCGTGGTAACGCTCAGATGGCCAATTTGATTTCCGCCTTCGTGATGGGTCCTGACACATCTTTCCGGGCAGTGTGGTCCAGTTGGGGAAAGGCTAGGCTATCTAGTAAGGCTTCTATGGATTCGCCCATCTGCTGCGTTGGGGCTTGATATAGGGTTTCGTAATATGTGTGAAATGCTTCGTTTATGTCTTGTTGGGTGGTCACAGTGTCTCCCCCTGGTGTGGTTATCTCCTATATCGCTACAGTGGGGGGTGCATCCCGTATGATCCGCGCCAGTAGCGCACCGGATTTGTCAGCCTCGCCATGTTTTATCTGAGTATATGATTTATAATCTATGTTTCTGCGGCTTTCCAGCAGCTCCGCATGTTTAATACGCGCCTCCTACAATGCTGCTGACCCATGGGGGTCCCTTGCCGCTTCTTGCTCTAATGCATTCATGTTGTTTTCAACTGCTTTTAGGTTGTTGTGTATTTCCTGCCGTGCCCCTACTGTGGTCTTAATGGCAATGCCCCGTATCACAGTTTTGAAAGCATCCCACTCTATGTGTCACGTGGATGCGGAGTTGGCGTTTTCTTTAAAATAATTTGTAATGCCCCCCTCCAGTGTATTCCGGAAGACAGAGTCCTCCAACATTTGAGGCCACAATTTCCAAGTGGGGACTGGGGTGGGGATTCTACCCTAGGCAAGGGTGAGCTCTAGAGGGTTGTGATCGGAGAAGGTCTTCCCCATGTAAGTAGTGTGTGTTACTTGCATAGTGAGGGGAATTGAACAGAGTATCCTGTCTATCCTCGTGTGCAGTTGGGGAGTCGGGGAAAAGAAGGAATACTGTCTGCTGGTTGGGTTTTTGAGACGCCAGATATCCCCCACTGCCCAACCCTCCAACCATCTACAGAGTGCTTCCGCTTGTTTGATGGACCCTGCTCCCCGAATCAGTGGGTGTGAGCGGTCCATGGTGGTGTCCATAACCGCATTGTAGTCACCACCTAATATCCATGGATAAGCTGTCCAATCCATCAGCACGGTGTTAAGGCTCGCAAGGAATTTATCTTGCTCAAAATTAGGGGCGTAAAGACTACCCAGCACCACGTGTGCGCCCTCCAGGGTTCCCCGCACTAAGATGTATCGACCCTGTGGGTCCACGCATTGTTCTAATGCCACAAATGGGACCCCACTCCTAATCCATATTGTCGCTCTGTAGTGTGGTTTGTGGCCTCATTGCCTACGTTGCTAAGTTAGCTTAGGCCTGGCTGCCATGATGCCTTTTTGCACACGTTACTTTGTGACTTTGTTTTCCAGCCTCTGCTTGTGCCCGGCTATATTAGAACTGTCTGCCTTTTTGCCTTTCACCTTTTCTCCTGTTCCCTGTGGGTTTCGTCTGCACAACATGTACAAGGTCGAAAAACAACGTCCCTTGTTCTTGCTGATCTGGTAAGCCCCTCGCACTTAGACATAACACGGAATACAGCTGCACTGGAGAAATTTGTGTGCTTTTAATATGGTGATCTCGCTGTTTGTGGGACTTGGAGAAAAACCTTTCCAGGGAGAAGAGCTGTGCTTGTCTGATGATGTAAACCTTGCATCTAGATATTGAGGTATGGGGGTCTGCCAGACAAAGCCCAGAGGTCTTCTGTTTTTATAATTAAACTAGTTATTAGCACGGGGAGGGTGGTAAGGCCATTTAGCCCTATGTCCACTGTCTTTATAAAATGCTGTCCCCGTTTGTATTCTATGGAATTGTAACTATGCTTATTATTTTATCATTATGCATTATGCTGATAGTACCGGCACGTGTACTGTATCTTAGAGCACGATAGTTGAAATAAACATTTTAAACTATACTGTGTCTCTTATTACGCACGTTGTGGACAAGTATGAGTGAGTTATGAAAGAGTGTTCTTGCTCGCGCGAGTCCTGAGAGAGACCGTGTTCTGGGTTGTCTAATCATTGGTAGCTGCACTGCGAATGAGATGCTAAAGCTAGTCGGATTGGGATTGTGGGTACTAAGGGGCATGGTTGGCTCACCACTATGCTCTGAGGTCCTATTATCCTGTGCATAGCTCTGTGTATGTGCAGAATCCCTACAACATGGCGCCACCAACGTGGTGGGCTGCTTATCTGCGAGACGCTTGAGTAGTGCTTGTGCTTGTCCACAACACCCTTCGCATACGTTTCCGGAAACAGGTGTGAAGGTGATACCTCCTATATTGATGTTTTTATAGGTTCTTTCAAGCTTGAAGTTATTAAAAGGTGTTAATATAAACCCTATATAGTGCTGCCTCATACTAGGTTGTCGAACATACTTAGCCTTAATGGCTGTCAACATTGCGGCACATAGTCGTGCAGCGCTCCGAGCTCATTTGACAGCGTATGGAATGCCTGACGCGGGTGTCGATCTGATCTTTGTGGTACAAGCGGATCCTGCTTACCACTTTGAGGTGTTTTACTCTTGGGTCACTTTCCCGGCGGTGGATGGAACTGATAATCTGTTCCATGAATATACAGACACCACTCTTCCTATAGTTTATAGGCCTTATCGGACTCTTGAAGTACCGCTCACGGCATGGCAACACCGTGTTTGGTTTAATGGCGCCCGCCCACAACCAGTTACCCCGATTCGTTTAGGCCACTTATCGATTGAAGGGGCCACTTGGCCAGTCTTGGCCGGGTATACCCCACATCCGCGTTATATGACGCTTGCGGTTGCTGAACTGCGTGAATTGCATACGTCTTTGATACGTGTGCACAGAGCTTTGGTACAATATGTTACTGGCAACGTCCAGGGAGTCCCTCCTGGAGTTGCAGCGCATCCAGCTGGACCGGGCGGTGTAACCATAAGTCCCGTCATGGTTAATTCGGTGTTGGGCAAGCGCCCACAAAATAAGGATGATTTACCTTATTGGCTTGCAGAGAAATTTGACCAGCTGGAGGCAGTTTTTCCTAATACATCTCCTGTGGAAAAACACAGGATTTTGACGATTAGTTTGCCAAAAGACTTAATTCCCAAGTTGGCAGATTGTAACAACTGGGGTAAGGTATTCGCAGCAGTATATGCGAAGTGTTTCGGCACCCCTTCCATGACAGTACTCCCCTCTGTAATTAAACGAGTACAGGATGAGCATGGCCCTGAAGTGGCTGTGGAATTGGGGATGAGACTTGTGGGAGTGTTCGATGTAGTGGCTGATTTAATCCTTGCGAATGTCAAGGGCGATGCAGTTAACTTTCAAGTAGCTAATGCTTTGGCTTTGATCCCAGAACCGGACAAGCCACGCGAATTACCGAAAATTATTGCACAGGCTTATAAAACCATTGGCCGCAATAGCCTGGGAGTTAAGCCTTTTGCTAAAACGCAAACGCAATCACAACCACAAACAAAAAACTCAATCTGAGAAAGATGAGAAACAGTTCTTTACTAAAAAGAGCTGGAGGTTGAAAAAACAGGGTAAGCAACAGAAGAAACCAGGGTCGCGTGGCGCATCCCCGGTTTCCGCCTCTTCTGAACGCACTTATGATTTGCGCAACAGAGCAAGAATTAAATCTCCAGAGAGATTTCAGGTCCCTGATCTGCGTTCTCCTCGTTCTTCACAGGCACCATCGACCTCCCAGACTGGTGGAGGAGATTGCCAGGATAGAGGCAGGGGTCGTGAAGCCCCACAGGGACGAGACCAACCTCCACAACAAGTCCGAGGGAAACCAGAAGAATTTCCACGTTCTCGCCCACAGTTTCAGAAGAAAAAAGTTGCACCTGTAACAGCGAGGTATGCCACAGACGGTGAGAACGAGACTCCTGAATTGGACGTGGGCAGTAACGCTGCTAGACAGCGCTGCGGAAGTTACCATAGTGCGGGAGGCACTGCGTCCTCATGTGGAGGCGACAGCAACTGAAACATTCATTACTGTCGAGACAGCGGACACCCGAGTGGCACCCCCTGACAGACTATTTAATATTGTCATTCAAATTGAAGGTGACATTGAGCGTGTTATTAAAGGGATTTTTGGGGAAAATCTGACCTCTTCATATGACATTTTGTTAGCGGAGGCGGATTGGCCGCCCCCCATTCGTACTTGCTGCTCGTAGAGGGGAGGAGGTAGTAATCCTTCCGAGCTTTTCTCGTCATGTCCCCAAGGACAAAGCGGAGGCTCTCGCAGCTGAATGGGCTGGGGCCCTGGCTCCGGCGCTATACCGTAACCATGTGGGCTGGGATGAGGATTCTCCACCCCATGATATACCATTGCGGTCGCTGCCGCTCCACAACCCCAATATCCCATCCGGCGGGAAGCTAAAGGTCCCGTTTCAGACATTCTGACACAGTTAGAATATCAAGGAGTAATTGAAACATGCGTATCACCAATGAATAATCCCCTTTTTGCGGTTTCTAAACCCGATGGGTCGTACCGTTTAGTTTTGGATTACCGACATTTGAACTCTCATTGTCGGACCTTTGAGGTACAAAATACCCACAGTTCTGCGCTTGTAGACAGTCTTGTTCGTAAAAAATATAAAACGACCCTTGACCTATCCAATGGATTTTACACGCACAACTTGTCCCCGGAGTGTAGCCAATGGAGCGCTTTCACTTCCGGTGGTAAACAATACAAATTCCGGCGTCTACCCATGGGCTACAAAAACAGTCCGGGTGTCTTCGCCGTCCGTGTTGTCTCATTGTTAGACAGCATAGACCCAGATGCTTGTTCGTACGTCGACGATATCTATCTGACAGACGACGAATTATGGCCGCATCTTTCCCGAGTGGACCGCATTATTCTTGAATTTGCGGTCTTAGGATACAAATTTAATTTTGCCAAATCTCACATTGCTGAATTTACCGTTTTGTTCTTGGGCTATGAGCTCAACAATGAAGGTAAGGGCTTAGCACCCCATTTCTTGGAGAAGTGCGCACTTTTGCGCCCTCCATCCACACTGAAGAAGCTTCAGTCATTACTGGGTTTCCTAAACTTCGGGCGTACTTACATTCCCGAATATGCCCAGCGTATCAAGCCTCTTTATTCCTTGATACAACCTACCTTTTCGAAGTCATGCTGGCTTCCTGAGCATTCCTCTATACTGCAGTCTTTGCAGTCTGATCTACTTGAATCTAAATTCTTGTTGACTCGTGATAACCACACAAACCTGGTGATTAGAATTGTGCCTGGGGCAGTGGGTTTCACGTACTTAACATTTAACGAAGGTGACACAGTACCGATTGCATACAAGTCACACCTTTACACTTCAGCGGAGTTGCGATTTTCCTCTGTGGAGAAAGTTTTGACTGCAGTGTAAATGGCGATTCTAAAGGAACGCGCACTGGCACAGGGAAAACGCATTTTGGTGGTAACACCATATCCTGCCCTTGAGGCAGTGACGAAGGCAAGTGTACCGAACTCTAAGGCTTTGCACCCCCGTTGGATACAATGGGCTACATCTCTGACATCCCCGGATGTCATTTTTATCTTTGATTCCTCACTTCAGACACAGGAGTTCTTACAGTATGAATTTGTTCATCCTCCTCCTCTGTCTTTGCTACCGCTTGAGGAGTACGAATGTATTATATATACCGATGGTTCGGCACAACCGGCCACGGGTTCCAAGCATGCTTATTCCGCAGCGTGTGCTATTGTTGCAGGTACTATGGTGAACGGAGAGTTCAAATTGACTGTAGTGCACACACAGGCACTAGGAGACAGTACTGCACAATTGGCCGAGCTGCGTGCTTTGGTGCTCGCACTTGAGTTCGCGAATCCAGAAGTGACTACTCTTGTTGTATGCGATTCCTACTACTGTGTTCAATCTTTCAATGACAACCTATTCTTTTGGTCACAAAATGACTATAGAGATGCAAAAGGCAGCACAATTAAGTATAAAATGCTTTGGGTTCGAGTGGCAGACCTGAAACAACGTCTGCCTCTCACACCGGTGATTCACACCCTTGGCCACCAGCGTGTGGGCGCACACGCTGTCGGTAACAGTTTGGCAGATGAAGCTGCCAAATCGGCAGTAGCCACGTGCTCAGTAGCAGCAGTTACAAGATCCATGACTAAAATAGATAATTATGTTTTGGCAGCTATTGCTGCAACAAAGGAAGGTGCTAATTACCCACGGGGTTTCCCTTCCAAGTACTCTTATCACTTAAGTCCCGAACAGGTTCCTTACGTAAGAATTCCAGACGTTGGTGATCGGCTGATTCCCAACGCGGACTGCAGACCTTCCTTGATAACGGCCGCACACGAAGGCTTGGCTTCGGCCCATGCTGGGGTGTCTGCGACTGTTTCCATTTTGCAGCAGCGTTACTGGTGGCGTGGTTTATATAAACAGACCCGTACTTATGTGCTTTCTTGTGACGTTTGTCAGCAAATTAAGCCTTCGACGGTTACACGTCCACCACAAACACAGCTCTGCATTTCAAACAGACCTTTTGGGTGTGTTTACCTGGATCACTGCGGTCCATTTTCGTCTGACACTGCATATAAATACATCTTAGTTGCAGTAGACTCGTGCACACGTTTCATCTGGGTCTGGCCACAACGGAGTGCTGACGCTCGAAATGTCATCAGGGATTTGCGTGTCTTTGTGGGAATTTTTGCCTGCGGCACCTTCCATTCTGACCAAGGTCCAGCATTCGCCTCTAAGGCCAACAAGGACGCAATGGGGTCACTGGGGGTGTGGGTGCAATTTTCGTCTCCATATAGACCTGAGGGTAATTCAATTCTGGAGCGAATGAACCGTGACTTAAAGCAATCCTTGACAGCTAGAGTCTTAGGTACTGGCAGGAACTGGCTGGCCCACTTGTATGGCGTACAACGTGCACTTAATAATCTCCCTAGAAGATCTCTGGGTGGGCGGACCCCATACGAAATGCTCTTTGGCATACAAATGTTTGTGCCAGACCTTGATGGTCTAGACATGGCGGCAAATGCCGCAATCTTTGACATAGATAATCATTCTACTATATTACAGGACTTACAAGTGACCCGTGACAAACTTGCTAACGAACACTTGCCTTCAGCCACTCACGCTGCGCTGCAGATTCCGGTTGCCGGCTGGCTTCCAAAAGTTGGAGATCTGGTCCGAGAGAAGGTGGAGAACAAAAAAGAATTTGGGCCCTCTTATCGTGCACCAGTTCCAGTCCTTGGCTTGAAGGGTACTCGTACAGTTATCTTACCACCGCTTCCTGGTCGCAAGGAGAACAGATACATCTCAGTGGACAATGTCAAACTACAATGTCTGGCCGATCCTGAATAGTGTAACACCTGCGGTCTCCTGTCCGGCTATTTCTAGGGCTCATGTGTATGGCCCTCCAGCCCGCACGGACACTGATGTTGCCATTGAGATGGTCAATTTGCCTGATCGCCTGCTCGACTTCCCGGCTTCCTCCTGCAACGAGGAGACCGAGTACACCTATCCCGCCACCGAGTCGGTGGCTCATTTACCAACAACACCACTGAGCCCAACCCGTTTTTCCTTTGATTCGGATTCCACCTCATCACTTATCCCGTCCAGCTTCAGTATTTTTGTATCCCGGTTCAGAGACAATATTTTAGTCCCACCATGGACATACATCTGGTTGGTACTGTTCCTGATTTTTCTGTTCATGTCCATTGGCTTTGTGACAGTTTTTTTCTTGCTCATTAATGGTCACTATTTACCAGAACGCTCTGCAGTGAACTGTGTCGCTGGAACTTTGGCTCCGCATTTTTCTTCTCATATCATGAAGCGTGACCACACATTTGTGAACATTTCAGCTTTTCCAGTTGCTGATGGCATCGTATGGGATGCGGTAAATTTCCAAATTCATGGACCAACCGAGATTATTAATGTACCAAATGTCCTCCGTGTTTCAATGGGTGATGTCGTAAAAAGTAATATTCATTCTGACGATTGGGATGTGCATGCCGTTGAATCGTTATTTTCTGATTTGAAATATTATGCTGCTTTTAATGCTGAAGATCTGTATTTAAATTCTGCCAGTTATGCTGACTTATATTGTTACCAGCATTGGGGTAACCATTTTCTCCATAAACCAAGTACTCTTCGGGGTCATTTTAATCACACCCAATGGGAACATTGTCCGACCCCTTTGCCAGGCAGCTCCCAAACTCTTAGGAGTAAATTTACTTACTTTACAGACTTTGATAGATCTAACCCTGAGTCCTACTATTTTAAATTGAACACTTCGTCCGCTCAAAAGATTAAGTTGACCCACACTAAATTGCTATATTCGGGTTCTTTTTTGAACGCCTTAGCAGTGGGTGGTTATGAACACTGGCAGGACACCATTGACTTAAAGTCTATTTGGGGCACTAAGTCATGGCAGGTCCGAGGTACGGAAGCCTTACACCGTGCTTGCCTAATCCCGGCCCAGATTTTATTTTTAAATAGTACGATCTATCAAATGACCTGTTGGGGTTTGGCTACTTCTAAACAATCTAATGCACCCTCCATTCCCGCATTGTCTTCCACTCCCAATGAAAGCTTGCATTTTAATATTTCCCTAACCAATTTGCAAGCTTTGTTTCAAAACAATTCGTTTAATATCTCGACGATTGCTCAGTCACCCTGGTTGGCCTGGCCCATAGCATCAGATGCCTGCCAACTGCGTTTTCATGACTCAGCTCCTGGTTACAAACAGGATAAGCCAGATCCGAGGTTTTCTGACTCTCGTACTGTTACAACATATTCTGTTGGTAAACTGTGTAAACAGTGGTTGCAGCACTCATCATTAGATTCTGTAAAAGAACATTTATCCCTCCTATCAGGCAACATTGATCTGTCCGATTTTGTTCTGGGGCCTCGTGGTCCCCGACCTAAGAGATTCATTTATGAAACTTACAATGAACTCTGGAAGCTTTCACAAATTGAAGCTGCTTCCCGTCTTCGGGAAATTGATCAAGCAAATCTAGAAAAAGTGCTTGCTGTTGTTGACAATAGTATTAATACCCTGTCTTCCTGCATTTACACATTAGAGAATATTGTTTCATCTGTTGTTGATATTGTACAGGAGGATGTGTCTGTGTTATATCATGGTTAGAATCAATTGCGTTCTGTGATGCAGTTTGCATGGACTTTGCAAACACTGAAAATGGGTAAAGTTCCTTGGCATTTTTTAAACACGACTGCCTTATTCTTACCGTTTAATTTAACTGACAAACAGCAATTCATGTACATGAAAGATGCAACATACACTCTCTTACATATCGAGAAGATAGAGCTGTTACCATTCTCTGTGGCGGAGTTGGACTCCGCTGTGTGGCTAGTACACGGGGTTATCGCTTTGCCTTTTTCTTTGTTTGAGTTCAGTTCCTGCATGAAACATTATCCTGTTGGCCATTTTCAGCCCTTAGGCAGTGCCTTCTTGCATGAACTTTGGTCCCTGCCTTTCATGTACAGGTGCATTAGGGACGGAAAAGAGGGTTTTCTCACAGGAGAGTCTTGCGATTCTGCAGTGGGTCATTCCCTCATTTGTAAAAACATTAAATTGCACGGGGCTATTAACGTTTCGGCTCCGAATCTTGCTTGTGTTTTAAAGGGCATTCCTGCTCCTGCTATATCACCTACTTTCACTGTGCTTGCAAATGGTAGCTATCTCCTTCTGAATAATCAGGACTGCTGCGGTATGCTGGCCGGCATCCCCTATATTGTAACAGTTTCCCACCGCGTTGTGTGCTGCAAAAATGTGCTTTTTCCTCCCCCGCACGACATAATAGATAGTTCCATTTGGCCTTCCATTCCGACTTTGAAGGCAGATTTCAATAAATTGAGCAGAATAAAGGCGCTATTATTGAACCAGGAGGTTATGCTCACATCCGCACGGGAGAGCTTCATCCTCCAGGTGGCTAGTACCCACAGTGAGATACAGGCCCTTTTGAACACAAACCTCCCACAACATTTCGGTGAGCTGATTCACCGCGTTTTCAATGCATCTCGTACCGAAGGTCTTGTGCACTTTTTTAAAGTTGTGGGCTCTGGCCTTGTTACCTCCTTTCAAACTATATTTGGTGTAATACCGGCTTTTATTCATCCTATTTTTTCCAGCGTCTTTGGCGGCTTTCCGTTGATCCTAGCGTTGGCTGCTGGAATACTACTCTTAATTTGTTTGCTGCGCAATGGCTGCAGTTCCTGGGGGCCTACTCGACCAAGGTCGACTCCGGATGCTCCGTGAACGAATGCTTCTCAGCTTCGGCATCCTACCATTGGCGACACTCGGTGTGTCATATAAACTTTCTTTTCGCTTTGCGTATTTCACTTGCGTGCAACCTGTGATGTCTTGCTTACGATGTCCTTTCTCCTGGTCCTTGGATTTTTGCCTTTCCAATACGTCTCTGTCAGACCCGGATTTTGGCCAGTTAATGGGTCCCTTAGTGGCCCATGAACGGGACTGTTCCAGCGATGGCTTTATGGCGCGTGCGGCTGCACTTGGAATGATGGCGCAATGGGATGTCTGGGCGGCTGCTCAGACTCTCCTACAACAAAGTTATGTTGAGAATCACGCAAGTTGTCCCGCAATGCTGATCACTGCTCCCTCATGTGAGGACCATGAGTGCAGTTTTGATTTGTTGAACTGGATGGCGTCTCTTTTTTCAGACGATTCAAACAATGTCCTCTTGGAAGGTGTGGCGTTTTTCTGCACTTACACTCTATTGGATTAGTGAGCGTCGCTTACTGCGTCCTGCATCTCTGGATTTTTTTTTGTTTTGTTTTTGTCCTGGAGTGATTTTTTTCCATGCACTGTCCTTCGTTATTCCCAAATAGACGCTTGCGTTCTGCTCCATCTGTTTGAACTCTGTTTTCGTCCTATGTCTTGGCCAATGGACTGACCAGGGGAGGGTGTAGTGTGGTGTGTGGCCTCATTGCCTACTTTGCTAAGTTAGCTTAGGCCTGGCTGCCATGATGCCTTTTTGCACACGTTACTTTGTGACTTTGTTTTCCAGCCTCTGCTTGTGCCCGGCTATATTAGAACTGTCTGCCTTTTTGCCTTTCACCTTTTCTCCTGTTCCCCGTGGGTTTCGTGTGCACAACATGTACAAGGTCGAAAAACAACGTCCCTTGTTCTTGCTGATCTGGTAAGCCCCTCGCACTTAGACATAACACGGAATACAGCTGCACTGGAGAAATTTGTGTGCTTTTAATATGGTGATCTCGCTGTTTGTGGGACTTGGAGAAAAACCTTTCCAGGGAGAAGAGCTGTGCTTGTCTGATGATGTAAACCTTGCATCTAGATATTGAGGTATGGGGGTCCGCCAGACAAAGCCCAGAGGTCTTCTGTTTTTATAATTAAACTAGTTATTGGCACGGGGAGGGTGGTAAGGCCATTTAGCCCTATATCCACTGTCTTTATAAAATGCTGTCCCCGTTTGTATTCTATGGAATTGTAACTATGCTTATTATTTTATCATTATGCATTATGCTGATAGTACTGGCACGTGTACTGTGTCTTAGAGCACGATAGTTGAAATAAACATTTTAAACTATACTGTGTCTCTTATTACGCACGTTGTGGACAAGTATGAGTGAGTTATGAAAGAGTGTTCTTGCTCCCGCGAGTCCTGAGAGAGACCGTGTTCTGGGTTGTCTAATCATTGGTAGCTGCGCTGCGAATGAGACGCTAAAGCTAGTCGGATTGGGATTGTGGGTACTAAGGGGCATGGTTGGCTCACCACTATGCTCTGAGGTCCTATTATCCTGTGCATAGCTCTGTGTATGTGCAGAATCCCTACAACAGCTCCCCTGGCAAAGGCAGAGTATGATGTGGAAAAGAATTGGCCTTTCCATTTTTTGCGTAATTTGGTGATTTCAGAGTCAGTGAGATGGGATTCCTGGCGGAACACCACCTGGGCCCTGCATCTGTTTAGTTGTGCGTATATTCTGTGGCGTTTGTGTATGGAGCCCAGACCCTGCACATTCCAGGTGATTATATTATATGTGCCCAGCATGTGGTAGTGTGTCCGTGTATGCTTCGCTTAGCAGGTCAGGGTGTCAGGGTTGATGCCATGAATCTTGGTGTGTGGGGTAAGCCAGTTACCCTAAACTCCCTCGCATTAACTTGAAATACTAGGTCCAGCGCTGGAACTGCACTGGTCCAAACTGAATACACAACAGTGTGAACTATGAACAGGTTACTAGTTGCGTTCGCATTCTGGGGGGTGCTCCCTATGCCCAGCATGGTGATGAAGGAAGGGGTAGAGCCCACAGTGCCCGAACCAAATACATTTACCAACGTGTCCATATCGAAGCTGGGGGAGGATGTGTGCGCCGCTTTCGGCTGTTGCCTTACGAGTTACCTGTACAGGTTGTCCGGACTGGTCCATTCAGGCCTTCCCACCCGGCATCACATTAGCCCAGAAAATCATCTGCAGTCTGAGGAGTCACAGTGCAGAACAAGGCTATGCTGTTCTCCGAATCAGAATGGGCAGTGTTGTCCTCCGAGGATTCAGATGCTGATTGTGGGTTACAGTCTCTGAAAGTTCTTGCCGCTGTTATCGCCTCCGCACGTCCTTGTAGGGCCTGCTCAGGAGGGGGTTCCCGACTTGGGATTTGCGAGCAGGTTTGTTACGGTGAGGCCGCCGGATTGTCACCATCTTCGGGCCTTGAGGCATGCTTTCTGAGGAGGCCCCAGATGTCATTGGGGGAAACATGACCTCCAGCCATTCGTCAGCTTCCTCCGGAGTGTCGCAGAAATGTGCTTTTTGGTCATGCATGACCTTCAAACGAGCTGGGAACAGCAGGGCGTACTTAAGATCCAGAGTTCTGAGCCTCTTTTTGGTTGCTTGATACGAGGACCGCCTGCGCTGCACCAGCATTGTGTAGTCAGGGTATAACGATACCCTTTGGTTCTCGTAATAAATTGGGGACTGCTCTCTAGCCTTCTGGAGTAGCATGTCACGGTCCCTAAAGTTTAATATCCGGGCAATCTTGGGGCGAGGCAGGGGCCTCGCCGTCGGACGGCCAGATGGGATTCTGTGTGCCCTTTCTACACAAAAGAAGTCCGAGAGGCCCTCAGGGGCTACGTGTTCTCTGAACCACTGCTCCATGAACTTGGTGGCATTGGGGCCTTTGCAGCGCTCTGGCAGACCGACGACGCGGACGTAGTTCCGTCGAGTACTCCCCTCTGCATCATCGACCCTGTCCTGCAGCCCTGCCACTTGTTGTTGCAATTGAGTTAGTTGTGCTGCATGCTCCTTATGCTGCGGTACCAGTTCTGCCAGGGTTAGTTTGTTGTCTTTAACGATGGTGGTTAGTTTGGCGTGGTCCGCTTTTAGGAGAGTGAAGCCAGTTGTCAGGGAACCAATTTGTTGTTCAATGGCATCAAGGCACATCAACTAAGGAACCCCTTACACATCTACAAAAAGGAGCATCGTTTCGGTTGAGGCAACAACATCGAAAGGACACCTACCCGCGGCTAAGCTGGACAAGATACCGGCGGTTTGGTTGGTGGGGGCGCAGCTCACGAGCGAGGTCGACGCCGCTGAAGAGAACTTTGATTTCGACTCTGCCCAGACCTTCCGCATCACTGGAGGCGGATTGCAGGTCCCCTGGAGTCCACCGCTTCAGCGACCTAGACAGAGGAGGTGGTGACCCTTCCTCACTCGCGAGCACCCATGAGACAGAGTGAGCGGCTGGATGCTCCTGTCGATGGGATCAGCCGCTGATGAACTCTTGCGCATCAGCTGCTGATGAAACTCCTGCCCCTGACCTCAGTGGCGGATTACGCAAGTAGGAGTGAACGTGCTTAGTTACCGTCGATCACACGCTGCTGAGCACTCGAGGGCGGAAGAGTGGTTTTGGGAGCCAGACCCTCGGATTTAACAATGCCTTTGGCCGACTGGGCGGCCCTCTCATATCTGCACAGTTGACATTTATAATTGCACTTGCACAGCTGACACTTTTACTGACCCGGTGGGCAGTGCAGGGTCCCCATTTTGGGCTCGATCTAGGACCACCACCAGTTCCTTTCCTCAAAATGGCAGGCATAATTATATAAATGGAGAAAGGACTACTCACTCCACACCAACTCATGGAAAGAGACATAGGACTACGCTTCACTGCACACTCAAAAAGAAAGAAAGGACCAATCACTCCAAATTGTTTTATGGAAAGTGACATAGGACTACGTCCTAGAGAGGATCGATACATGGAAAGAGCTATAGGACTACCCCCCAGATCTGAGCTATCATCGGATAACAAACGGCCATCTTGGAATGCCTCTATATCAATGAGTTAACGCCTAGCTGCACCAGACACCATCCTACGACACCCAAACCCACAAACACACAGGTGAGATTATTACCTAGCCCCATCTCTTCTATCCAGACGAGTACTACTGCCATACCTGCTTGGGCTTAGTCCTTGTCTCCCCTCTCTCCATCCCCCATCACCATCTCACGCCCCTCCTGACCCACCCCCCTGCCCACTACTTCCCCCTTCACCATCTTCTACCATCTTCTACCCCTGCCTTACATAAATTACGCCCCTTAGTTGGCCCAAACGGACGGCCACCCATAACTTCCCCTCCCCCACAATTCCCACCTATTATCACCCTTCTCACCCACTTTCCTCACCTCCCTACACTTCCCTATAAGCATCGACGCCATTATGGAGCCTGCAGTACAACATACCTATATCATTAAGTACCCCCCTAACCTCACAAAAAAAGCAGCCAAAGGCTTCAAACACAATTTGCTAAAATCAAACCCTGAGACCCCTATCTCGGACCCCTACTTCTCAACTAATAAAGGATATATAACTAATGACTTCATCTTTTACACGAAGAGAAGAGCCCAATGGAGAAAAGCCTTTTTCACCTTGTTCTCAATCTCCTCCTCTGGAAAAACAGCTCACGGTCTCAAGATCTCGATCATCCCATCACCATTTTACAGAGCTGCAGCCACAATCACCATTTACCATATTGGAATCATCCTCATACAATCATCAGACTGCAACCTACTCCTATTTGACAATATCTTTCCTTTCATCAAAGAAAAAGTCACAAGACACTATCCCCCCTCCCCAGGCTCTCCCAATTCCAGAATGCTGCCGAACATCCCTACTGAAGCCCCTACAAGGCAGGCACCTCTTACGAGTAAACGGTTATATTCACCCAGTCCAGCTCCAGCAGATACCCTAAGATACGATAACCACACCCCTATCCCCAACAGCACCCAGCCTACACCTAATATCCGAACAAGTAGCATCCTTTCCAATCTGACTCCAATTACCCTGAACACTACTACAGCCCTATCCCCTCCTCACATCTACTCGACACATGCCTCTCCACCTCCCTCCACTCCCCCACTCCCATCTCCCTTTAATCATTCATGCGGGCTTCAATACATCAACTCAGGCTATTCTAAACACACAAATCCAACCACCCCTCCCCTACCCCCATACCAAACACTATACACACAACCCACACTGGACCCAAGACTGGATGAAATTCTACTGTCATTGCAACAAGTCAAAGATGACCTCCAATTCCTACGGGACCTGTTTCTCCACCCGCCTAAGATTAGAAGGCATGATCAGGATTCTTGCACTAACGACCATAGTAACCGCCCCCCATACCCACACCAAATGCATTCTCCATCCACGAAGCATCTGCCACCAAGATGGAGAACAGTTCCTTACCCCAATGCCACAACCCGCCCTGTCCGAAGGAAGGACCCTCTATCATCCAATGATATACACTCCCTGCTCCACTCTTATGATCTCCCCCATCCCACCCAGAACACAGAGTGCTCGAACAACATAAATATACATTCCCTAATCCAAACCATCCCCTCTAATTCACACAGAGCTCCAAAACACAACTGTAGAGGAATATCCAAAGACAATCTTATGCAAGTCCCCCTCACAAAAGAACCTATAGCTCTCATCAAGCCACATCTCAAATGTATTCTACTTAACTGTAGATCAGCCTCAAGACATGCGGCTGAGATAGCAGACCTCATACTCACTCATGAACCCGACCTCTTAATTCTGACCGAAACCTGGTTAAATTAATCGTCTGCGCCTATCCTAGATGTTCTGGTCCCCCCTAATCATGACATCACCAGGCTAGACAGAACTGATAGACCAGGGGGCGGTATTGCCTGCATCCATCGGAACAGTCTCTCAGTGACCCGATCACATTCACCGATATTATCCTCATGTGAATACCTATGTATTGATATCACAAGCAACAACAAACCAATCTGTTCATTGCATACATTCTACCACCCTCCAGGTGACAACAATTCATGGATATCGTGACTACAAATACTGGACAACAAAGCACCCAAATATTCCTCGGAGATCTCAATCTTCACTGGAATGACCTCAACGACTCTGTAGTGAATAGCCTCAAAGCATTCCTCACGAACCTCGACCTCACCCAAATCTGCGACAGCCCCACAGATGACAAGGGCTCCATCCTAGACTTGGTCATTTCCAATGCTGACTCCATTCAACTGAAAACAATCCTCCCATGTGATTGGTCGGACCACCATACCATCATATTCTTCATTAATGAACCAGTAAAATTATATTCAGCCCAACCCACGAAACCCAAAATATGGAAAAGGAACCTAAAAAATGCCAGCACGGATTTACTTACATCCTCCAGCGCCAACCTCCTGCTTCCCCCGGAAGGCCTAACTGATGTTCAAGCTCTGACAAACCACTACTTTACCTCTATAACCACGGTCATAGACACAGTTGCTCCCCTACAACTGAAGAGGCTCTCCTCAAAAGACTCCAAACCATGGTATGATGGCAGACTCATTGAGGACAGACGCTCCCTAAGATTAATTGAACGCCAATGGAGATCATCACCATCCCCTGACCACCTTAAGCTATTAAGTGCTACCAGAAACTCATACTATAGAAATATCAGAAGATCTACAGCAATCTTTTTCAGGAACCAATTAGACCAAGCCAAAAATCATCCCAGAAAACTATTTGAACTAGTCGAAGCACAATCTAAGGGCTTACCTTTCCCCCTTCTCCCCCCCCCCCCACGTTGGTCGAAGCGCACTGCCCAGCTGCAAAGAATTTGCCTCCTTCTTCACTGAGAAGACAGAAAACATAAAGATGGACCTACTTAAGGCCTTAGTAACTCACAATGACATCCACAAGGGCACCCCACCTCCTTCTCTAGCATCCCCTAGCTTTTGCACACCAAAGTTCGCCCTCAAAAATAATGCTGAATGGTCCTCCTTCAATACTTATACAGAAGATGCAATATTAAAAGTTCTCACATCATTGAACCCCTCTAACCACTTCACCGATCCGCTTCCTGCAAACTACCTAGAAGAGTTCATACCGCTGCTATTACCACTATGGACCAAGATTATCAATACCTCTCTGCTTCAGGGACTCAATCCAGAAAACCTTAAATCTGGGCCGGTGTCCCCCATCCTAAAGAAACCAACGGCAGACCACATGGACTTAAACAATGACCGGTCAATCTCTAACATCCCAACTCTGGCTAAACTCCTAGAAAAATGCGTACAGATCCAGCTATCAAACCACATCGACCATTTCAACCTGCTCAACCAATACCAATCCGGTTTTCGCGCAGGGCACAGTACTGAGTCGGCCATGACCCACATAGTAGATTACGCACTAAAAATCCTAGATCAAAATGAAGCTTGACTGCTAATCCTGCTTGATCTATCTTCGGCATTCGACACCGTCAAACATGACAATCTTCTGGACCTTCTGAAATATAGAATGGGCTTATCAGGATCAGTTCTAAATTGGTTCACCTCTTTCCTCCAAAATAGATCCCAAAGATTCAAGGTCAATCAATCCTTATCTATGGCAGTCCCAGTCACATTAGGAGTACCACAAGGCTCATCCCTCTCGCCTACACTTTTCACCCTCTTCGTGGAACCACTCACCGATATTCTCAGCTCCTCAAACATCCAATATCACATGTACGCAGACAATACACAACTATACTTAAAAATCACTTCTCTGAAGGACATCAAATCTCTCAACTGAACTCTACAAAAAACCCAGATTTGGCTGGCAGAAAATCACCTGAAACTAAATACCCTCAAGACTGAATTTCTCGTAATCGCTCCACCCAACCAAACAACCATCATTGAAGAATGGCTGCAACAACTAACAGCGCTCAACTGCCAACCTCATATTATTGACTCAGCGAAATCGCTGGGATTAACACTCAACAGAAATCTAAACATGCAGAAACATATCAGTGCCGCAACAAAAGGAGCAAACATTCAGATAAACACCTTGAGAAAATTAAAACCCTTACTTCCCGCAAATGACTTCAAACTGGCAGTTCAAGCACTAGCAATCCCAAGACTAGACTATGGAAATGCAACGCTTTGCGCTCTTCCCAGATCGACAACGGCCCCCCAAGAGCCTCACTCAACTCAGCGGCCAGGCTTATCATGGGCTCAAAAAGAAATTGTCACATTACCCCCGACCTCAGAGCTCTTAACTGGCTTCCATTCGAAGCAAGAATTCAACTAAAAATCGCCTGCATGACTCACAAAGCCATACATCACAATACTACAAGTTACTTGGCCCAGAAACTTGTGCTCTCTTGTGGCAACAGATCCTCTAGAAGTTCCAGCAATCTTCTTCTGAAACCACAATGTTTTGCCAAAAAGAAAACATACAACCGTGCTTTCTCTGGAATCGCTCCCAGGATATGGAACGCACTACCCCCTGAAACCAGACGGAATCCCTCTAGGTGGCAGTGTCAGTGTCTTCCAATTGTTGCGAACTCGTGGCGGTGGCCTCAGGAACTTTGCCTTTTGGGCGCCCCATTTCGTGTTGATTTTTGGCGCAACGCTGAGATGCAGTCCAGAGCACCTGTAGAGTAGGTGCTCTTAACTAGGCCTGGTGCCTCCTCTGTTATGGGGTGTAAGGCACGTCTGTAGGAAACTGTGACTTTGGGTAGTCTGTGGGGTTAGGTATCTTATCATAGGCGGTGTCAGCGTGAATTAATAGAGGGACACTGCTCCCAAATTGGGCCCGGGGGCCCTACAGGGCGACATGTAGCATCACTCCCGATGACTCCTCTCAGCCCGACAGCGAGGAACCAGACCAGTATAATGGCGTTGTAAGGCCGGGGTCGTCCGGCACCTCCGCTGCCACGGGCGGCGCGCTCAGTGGTCAGGGAGCCCCACACAGTCTTCACTCGTTGCCAAACCTTTTGTCTCTCTAGGAGTCTTCACATTCAGCAATATTGGGCCCCAGTCCAGCTGTGTCACAGCCCTCGGGGTCGGCGATCCCAGCCCCCATGCGTGCTCTGTCTAGTTGGGCCCCAATTCAAGAGCCGCTCCTTGCCTTTGGCAGGCCCGGGCCAAGTCCCAGGGCCCACGCCGCCGCCCACCAGATCCCGCACACCAGAGGGGGGGAGCAGCGCTGTATCTTGTGCCGGGGATCCAGCGATTGGCCCACGCTCTATAGGGGCCTCAGTATGGTTGTTGCCGTCAGGCATCGGGTTAATCATGTAGCTCGCCGTGTCGCGTTGAATACACTGCACACTAGGGGGGGGAGGTGCCGGGTCTTTGGGCCGGGTGCCCTGCGGTCGTTCTACTCACGTCCGCGATCGTCGTGGCCTTGTCTCCTCTGCGAGCGGGGGCGCTCCGGTCAGGCTCTGCAATCAGCGTGAGGCCCAGGCCCCACCCCAGAGCATACTCGATCTTCACCACCGCCGGTTCGTGCCAGGTTGCGGAAGCACTAGAGCAGGCCGCAGGCCCAGTGAGCGTTCCACACGCCACTGGGAGGCCTCGTGTGTTTGTCACAGCTGCTGCCGAGGCGATCAGGCCGCCAGCCTCTCACGGTTAATTGGCAACCGGGGGCCACAGCAGAGTTACGAGCGGCACAGGTCTGGGTCCTCAAGCGGTCTCGCCCGCTCCTGCAGGCCCAGTCAGCAGTTGTCGGCCGCCCGCTCCGAGCCCAGCCCAGGCCAGCAGCACGTCGCAGTCCCTCACCCCTCACTCACCAACCATAGCACAAGTCCCGGACAGTCATCAGTGTACTCACCAGGTGAGGGGGGTGTTTCCTGGTGTCTTGGTGTTGCAGGCTGGGGGAGGAGCAGGCCGAGCCGTCTGACTCCGCACAGAGCCACAGGCCCCGGGTGACTCGCCTTTCGCAGCCACCACTCTCACAAAGGGGCCCCAGTGTAGTCGCGTTCACGGCCACGGGGGGAGGAAGGCAGGAGGCAGGGGGGAAGACACATCAGCTCCGCTCCGCTGCCCCAGCGCTGCGGCGATTTTGTAGACCGGTGCCGGCTCACCAGTCCCAGGGTCAGGAAGCGCAGGCGGGCCCCATCCAGCTCCAGTGCCCTCGCCTATCTCGGTCATACAGTGGCCCTCCAGCCGGCGCGAAAGCGGTCAATCCGCTCTCCAGCCATTCCTCTATCATTCAGCACACGGATGAGTATGGGATGAGCCCCAGCTTCATGGAATACAACAGGATATATCGGTCCGGGCACGGAGCTCGCTCAAGGTGCGTCCGCCATGCTTGGCGGTTAGCCACGCCCCCGTCCTTAGCCTCCTTAGCTTAACGACATGCTCCGCCACTTCTGAAACACAAGGCTGCACCATATTTACAAGAATGTGGTGCAGCCTTACGTTTCCCCCTGCGATGGCGCTAAGTTTAACAACTTGGCGCCAACGCAGGCACCCTTGCACCAGAGTGCAAGGGTGTCTGTGTGCAATGGAGGATTGGTTATGTGTAGGAAGGTGTCCCTTCCTGCACATAAACAATCCTAAAATGCCATTCTGTCACTTTCACGTGTGCTGCTTCATGCAGCACACATGAAAGTTACAAAATGGCATTTTTTTTTAAATGTTTGTTTATGTACAGGAAGAGACACCTTCCTGTACACAAACAAGCCATGGCATTTTGCTTTTTCCATGTGTGCTGCACAAGGCAGCACACATGGAAAAAGCAAAAACGAGGAGGAATAATGCATTTCTCCTCATTTCGCCAACTTAAGACCAGGATTTTCCTGGTCTTAATTTTGGCGCTGCCTCCTATTTCGCCACCCTTGTACATAGGGGGCAGCGTCAAATACAATGGGTGTTGCGGTGGAACGCCCACCACAACACCCACTGCACGCCCCTTTCACGCTAACCATAGTGTGAAAGGGTGCCTTATGTACATGGCAGCGTCAAGCCACGTTGAGTGGCTTAACGCTGCCTTGTACATGAGCTGCAGCACCTATCACCACCACAACGTCCGTAAAAGTGACGTTCCCATGGCGATAGGGGCTTGTACATATGCCCCTGTGTACGAAAGAGACCTCAGGTTGCATGGAGACTGTTGACCAGATTTCCGATGCTTCAGACTACTCCGGTGTGCACTTGGTGTAGACCATGGCTTTGCCGGATGAGAAGAAAAAATGCACTCTGCCCAGTGCATGAGTTAACTCATATAGTAAGCCTAACGAGAGCAAAGTAGGAAAATATGGAGCAATAGTAAATGCTGGAATGAGGCTCTGAAGGTTACACAGACTAGGACATTTATGGCACACATTAAAGTCAGCAGTAGGGGCGTACATACCAAGACATTGACAGCTGGCGCTCTGTCTATTCCTTTACATGCTACAAGTTTACCATTAGATTGGGGCAAAGCAGAGTAGACAACATAGGGCTTGAGTTAGTAAAACATGGGTAGTAAAATTCAATGTTGTTCCAAACAGGGGCCCCCGAAATATTCTTGCCCAGGGACCCCAAAATCCTTAAGTTGACACCAAGAAAAAGGTATGTGAAATGGAATGTAGTCTGTAAAATCACCAACTTAATGGTGGAAGGGGAGGGTCAGTTTCTGGGATCCTCTGAGCCCACACCAATAATGTGGCCTTGAGAGGAGTACTAAATATGCGCCACCTCTTGAATGACACTTTTAGCATGTCCTCCATTTTGTTTGTTTGCCTGTACTGGAAATATGGCACATGTGCAAGGCAAAGAGGAGCCCTCATTTTTACATGGCCATATTCCCATGCAAATCGTAGAGAGCACACTCCACACCGATTGCATGTCACCAAGTGGCAGCAGCACAAGGGCTGGAAGCCTCCGCAGACAGGACTATTATAGTCTTGGAGGACACCATACACTTCTACGCACAGACGCTGGCCTTGCCTGTGAGCCCATCATCATGGGGCCCTGAATGTCAAAAATACATGACCATGACCAGTGCTTCAAATACTGAGGGGCAGACTTACAAGGAAAGTGACTCAGTGCATGCCGCAAGCCATTTGGCTGCGCCGCACGGAGTCACTTTCAAAGCACAGGGATGCGACATATTAACAACAATATGTTGCATATCTGTGCTTCCCCCTGCGCTGGCGCACAAACTGCTGTCATGCGCCAACGCAGGCACCCTTGCACCATGGTGCAAGGATGCCTGCGTCGGGGGAAATTGTTTATGTGCAGGAAGGTAAAGAGGAAAACAACGAGGAAAAATGAAAAAATTTCTCCTTGTTGCGCCTCCCTTTCAGACCATTTCCAGATTTACGATTTCTCGTAAATCTGGAAATGTGTCTACTTCCATGGGTGTTGCGTGGGAACACCCACAGCAACACCCATGGAACGCCCCTTTCACACAAAGTGCTGCGTGCAATGGGGCCATATTTACAAGGACAAGAAAAGCCATGCAGGGTGGCTTTTCCTGTCCTTGTAAATATGTGGCAGTAAAATGAGCCGCCGGTGCGTCACAAAATGTGACGCACCGGTGGCACAAGGGGCTTGTAAATCTGCCCCTGAGTACTTGCACTTCTTTATTTTGAGGGGTAGAGTGCCTTCGCTTCTCAGCAGAACTACAGGGTTTACAATTGGAAAGTACCAGCACTTCTCAGAAGCAAGAAGGTACTCTTATATATGGTACCTACAATTCTATTTTGCCATTTAGAGCACTGGTCATGATGCAAAGATGTGGACCTCTACGCCAGTTACAACGATCTTCTATTGCACATGTTCATCTTCACTAATTTACACACCATTCTTACTGCCCTTCTTGTAGCAAAGCCATTAGAATGTCAAAACATCTGAAAAAGTTTGGTGGAGCAGAGTCGGACTTAAGGGTTCACTAGACTTAGCAAGGTTCATATGTAAGTAGACTTTTTATGGCTATGCTTCCCAAATAGTCAATTATTCGTTTTCCCGTTTGCCATTATTCTTCTGATGTTACTAATTTAATGGATTTAATCAGTTTTAAATAGTATCATTTTTCTCTGATTATTATTAATATGCTATAGTGTATTTGCCATGGCTCCAGACTAATTATTGATTGTGTTTCAGATATATTTAATTTATCTTGAATCCAATCAAATTAATATTTATTTAACAGAATTCAAAAGATTGCAGAATTCTAAAAGAAAGTTGCTGCTTACACTTTGTATCTACACCTAGAGACAGAAAGAGGCAAATCGTCACATGTGGTTGATGGCTATAGGTCCAAGGGGACTACAAAATCTTGATAAAGATGAGTTGGCCTAACAAAAGTAACATCTTTGCAAGGTCAACAAATAATATTTATTATCTTCCTATTTTTAAACTACTTTTCATCTGGTTAACATAACAATATTAAAGGTTTGTACTGGGATTTTGAACTTGCAGATGGTTATGCATGAAGTTAAATGAATGCATTTCATTACATCAAGGGCAGGCAATGGTAAGGGATGGACATCGTGGATAACTTCCAAAAGTGTGCTCAAGTGCCTCAGGAGAATTAATCCCAAGTGAAGAAAAGGCCAAACCAGAAGAAACATCATGAAAATAATGGGAAATTGGTAAGAGGGCACTCAATGAAGAGCACAGTTAGACATTAACCAGTGCAGAACACAGACTGGTGGAAAGAGAGATGGTGGAACACAAAATAAATCCTAACTACTGAATAGTAACCAGAAGAATCCAGGAAACCACCTACTTGGTACCACCTGACAGCAACTTGCTGGAGATGAACAGCCGTCATCTTGGATGGATAAGAATCACGAAAGGACTAAAAATGTGGGCACATCTTTGCTTGGTAACTCACAGGAATGAAGTCCCATCTCCTACTATGGTGCTGTGTATGAAGGTATTCCTCATTTATGTAGATGAAACAATACAGAGCAAGTGGGATGCTTATGGGGAAAAGGGGGTGTCCCTGAGTTATGGTTGGTACCACAACCCTAGCCCTATCTGCAGCAGAAGGGCATTGTGAATGAGACTTAAATAACGTTTGTCATACAAGTGACTCGTGACTAAATGTGCTGAGGAATAAATACATATGTACAGTGGTCCCTCTTTTCCTGATTTAAGACAATATTTTGACAATCTCAAGTATAAAGATTACTCAGTAAATTGGGCCTTAAAATCATACTTAAATTGACCTGTGTGAATATTATATAAATTAGGCTAAGCACCAGGCATTTTAGTATGTAAGTTTAAGTGTATGGTATATTTTCATTTCTTATTCTACTTGTGTTTATATTGTCTTCCAAGGAATGTAGCAAGGGCACACGATTAAACATTATCTTTTGTCATCTTCACGACATGAAGAGCAAGTGAAATCACATGTATTTCTCTGAGCATTAGCAGCCACTTAAGGACTTGCGATTAAGGATATACTGATACACCAAATATTTTTCAGCTGATGGTAATGGGAATTAAAAGAATTCATATTTTGGTATGTCTACACAGGTTGTACTGCCTTGCCAAAGGCTGCCATACTAGCCAGATGGTAGGGAGTTGAGAGTTGATTAAGGGAAATGCTTGATCTCCATAAGAACCACCAACAAATAGGCAGAACCTTTAAATTATGGTCACTTAATATAAATAAATTAAAAGTGATATACAGCAATAAAGACTGTTAGGGTTAAAAAAGAAAGAAGAAGCTGCAATGCCCTCAATAGATAGTTTGCAGTACGGAAAATGATATTTAAATTTTCTTTTTTGTTTTTGCAGAGTCTAAAATATTCTTCCTCAGTGTTATGCTGAAGAGTTTAAAGAGTGGTTTGAGGACAAACTTTCCTCCAAAAGTACTAGTAAAAACAAATTGTGTTTTATTTTCCTAAAGCTCAAACAGATAAAACATAATTTCAAATTGCCAGGAGAGCTTCTAGACATGAGAGTAAAGGACAGCAAGGTGCTTGAACGAAATGTAATGGAAAGATTTCACATTGAATGGGGAAGTGATCTGATCCATATATAGTTTTCACCTAAGAAGATCCTACAAATGACATTCAAGTCATGAATGGTGATCCTTTTAAAATGATGATGATAAATTCAACAAAGGCAATACGTAGAAGAGTTGGTACCGGGATTTTGTTTGTGCAGAACAACATACTTATCTGATGTCTTTATCTATAAAAATGCCTTGTTGTTACATTGGCAACCTTCACTTAGACCACTGAGCCATTAAAAATAATTAGGTCACTCAGCAAGGATGGAATCAGAAGTGACTTCTTTAAAAAAATGGCTACAGACACTTAATCCCCTTTTTGAAAAAACAAAAAAGATTTATTTTGTCACATTTTACATTATCTGTAGCTGTGACCACAGTAAGACAATCCACAGGTATAGAATTGGGGTAAATGTGCAATTGCACATTTATTTTTCTGTCTTTAAGTTTCCTCTTATTTTTTCCAGTAAACGTAATCCATTGTCCGACAGCCCTTAAAAAAACACTAGGAATTTGTGCCTTTTCCGTAGACTCGTACAATTTCTTTTACCTATGTGAAGGAGATACACATTTAATGAGGGTAGCAAAAGGCATTAAAACCGTTTATGAATACCCACAACGTTTGGACTTTTGCCATATTGGTACTGCCTTCGGAACGCCCATTTTTAGTCTAAATCCATACTCTTGTTTGCCAAAAGTACGCCCACCTGGCAGATTTTTAAAATTTGCAAAATTCAACCTGCAACTAGAAAAGTCCACAGTTACTTATTCTGGGAATCAAGATTTATTTTATACAAGTAGGGATAACTCTATGGATCTGCCCTCCTAGGTTACCAGTGCTGGGGCACCGCTAACCGCAGGAGGTGGAGTTCTTGTGGATAACAAACCCTGAGGTGTCACTGAAAAATGTTGGAATTATTGTGGGAATCTTTAATTCCATAACCGATTCCCAAATAACTGCTCAATTTGCCACAGTGTTTCAACCAGACACTTTTGCAGCTTTCACGTGAGATCCATAGTGTTCCCTAAATTCTCATCATTCTCATGGAGCAGATAACTACTGTTACCGGCCCCATCAGAATTAAAAGGGACATCAAAATGTGGCGCTAGTTAAGCACATTAGTACCACCCACATGTGCAAACTTTTTGACATTCATACTCATGCTCAGTTTCGACAGGAAAGCTATGGTGTCACAGGTTTGAGGGCACTGAGGCACTGCTACATCAAGGTAAATATCTCAATACCACAAAGATCTTACTGAGCCTATGTTGCACACATTGTCTAACATTTTCTTACGTTTTATTGATGGCGAAAACCCTACAACAATATGTTTCAGATCACTTCATTAAGTCTTAAGTTCGACTAAGAAATCTTAAAACAAAGCACTTCAATTTGGATGCATAGAGGTGTTAATTATTTTATATTCTGGTTCTGATGTAAATAACCCTTTTGGAGTCACAAACCCTGCAGTTTTCAAAGACACTAAGGGGCCGATTCTGATGCGGGTTGGAAAAGCTTCCCGACCGAATCGGTTGGGAAATGGTGTCCGACCCACTCGGATCGGGAAAGTCCGACCGGCGGAGTAGGATGCATCCGGATGCTTCCAGATACGATTTGGTTGAACTCCCATTGACTTCAATAGGAACATTTGTTCCTAACCGCATCAGAATTGGGCCCTCGGTCGGGAAGACACGTTCCCGATCCGATTTGGAAGGAGCAAATGCCGTTAGGAGGCCTTCCTAACCGCATCAGAATCAGGCCCTCGGTCGGGAAGCTTTTCCAACCCGCATCAGAATCGGGCCCATAGTGACTACAAAGGGGCTTTTGAGAACATACAAAGCCCTTTTACAAATCAGAACACTCTTCCTGATTCGGGTTTCTGCAAAATATTCGGAATCACAAATACGAGGGTGCATTAAATGAGTGCCCCCTTCCTATTTTGGATCTGGAGAGGAATGTATCAGTGGTTTGTGATTGTATATGTGGTTGAACAATTTATCACTTTAGGACCCCTCCCCCTCGACACTTTCCCCCTTGTCAATTGTGGCAGCTCCATCGCAAGGGGGAGGGGTAGACAGTGGTCAAAGAGACCACTGCCTCCTCCCTCTGATGTTGTCCTAAACTGGAAACTTTCTTTTTTTTAAAGGAGCACCTGTTCCTTTAAAAAACAAAAGCTGCTTTAAACGAATAAAAATCCCATTTGCAAATGAAAAGGTGGGGATGGTGGTCTGTTGTTAGTGGCTGGCCACCATCATTGTGGTTGCAGCCAATCGCAGGGGGTCACAAATAATGACCTGCCTAATTAATACTCATTAGACAGGTCGTTTTACATCCCCCACCCCCCACAACTAGAGATTTTGTGACCTGACATATTAGTTCATAGGTTGCATCGTAAAATAAAAGAAAGATTGCAATTAGTTGGTTCGCAATTTGCAACCACTATTCTCTCTACTTTGAGTGTCATATAATCTATTTTTGTGACTTTCTTTCAAGCCTATGAGATTTTACGAATAGTCTAAATTTTAGGAATGACTATCAGCGAACTGAAATAGCCGACTGAGAAACTCAAAATAGAAGTATGACTCTAAGTAATCTTTGAAAATATTGGTTATCATCTCTCGATCCTCTCACTTCTTGTTGTATCAAAGGTTTGTTGGCCAATTAATGAACTCAACCATGTACCTTCAGAGGCATACAGGCGCGGTCGGTGGTAGGAGTGGCGGTCGGGCGGTGACGTGGGGCGGGGGGTAGTAAACTACGGATTAAGGCCGAATACAGGTAAGTAAACATTTAAATAAATAAAACGAATTTCGTTGCGCGCACTGCATTGCATTTGGCGATGCAGCGCTCACAAAGAAATTCGTTTTATTTATTTAAATGTTTACTTACCTGTATTAGGCCTTAATCCGTAGTTTACTACCCCCCACCGTGCCCCTCCCCCGCCCCACGTCACCGCCCGACCGGCACTCCTACCACCAACCGCGCCTGGAGGCATAGAGTATTTTTCATAAAATAACAAACACTCTTTCTATGTAGTGTTATCTATAAACAGTATCTAGTACAGGGTTTTTTTGTGGCCATTCTCTTATCGTAGGTTTCAATCTTTTGCGCACTTTTACTCAATAAGTGTGAAAGATCTGGTTTTTTCGACATAGCATAAAGTAGCAAGTGAGATTGTGTGTGGAAGCTGAAGCTGGTAATATGTATTTATAAGCACAATGATGTAGTTCTGTATCCGTTTTGCAATACCTTTGATATAGCTATACTGTTGCATGATACAATCAAGGGCTAAATCAGGAAACAATCTACCTTAGAAGAATAGTTTGACACGTTAGGTTTCAGCCTAGATTAAGAGTACAAATGGTTTAAGGAAACATGAAGTTGTCTTACAGGGCAGCACTTTTGATCAATAGTATGGTTTCGGAACTACCCAAAAATGTAATGCGCAGGGCGCCTCCTAAGCATACATAATATTTACCCCCACATGCATCAAACTAAAAACCGGTTGCAAACGGGCAGATTCGCAGAATCTGCCCCTTTGCGACCGGTATTTTTGCATTTGGGATGCATCATCCCAAATGCAAAAATCGCAAATTGAGATTGCATTTAAGGAATCGCAAATTGCGATGCCTTGAATGCAATGCAAGATGCCATTTAAAATAGCGATTTCGCTATTAGGGGCCGCTAATTACCGAAAAAGTATACCTAATGGTAATTAGCGAAAACTTTGAAAAATGCACTAAAGTGCATTTTTCAAAGTTCCAGGTTACACACACACATGCCCTTGGGGCATGTGTGTGCGCAACATGTGTTCACATATCAATTTCAGGGTGCAACAGGGTGTTCTTTTGGCACCCTGGCACTCTTGAAATAGCAAGCGCAATTTGCGAGTACCTATTGGGTACTCGCAAATTGCATGCTAATTCCATTCATTCCTATGGGCCTGTAGGCCCATAGGAATGAATGGGAAGCCATTCTTAATTACGACTCACAATTTGTGAGTCGCACTTAAGGAATGTTTAGGAATCGCTGTTTTTTTAGCGATTCCTACATGCATAGGCTTTTGCGATTCCTTAATTGCGATTCCTTAATATTCGCAATTAAGGAATCGCAAAAGCCTACCTTGATGCATGTGCCCCTTAGATCCTTCATCACTGCTTATAATCCAACATTAGAAGCAACATGTTTTAGCAATTGGTTCTATCATTGTCTTAGTTATAAATATTTTTATAAATATTGTACCCCCAATCCGATCTATATTGCCAAAACTGTTTAAGTACAGGCAGTTTTTTGTTTATCTATTAAACACTGTCAGAATAGGCTGCCTGATCTTGGAGAGTGGTAGCAGACCTGTAGACCTGCTGTGACTATGCTCTTTCAATTACCTTAATAAGAAGACCTAACAAAGGCAGATTAAAAATCTTCAAACTATTCCTGCCTCATCCTTAGTTAACAAGAGACTCACTCAAGACTTGATCGGAATGTCTAGTTTGGTGGAGGGTGCGAGAAGATTCAATACCTCAAACAAGCAATGCAAAGGGAGAAATGGTAGTTTCAAATCAAATTAATGAAAAAGAAAATTATCAGCTAAACACAAACCCGATTCTTGAAAGAAAATCACTATAATTACAAACTACGTTTAGGGTTTTAATGTCATCTTCTGGTATTGACCTTTAAAAGGAATATTCAGGAAGATCAATATTATCCTTAGATAAATGGTTAAAAAAGTCAGAAAAAAGAACACATGCTCACTGCGGGCCATTGTAGTGGGGCTTTAGCCACAATTAGGTATGTGGCAAGATAGCGCAGTCAAGCTTTTGGCTACAAGGTGTGGTCACCGAAGTTTCTTGACTCGTCATATCAAGTTATTTTCACAGTTACCTGACATTAGACTTCATTTAATCTATTTTTGCATTTTTATTTTTGCAGTCAACCTTAAATTGTCTGCACACTGTACATTTAAACTATAGAAATGTGTGGTAAAGACAGAAACGATGCAATAGTCTTGTAACTCGTGTCTAAGTAAGCAACATTCTTGTGTATTTCAGTGCTGCCATAATGAAAATCATAAACAAATCCGATTAATCGATCCATATATTTATCAGGCACATTGGTATCAGTGTGTCGCATATGTTAGCAAGGTAGAATACAAAGGCAGTTAAATGCCCATTGAGAGAAATTAACATTTCACTCCTCCATTTTAAAAGTATTTCAGTACTCAGCATGGGCTCTTGCCCAAAGATACAGCAAAACTTTGTAAGTTAAACCATTGATAAAAAATGATCCTCCCACATACATATCAACGGGTCTGTCTGGTAACAAATCACAGGAAAAAGATATGCCGAAAAATCAGTAATGATCATTTGGCAGAGTAAAATTATAATTTTGCTCACTCACATCTTGTCTGGTGGAAATAGATTTATCAATGGGGAATTATAACTGGAAAGAGAACCGCAGGAAAGCATGGATCTTGTTGGTTGATGGTTCTTTCTGTCTAAAGTGCCCATATATTGCCCCAAGAAACTGGGGGGGATATTCACAAGGAAGTGGCGGAGAGAGGCGTTAGCCTTCTTGGCTTAACGCCTCTCTCCGCCACTTCAGAAAAGCAAGGCTGCACCATATTCACAAGGATATGGTGCAGCCTTGCGTTTCCCCCTGCGATAGCGCTTAGATTTACAACTTAGCGCCAACGCAGGCACCCTTGCACCAGAGTGCAAGGGTGTCTGCAAGCAGGGAGTGTAGGAAGGTGGAATCTGACTATATGGTTGCCCCCACTTTTTTCCTGGTGTTTTGCTGGTTTATGACTTAGTTGGACTGGGACCCTGCTATTCAGGGCCCCAGTCTATCTGCTCTCTCTAAACGACATGGAGTGCACTCTAGGTGCACTAGTGATTGGATACTGTGGTGCCTTATGAGTCCCTAGTATATGGTACCTTAGGTGCCAAGGGCATAGGTACTTCACAGGCCTACCAGGGGCTGCAGCATGTATTATGCCACCCCTGGGAAGCAGTCTAAATCTGACACCGCAGGCCTGCTACTGCAGCCTGGGTGAGGTGGTGCTAGCACCCCTCACTGAGATATAGGTTTCCTATATCTCTCCTGCACACACATATAAACCTATCAGTCACCCCTAAGGCAGGCCCTATCAATCCTGAGGGCAGGGTGCTTGGCTTCTATGTGAGGGGGTGCCTCTGCCTGAGCAGGGCCCCTCTGCAGCTCTCAGAGTCTATTCTCTGGTGCTGTTTGTGGATGCGGTTAAACCATATACTATTAAGTGCATTATATCCTCGCGGTAAATGCTAACTTTGGAATGGCTGCATCAAAACATGTCGTGTTTGGTGTCAAACATCTTGGAATACTACCCCCCGCCAATCTTGGCGGCGGGAGTAGCATTCCACCCTTCTAGAGGGATAAGACATGTACCTGCTGTGGAAACGCGGTAGAATCCTAAAGAGCCCTGGCATCACAAAATGGATGCCACCAGTCACAGACACTGGGCTGCCCTCCTGCTGATGACCGAAACTCGCAGTGGAGGAAGCCCAACAATAGGCATCCTGTTACAGGGAGGTGTAACCACCTCCCAGACAGGGTTTAGTGTATTGGGGCTGGGTGGGTGCACTCTTAGAGTGCTTTGAAGTCCTGCACTGGGGGAGCAGAAGGCTCCTCTGTGCATATGCCAGTTCAAACCAGCTCAGGGGCTACCTGCCCCTGCTCTGGCGCGAAACTGGACAAAGGGAAGTGGGTGTAGCCACCCCCTCCCTTGACCCTCCCATAGGTGGGGTCATAGAGCTAGTCCATCCCCTCTTTTCAGTATAAGAGGGGGAACCTTGCCATTGCAAGGCAGATAACCCCTGGACGACGCTCTACAGAAGAATCCTGGCCCTTCGACGTTCCACTACCTTTGGAAGACAGAAGAATCTCCCTTGGAGTCAAGGAGTGACTCCCCTGCTTGGCAGGCACCAAAAACAACAACGACGGTCGCAAACTACGCCGCTCCCGCCGGAGTCCGAAGTCCCTGCAGCCCAGGAAGTGGATTTCCTGACCTCTCCCAGGCCATCGTGAGTCCCCAGCGAAGCTGAGGCAAGTGGACCCCACGAGTAACGAGGAACCGCGACCCCTGGGTACCGTGCACTATTGTCGAGTGCAACCCCTTCACAACGTTCTACGAACCTGTGCTTTGGACCACGTGTGGTCCCGACCTCCAGCAGGAAGCCCTCCGAAGATCAGAGGCCTACACCGTCCCGAGTGACCGTGGGCCCCTGTTGAGTGATTCCGCCCGAGGTGTCTTCGCGATCCCTTGCCCGCCGGCTTGTGGGTCCCCAGAAGACTTTCTAAAGAAACCAAAGGGCTCCCATGGTTGCTCCAGGCCTGCCCTGACTTACCTTCACTGGGTGAGTCCCTCAGACCTTGCTGGTCTGTGCCATCGACTTTTCTTCATCTCCCCAAGACTTGCTGCTGCCAAGGCTTGTTGGCTCCAATCAAGTTGCCGACACCGCAGTCAGCTGCAGACGTCGAGGTACCCACCGAATCCAGCTCCTGGTCATCGTCGACACCTCCTGGACCACGTGGCTGAAGAGTCAAGGCACCCGCAACCGACCTGAATCAACCGACGACGGTGGGCATCCATCTTCCTTGCCCCGGGTCACTGCCAAGTGACTTTGAACACTGTCCCCTCTGCTTTCAGGTCATCCTTCTTCAGAATCCAGGCTTGGATTCCACCGGACACTTCTTCAGCTCCCGCAAGCAGCAAGTCTTCTTTGTTCGCCATTGAAAACGACGCCGCGACCCGACACCAAAGGACACCTATGCACCCGGCTTCCCTGGGTGAGGTAACTCCAGCACTACGGTGCTCCTGTGGGTGTGGGCCCTAGAACTACTTACCCTGTAAGTGACTTGCTTGTAGGTTCTCCCGAAGTATCCTAAAACTCTTTATTTCCAACCGCGACTTGCCCCATTGAAGTTAACGGCGATCCGCGCCTGTGTATCCACACTGCACGCGTCCCCCGTGGGTCCTTTACTTACCTGCCTTGGGTGGTTTCGTGAGGCCCCTGCACTTCTGAAGGCCCTAGGCCTTGTCTCCCTGCAAGTCGTTGTCCCTAAGTCTCTTACTTAGTATATGGTCTGGTACGCCCCTAGGGCCCCAGCCATATTTTGTGCTTAACTTATTGTGAAACGTTGATTTGTGCATATGTTTGTCTTCTAATCTCATAAAGAGATTAGTAGAGAGTTATTTAGAAATAAATACATATATATTTGATATATATACCTGTGTGGTGTCTTTTCATTTGGTGATTCAAGAGATTATATGGTAAAACAAGCTGCTTTACATTCCTCCGAGACTTAGCCTGAAGGCTGCTCTCCACAGCTACCACTAGGATAGCTTTCTTTAAAAGGTTGTCTTAAACCTATCTACCATAAGAGTCGATTTGCCCTGGTGCAAGGTGTCCACTTTAATTAGTGAACAGCATATACCAGGCCAACTTCTCACATTGGTGGGCAGCGTGTGGGATTCCAGCTTGCCATTGTTTTACCAGAAAATCTCTATTTGAATTACTAACTGAAAACCATTATAGGTACTCAAGGTACATATAAAGTCAAGCTTAGTATCAATAAGTTCTACTGAACTTAGAGCTGTGTGCCAAGGGATAGCACACCCTTTCCACAGCTCAAGCTAGGATCAGTAGGCCACAAACTAGTGTAGGTAGTACAACACTGCACAACACTAGAATGTCCTTAAAGGGTGGACCCAGTGGATCCACTCAGCCTCAGTATAAGGACATGGCTTTCTCTGACTTGAGAGCCATGTGTGTTGACAGACACCTGAGGCTAGGACAGAGTCCCTCAACACTACATCTGATAGATCTGCTGACAGCAGATGACCTTAGATTGGCTCTAGGAGCTAAAGGGTTTGAATCAGTGGGTGGGTCAGTCATAGTATCTGGGTCAGATGATGAAAATCAGAATGACCAAGACTCTGTGATTGAAGGGCCAGGCTTCAAGGGGCCTGAAAAGGACAGAGGAATTCTCCCTAAGAGAACTGACAGAGAGGAGGAGAGGCACAGATCCCCTTCCAGGGAATCTGACCACTCTTATCACTCTGGCAGAGAATTTGTCCAGCAGAGGAGCTCATACTTTTCCTTAAGAGAGACCTCCTCTGAGAGAAGGTGCAAACTGCTCCAGTATGAGGAAGCCAAAGTGGCCCTCAGAACCAAGCAGTTGGCACTGGATAGGAAGCCCTGGAGATCCAGAGAGCTTCTAGAAAAGAGGGGTTAGAACCCCCTGGTGGCAGCAACAGTGTCCCTAGAGGCAGAGAATATATTCCTGACCATAGGAACCTGAGCAAGGTTGTTCCTCCCTACCAGAGTGGGGATGATATCCACAAGTGGATAACTGCTATGGAGAGGGCCTGTAGAGTACAGCAGGTCCCCCAAAAGCAGTGGGCAGCAATCTTGTGGCTCTCCTTTTCAGATAAAGGAAGAGACAAGCTCCTCACTGTTAGAGAGGAGGATGCTGATGATTATGAGGTCCTGAAGAGTGCACTGATAGATGGGTTTGGCTTAACCACTGAGGAGTACAGGTTGAAGTTCAGAGATACCCAGAAGGCACAGACTCAGGACTGGACAGACTTTGTAGATTGTGCATCCAAGGCTCTGGAGGGTTGGCTGGTTGGCAGTAGGGTTACTGATTTCAAAGGATTTTATAATCTAATGATGAGAGAACAGATCCTTAATAATTGTAAAAACCAGCTTTTACACCAGTACCTGGTGGACTCTGATCTGACCTCTCCCCAAGAATTGGGAAAGAAGGCAGACAAATGAGTCAGAACCAGAGTAAGGCCTAAGAATCAGGGTGGTGACCACAAGAAAGATTCTACCAAGTCCCAAGAGAAAGGTGGGGATAAATCTAAGGATAAGTCCACTACAGGGCCCCAAAAGTCCTCTTCTGGGGTGGGTCCCAAACTCCTTCCTCTCCTGAAAAGAAACCCTATTGCCATGTCTGTAAAAAGCCTGGGCACTGGAAATCTGATCCCAGTTGTCCCAGGATTGGCAATAAAGAAAATGTTCCTCCAACAACTACTACCACCCCTCCTGGTACTACCAGTAGTAATCCTCCAGTTGGGAGTAGTGCACCCAAAAAGTTAGGTGCTTTTGCAAGAGGAACAGAGGTGGGCCCTAGTTCAGACAGGACCCCCTCAACAGACTCCTCAGATTCTGATGGTGGTATAGGATTTGCCACCTTTACCGTGGGTCCCACAGCATTGGGCAGGTACAGACTGGAGCCAATAATTAATGGTCAGAAAGCTGTGGCATTTAGGGACACAGGGGCTAGTGTCACCATGGTGGCAGGGAAACTAGTCCCCCTCACCAGCTTTTACCTGAGTTTAAATACCAGGTGACCAACATTGATGGTGTCAGAACAGAGCACCCCATGGCCATAGTCAATCTCAGCTGGGAGGGGGTCACAGGCCCAAAAAGAGTGGCAGTGTCCCCAACCTTACCTGTAGATTGCCTGATGGGCAATGATCTGGAAATTTCAGCTTGGGCTGAAATTGAACACCAAACCCATCTGAGGATGTTGGGTGTCCTTGTAAAGGTTAGTGGGGCTGTGATTGCCACAGCCCCAGCCCAAGATTTTGGAGAGATGGAGCCTGGAAGAATGGCCCACTCTCCCCCAGAAGAGAGCACAAGGGTTGAAGAAAAGTCTTCTTCCCTCCAGACAGTAGGTAAGGGTCAGCCTCCTCAGGGAACTGACCCTACCCCTAGTGAAGGAACTGCCACAGAGGTAGTCAGGCCTGGCCTGGCCCCACCCCTGATGGCAGAGGACCCTTCCAAGGTGGTACCCAGTCTGGAGCAGGTAAATTGCCCCTCTCTACCCTGCCTCAGTCAGCCCAGGGCTGCAGAGGTCAGGGAGGTCAGTGGACCCCCAGGGCCCCCTGTCCAGAGGAACCCCCATCAGCAGATTAGGGGCACCCAGTCTAGTAGCCCTAGCCAGGTGAAAATTCCTCAACCCACTGAGGGATCCCCCATACCTTTATGTAGGGACCACCCCCAGAAGGACTCTGTTAGGCAAGGGCAAACCTGGAACCAAAAGGTTCCAAACACGCCATGTCCCTCGAGTGTTCCACCCAAAGGGACCCAACCCCCAGCTGTAGGCAGTCAAAGGTTGACCCTTAGAGCAAAGTGCAACTCAGTCATGGAAAGACAGGCATACATGGTGACCAGTGATCTGAGGAAGCTGAGGCCAACCTTCCTAGGGCCTCACTTCCCTACTCAGACACCCCACCAGCCTTGTACTTTACCAAAGCACACCAGAGGTAGTGATTCCCCATGGTGGAGACCCTCTCATACCCTTAGGGTGAGGGATTGCTTAGGGGACCATAAGACAGGGGGCAACCATGCTAGTGCAGGTGCTTCCTTATATGGCCACTTAATCAATAAAGGCTCAACTGGTCAAGGTTAGCCTTATCTCCTTTCGTTTGGGGGGTTATGTAGGAAGGTGGAATCTGACTATATGGTTGCCCCCACTTTTTTCCTGGTGTTTTGCTGGTTTATGACTTAGTTGGACTGGGACCCTGCTATTCAGGGCCCCAGTCTATCTGCTCTCTCTAAACGACATGGAGTGCACTCTAGGTGCACTAGTGATTGGATACTGTGGTGCCTTATGAGTCCCTAGTATATGGTACCTTAGATGCCAAGGGCATAGGTACTTCACAGGCCTACCAGGGGCTGCAGCATGTATTATGCCACCCCTGGGAAGCAGTCTAAATCTGACACCGCAGGCCTGCTACTGCAGCCTGGGTGAGGTGGTGCTAGCACCCCTCACTGAGATATAGGTTTCCTATATCTCTCCTGCACACACATATAAACCTATCAGTCACCCCTAAGGCAGGCCCTATCAATCCTGAGGGCAGGGTGCTTGGCTTCTATGTGAGGGGGTGCCTCTGCCTGAGCAGAGCCCCTCTGCAGCTCTCAGAGTCTATTCTCTGGTGCTGTTTGTGGATGCGGTTAAACCATATACTATTAAGTGCATTATATCCTCGCGGTAAATGCTAACTTTGGAATGGCTGCATCAAAACATGTCGTGTTTGGTGTCAAACATCTTGGAATACTACCCCCCGCCAATCTTGGTGGCGGGGGTAGCATTCCACCCTTCTAGAGGGATAAGACATGTACCTGCTGTGGAAACGCGGTAGAATCCTAAAGAGCCCTGGCATCACAAAATGGATGCCACCAGTCACAGACACTGGGCTGCCCTCCTGCTGATGACCGAAACTCGCAGTGGAGGAAGCCCAACAATAGGCATCCTGTTACAGGGAGGTGTAACCACCTCCCAGACAGGGTTTAGTGTATTGGGGCTGGGTGGGTGCACTCTTAGAGTGCTTTGAAGTCCTGCACTGGGGGAGCAGAAGGCTCCTCTGTGCATATGCCAGTTCAAACCAGCTCAGGGGCTACCTGCCCCTGCTCTGGCGCGAAACTGGACAAAGGGAAGTGGGTGTAGCCACCCCCTCCCTTGACCCTCCCATAGGTGGGGTCATAGAGCTAGTCCATCCCCTCTTTTCAGTATAAGAGGGGGAACCTTGCCATTGCAAGGCAGATAACCCCTGGACGACGCTCTACAGAAGAATCCTGGCCCTTCGACGTTCCACTACCTTTGGAAGACAGAAGAATCTCCCTTGGAGTCAAGGAGTGACTCCCCTGCTTGGCAGGCACCAAAAACGACAACGACGGTCGCAAACTACGCCGCTCCCGCCGGAGTCCGAAGTTCCTGCAGCCCAGGAAGTGGATTTCCTGACCTCTCCCAGGCCATCGTGAGTCCCCAGCGAAGCTGAGGCAAGTGGACCCCACGAGTAACGAGGAACCGCGACCCCTGGGTACCGTGCACTATTGTCGAGTGCAACCCCTTCACAACGTTCTACGAACCTGTGCTTTGGACCACGTGTGGTCCCGACCTCCAGCAGGAATCCCTCCGAAGATCAGAGGCCTACACCGTCCCGAGTGACCGTGGGCTCCTGTTGAGTGATTCCTCCTGAGGTGTCTTCGCGATCCCTTGCCCGCCGGCTTGTGGGTCCCCAGAAGACTTCCTAAAGAAACCAAAGGGCTCCCCAGGTTGTTCCAGGCCTGCCCTGACTTACCCTCGCTGGGCGAGTCCCTCAGACCTTGCTGGTCTGTGCCATCAACTTTTCTTCATCTCCCCGAGACTTGCTGCTGCCAAGGCTTTTTGGCTCCAATCGAGTTGCCGACACCGCAGTCAGCTGCAGACGTCGAGGGACCCACCGAATCCAGCTCCTGGTCGTCATCGACACCTCCTGGACCACGTGGCTGAAGAGTCAAGGCACTCGCAACCGACCTGAATCAACCGACGACGGTGGGCATCCATCTTCCTTGCCCCGGGTCACTGCCAAGTAACTTTGAACACTGTCCCCTCTGCTTTCAGGTCATCCTTCTTCAGAATCCAGGCTTGGATTCCACCGGACACTTCTTCAGCTCCCGCAAGCAGCAAGTCTTCTTTGTTCGCCATTGAAAACGACGCCGCGACCCGACACCAAAGGACACCTATGCACCCGGCTTCCCTGGGTGAGGTAACTCCAGCACTACGGTGCTCCTGTGGGTGTGGGCCCTAGAACTACTTACCCTGTAAGTGACTTGCTTGTAGGTTCTCCCGAAGTATCCTAAAACTCTTTATTTCCAACCGCGACTTGCCCCATTGAAGTTAACGGCGATCCGCGCCTGTGTATCCACACTGCACGCGTCCCCCGTGGGTCCTTTACTTACCTGCCTTGGGTGGTTTCGTGAGGCCCCTGCACTTCTGAAGGCCCTAGGCCTTGTCTCCCTGCAAGTCGTTGTCCCTAAGTCTCTTACTTAGTATATGGTCTGGTACGCCCCTAGGGCCCCAGCCATATTTTGTGCTTAACTTATTGTGAAACGTTGATTTGTGCATATGTTTGTCTTCTAATCTCATAAAGAGATTAGTAGAGAGTTATTTAGAAATAAATACATATATATTTGATATATATACCTGTGTGGTGTCTTTTCATTTGGTGATTCAAGAGATTATATGGTAAAACAAGCTGCTTTACATTCCTCCGAGACTTAGCCTGAAGGCTGCTCTCCACAGCTACCACTAGGATAGCTTTCTTTAAAAGGTTGTCTTAAACCTATCTACCATAAGAGTCGATTTGCCCTGGTGCAAGGTGTCCACTTTAATTAGTGAACAGCATATACCAGGCCAACTTCTCACAGGGAGGTGTGTTAATGTACAGGAAGGTGTCCCTTCCTGCACATAAACAAACCTAAAATGCCAGTTTGTAACTTACATGTGTGCTGCTTCATGCAGCACACATGTAAGCTACAAAACGACATTTTAAAAAAAGGTTTGTTTATGTACAGGAAGGGACACCTACCTGTACATTAAAAAACCATGCATTTTGCTTTTCCCATGTGTGCTGCACAAGGCAGCACACATGGAAAAAGCAAAAACGAGGAGAAATTAAGCATTTCTCCTCGTTTCGCCATCTTAAGACCAGGGTTTTCCTGGTCTTAACTTTGGCGCTACCTCCTATTTACGCTGCCCTTGTGAATAGGGGGTTGCGTCAAAATCAATGGGTGTTGTGGTGGAACGCCCACCGCAACACCCACTGCATGCCACTTTCACGCTAAACACAGCGTGAAGGGGGCCTTATTCACAAGGCAGCGTTAAACCACGTTAAGTGGCTTAACGGTGCCTTGTGAATAAGGCGAGGCCCCTATCACCACCACAACGTCACTGAAAGTGACGTTGTGGTGGCGATAGGGGCTTGTGAATATGCCCCTGGGTCTGTGCTTCCATTCAGTGAATAATACCAAATGACTTGGTATAATAACCGATGCAGAGCTCTCCTGAGGTCTTCATATTTTCTGTTAAGTTAGCACAGATTTTTGTCATCTTCATTAAAAAATAGCATTGATTATTGGCAATTTTAAGAAGAACGGTATAGAGACAGAATATCGAGTTGGAAATGTCGACTTGCACTAATATCGAGTTTGACATATCGAGACAGAAATATCGACAGCAAGAATATCGTGGTCAAGAATATCGAGTTTAAGGTAAGAAATATCGTTTTTACAAATATCGAAGTCATTAATATCGTTTGCAAAAATATAGTTGTTAAAAATATCATTTTTTTAGTTAGTATTTTAGTATGTATTTTAAATGTGTGTGTTCTATTTTTTTGTCTAAGTATTGCTTTTGTTTTTTGATATATGTGTTAAATTTTTAGTAGTTGTTAATTTTATTTTAATAAAATTTTGCGTTTTAGTTCCGTAGCGGGTTGTGGGTTTATAGGGGAATAGGGTGGGAAGTAATTTAATTTTAATACATTTATTAATATTTTTAAATAATATTTATTTAATTTTATTTTACAGTGTTAATTGTGGGAATTAATTTATTATTAATAATTGGCAGTTAATTTTTATTAATTAATTAATTGGTAAATATGTTAATTGTGTCATTTTTTAGGAGCAGGTTGTGGGTTTATAGGGGAATAGGGTGGGAAGTAATTTAATTATAATTAAAATATTATCATTAATTAATTAATATTTATTTATTTAATATTTTATACTGTTAATTGTGGGAATTAATTTATTATTAATTATTTTTAATTGGTTGTTAATTGTTATTAATTCATTGGTAATTATGTTAATTGTGACTTTTTTTAGGAGTGGGTTGTGGGTTGATAGGGGAGTAGGGTGGGAAGTAATTTAATTTTAATACATTTATTAATATTTTTTATATAATATTTATTTTATTTTATAGTGTTAATTGTGGCAATTAATTTATTTATAAATATTTATAATTTGCTTGTTAATTCATATTAATTAATTAATTGTTCATTAATTATGTTAATTGTGTCATGTTTTTAGTAATGGGTGGTGGGGTTTATAGGGGAATAGGGTGGGAGGTAATTTATTTATAATTAATTAATGATGTGTTAATTAATGCTAATTAATTCATTAAAATTTAAATATGGCAATTGTGTAATTATTTTGATGTGTGAGTAGTTGGGTTTATAGTGGCAAATGGTGGGAAGTTAATTTTTTACATTAATTAATGATTTGGGGGTAATTGATATTAATTTATTAATGTTAAATTAGTTATGGAAATTGTGCAATTATTTTTAGGTGTGTGTTGTGGTGTTTATTGGGGTAGAGGGTGGAAAGTAATTTACTTTAAATTAATTAATCATTACTTGATCATTAATATTCATTTATTACTTGATAAATATTTTGGTAATTGTTTATTTTTATTTTGTTTGTGGATTTTGGTTCTATAGGGGTAATGTTTGGTTAGTACATTAATGTTTATCTGTTTAAATGTGTTTTTAATTAATAATATTTGTTTAATTGATAATTAATTGGGTTAATTATGGAGGTACACTTTAAAAAAAAAAATAGTTGTGTGTTGTAAATTGTGTGGTGTTATAGGGTAGGAAAAAAAATATTACATTTATGTAATAATTAATGTTTTTGATTATAAATAATTTCTATTACAAAATATTTATTTGTTTGTAAATGTTTACATTTTTTAAAATTTATCTAGGTACGTAATTTTTAGATTTTTTTAATATATGTTTTTATGTTTTGTAATTTTTTATATTTTTATATATGTTTTGTTTTTTGTTTTTTTATTATCTTTTGCATTGTAGTTCATATTTTGTTTGTTTTTAAATTTGAATTTTCTTCAGTGGGGTATAGTAATTCTTACCCCTCCGCTATCCAACACTTTCTCTACTGCTGCATTTGCAGGAGTGGGAATAGAAATGTATACCCCTCCGCTATCCAACACTTTCCCTACTGTTGCACTTGCTGGAGTGGGAATAGTAATTTTATCCCCTCCGCTATCCAACACTTTCCCTACTGTTGCACTAATTGGAGTGGGAATAGTAAGTTTTACTCCTCCGCTATCCAACATATTTCCCTACTGCTGCATTTGCAGGAGTGGGAATATTAATTTATACCCCTCCGCTATACAACAATTTCCCTACTGTACCACTCACTGGAGTGGGAATAGTAATTTTTTCCCCTCCGCTAGCCAACACTTTCCCTACTGTTGCACTCGCTGGAGTGGGAATAGTAATTTTATCCCCTCCGTTATCCAACACTTTCCCTACTGTTGCACTAGCTGGAGTGGGAATAGTAAGTTTCACTCTTCCGCTATCCAACATATTCCCTACTGTTGCACTCGTTGGAGTGGAATAGTAATTTTTATTCCTTTGCTATCCAACACTTTCTCTACTGTTGCTCTCGCAGGAGTGGGAATAGTAATTTTTCCCCTCCGCTATCCAACACTTTCCCTACTATTGCATTCACTGGAGTGGGAATACTAATTTTTACCTCTCCGCTATCCAACACTTTCCCTACTATTGCACTCGCTGGAGTTGGAATTGTAAATTTTAACCCTTCGCTATCCAACACTTTCCCTACTGTTGCACTCGCTGGAGTGGGAATAGTAATTTTTACCCCTCCGCTATCCAACACTTTCCCTACTGTTGCATTTGCTGGAGTGGGAATAGTAATTTTTTACCCTCCGCTATCCAACACTTTCCATACTATTGCACTCATTGGAGTGGGAATAGTAAATTATTCCCCTTCGCTCTCCAACACTTTCTCTACTATTGCACTCAATGTAGTGCAAAATGTAGGTTTTGAAAATATTAAATATTTTAATATTTTAATTTATAGAATATTTTTTTAATTAATTTTTATGTTATAGGTGTATGTATATATATATATATTTATTTATACTTTTTAATATATTTATAACATTTGAAAATTAATTAAAAATATTATTTATTAATTGTTTTAAGTAAATATTTATATATTACATTTTATATGTGTGTTTAATTTTTTTAAATTAAATTTAATACTTATAATTGTTAAATTTAAAAAATAAATCTAAATAATTTTTTTAAAGTTACATGTATTATTTAATTTATTTTACAATATTTTTATACATATAAAAAAAACGATATTTTGTACATCGATATTTTTTACAACAATTTTTTTTTCTCGATATTTTTGTACTTACCATTATGAAGATAGGAGGTCGATATTTTTGACAACAATATTTATGTCCCGATATTTGTGCAAGTCGATATTGTGGTGGTCGATATTCTGTCAGTGATCCAAGAAGAACATTATTGGTTAATGTGCTATCTCTCTTCTTGGATCTAGAGTTTAAAATTCCATGCCTCTTCAAATTGGATCTAAAGAAAATCACATATACTTAAACTGCCCTCTAAAAACACCTTCCTTAGCATTAAAAGAATACAGAATTGGTTTTTACAAGTCAAGGTATCATAGAATCAAAAGATTATTTTGAATCACATTTTACAATTACAGTAGGTCTTTTCAGAAAGAAAACGCCACTTAGCAATATGTGTTGTAAAATAACATCAAAAAGTTGTTACAATAAATTAAAGAACTGGCTGTCCATTACAAGCTAAACATCACGGTGCATCTGCTGTCTAACAAAGGGACTACTTAAAGCCCAATCACCAAAGCCTAATGGAAAATCATATGGAATAATATAAATATCCAAGAAACTCCATGTCCTTGACAGACAGTCCATCTGACCAAAGCTAAACCATAATTAAAACACATGAAAGTCAATAGCTGTATGGGACTGACCCAAATCCCAAAATCTTTCTCTATACATCTTATTGTTCTTAATATGGAGCTGATGACATGAGGCTTTCAAGACCGTTAGCTGTCTGTAACGAGCCCTAAAATGAAGAGTTGATCATTGTAAACATACAGAACTTGGTAGCCTTAGTTTTGTAACATATGGCGCTAAAATCTGACCATTTCCGACAATAGTATGGCATTATTGTATCAATGTAAACGTAACACAATATGGTGAGTTGTATTTGTTCACTATATATGGTAAACAATGGAGCAAGCAGATCACAACATTTCATGCTATTTGCATAATGTCCAGCTATTTAAAATACTATGGGTTTTGAAAATGTGGAAATTATCTCGGTTTGTCACAGAATATAAAGGTACTTCCTATCCTTACTTTCAGTGACTGACCCGAAAACTTGATCTCAAACTAATATCTATCATTACTTGAGTATTTGATGGACATAGCTACTCCAATTGTTGACCGCTAGATGTGATGTCCCTCAAGGCAAGCTATGTGCTAATCCATTTTCTGTCCTTAAGAGTCACAAAATTCACATCTGTAATGGATAACCCCATCAGTGACAAAATTACCTCATGCACTGTGTAACTGGCTCTGCTGTCAGTAGCCATGTGGCTGATTTTGCTTCTAGGCAATATTTTTCCATTTTATAATGGGCAGAATATCATGTCTGATGTACATCTCCAAAAACTGCATTCAGTGCAGAGGACCTTCACTTGAACCTGCTTGCCACCTCTTGCTGGCCAAGCAGTAGGGAATTAATATGAACATTTAAGGACCTCCAAGTTGATTAAACACACACACATGAGGTTCAAGTGACCAAACCAGGGCAGTAGTCACAAACATCACAAACATTGTTTGATCCATAAGAAACATAATTCGCTTTTACCTGAGAATGAGTGTAAGCAATTAATAAACAAAACGCTTTTCAGGGTGAACCACTAATATCACTAAATAAACCTGAGCTCAATCTATTTGTAGCTATGGTACACAGCACATAGGCATACCTCAGAGGTTATGTTCAAAGTGTTTATGCAGCACCAAAACAGTCATAAAGTCAAAACACAACACCAGAAAAATGCCAAACTAAATTAGACAAATAAAGTAAATTTTAATACATAAATTGGCACCAAAATGTCACAAATCCAATAAGGGAAACCAGAGTTATGAACTGTGGTCATCTGGTTGCTCTTGACTGATACCCCGGTACCAAGGCGCAAGTTAAGACCGACTGCAAAGGAGTGCAGGTCGGATACAGAAAGCACGTTCAACCAGGCCGGAAGCTTTACACTCCTACTTAGGACCTGAGTTAGAGTTTTGGTGGATGGGTTACTCCGTCATAAAAGTGCCGGATATCCAGTCCACCTAATTGCAAGTGCTGTAGGATTTAATGCACTTTTAATATGGCAAACAAGATATCCATCATGTTTGTAACAGAGTAACCCATCTGCCACACTCTAAATCAGGGTCTCAGTGTCTGAAATAGAAGCCAAAAATCCTCAGCACTACAAGGCAGCAGGCTATGGATGAAGAGAGCTCCACAACGTTGACTAGTTGCTGAAAGAGGTCCAGGCAAAGCCACTGACTTTTAGCAGAAAAGCTCTAAGTGGGAAAAATTTGAATTTCGCGCCCAAGGAAAGTCCCTTGCCAGCACATATATTAGGCACTTTTGCCCAGAAAAGACTTCTATCTTTGAACTTAGTCACTTTTTTGAAATGTCAGATTCTTCCAATAGGGCAATGTAAGAGGGCTCCACAAGGCCAGATACCTTCTGCAGGAGGTCTCTCTCAATCAAATTTGCTGCTGTGGAAAAGCTCAGAGTGGGAGCACCCTCAATCTTTGGCAAAAAGACATGCACCTTTGTCAGATCGGCTTGGCAGGTTGGTCCTTGTTCCAGCGATTCTGAAGCCATAAAGATTTTAGGATATGTTAGGAGGAGTTCACTGTGTCACCAGCCAAGGGCCCAGGATCATGGGGACAGCACAGGTTCCTTGGGTCAGCACTTGGGGGTCAAGACTCTCTCCAGGCCACAGCAGGGTCAGGGGCATGTCCAGTGGAACTGGTCAGCTGTACTGTTGCAGGAAAGGCCTATTGTAGCTTGTTGTTTCCCTGTAGCTTAAACAGAAGGTTAGCCTTATGACTCTTGGAGTTCACTTCTGTGTCCTGTGTACAAGAAGGAATACAGTTCCAGTCTTCTAGGCTCTTTTCAAATCACAAAGAGCAGGCCCAGTGCTCTTCTGTTCCTCCACAGGTCCAGAAATGTTCTGAGGAGAGTACAGTTTGTGACACGTATGCCTGGCACCAACCTTTGGGTGGGGGTAGGAGTGGGTGGGGGTGACTCTTGGCTCCTTCCTAACCCACCCAGGGTAACCCTATCCACTTTTGCAGTAGTTTCTGTGTGCCCTACTGCAAACAATTCTATTCTGTCCCTCGCTGCCTAATTCCAAGATGGTGAAACCCTTCTACCCTTGTGCATATCCTCTCCCATTGAGATTGGTGCCTGCCTGACTAAAGAATTAAAGGAAAGGGTAGGCCAGGTGTCAGCTAACATTTGCCTGTGATGGGGTAGGCTTTTTTCTAGTTAAACTAGTTCCTGGTCACCGCCCAGTGGAAATGTGGCAATCCTGTCAAGGGATTAGTATCACCTCCCCACGCCCAAGGACCTTTGCCCCTGCTCTTGGAGCAAATTCACATCTCATCAAGGCGGCTATTCAGCTGACAAGTTTCAGTTGGTGCCCATGCCAACGGGCCTCCGAGGATTAAGGCAGGAAAAAGTAACTTTCTAAAAGTACATTTTCCAAAATATTTATCACAAATCAGACTTCACCAGTGATTTGGGCTTGAAATAAATATCTCAAAAAGGTTTCCTAGCTGAAGAAAACATTATTAAATTCAATATTGTATCTCAAAGCTTTCCAATGGAACAGCCAGCCTTGCTACAGTGAAAATAGCGTTTGTGGCATTTTCACTGTAAGGACCCCAAGTAAGCAGGGGTAAAGTGCACAGACTTCTACATCCAGCAAAAACAGTCAAGGCTATCATTTCCATCAATGAGGCTTCACAAATCCCCCATAAATTCCTGTATGTGTGAATCCCTTTTGGTACCTGATCATTTGTTTAAAATCAGAAGACCAAAATACTCACAACCGACTGCAATCTTCCCTCTGCTGAATTTTGTGTCTGTCAGAAAGGGGCAGAGTGGATTTTCAGGAGTAACTGTCCAGTGGCCTGATCTGGACTGTAGACAGTTTTGGAAGGCAGAGACATAAACATGGCACATTGTTATGGAAAGGAGCAGTTGTGGATGGGAGGGATCTCCCACTGCAGTTTGAAAGCATTGTTACCTACCATGTAATAGGGAAAGGAGAAGCTGGTGAGTGAAGTAAACAGAAGGGAACATAAGGGGAGTTTCTAATGAGTGAAGCAACCTACCCCTTAAGCAGAAAGTACTTATTTGGCAGAGGAAGCGGAGTGACACTGATACTTTTTGGGCCTATCATTTTGGGATTAGTTCCCCAATCAAAAATGTTTTTGGCCAAATATCAACAATCATGTTTACTTAATCACTCTATAACTATATCAAGTAATAGGAGGATTATGGAAACCCAGCAATAACAGGATAGCTGGGAGGATGGCTGCGGAGTACCACGCCTCCGGATAGCCACAGGTGACGCTGCCCCGCCCCGCCCCCAGCAATGGAGTTTCGGCATCTCCGAGCCACGGTGGTGTAAGTGCGGAGGTCTGGCCAGCGGCCCCTGCAAAAAGCAAAAAGCGCGGAAAGCACAAAGCTTATGTTGCCAGCCACCCACGGCTGAAACGCGGTGTCTTGGATTTCGCCGCAATATCGCTTTCCTCCCTTCTTGAACTGGCAGCCGGGCGGCAAGAGATGCTGCAGATGGAAAGTTAATGGTGGAGGCGGAGGCGGGTGAAGAGTGCAGCGGACGAATTTTGCCGCAGCTGACCGCTTCTTTCTCCGGACCGGCATCATAGCAACAGGAGACGTTGGTGGCAGGCGGCTGAAGCGTGAATGGTGTAAAGAACCAGTAACAGGGAAAACACCTGGAAAAACTCCTGGAGCTTTCACGGAGGCAGGCTGCAGGCCAGGGTGACCGGAGAGGTGAAAGGTGAAGGAGGTGCAGAATGGCTGTGAAGCTCGGAGTCCAGGAGGTAGGAAGAATTTTTTCAACAAAGCTATTTGAACTAATTAATCACGCTGCACCCGGGGACATTGAAGCTGCTTGGAACAGTCGGTGAGCTTTTTAAATAAAAGTGGTTGAAGAAATGCAGGCTGCAGGCTGAGGAGGGCGAAGAGGTACAGAGCTTGAAACAAGAGGCTGGAGGTAGGAGGAACTGAGGCAAAAGAAGAAAGAGGTGGTAGAGAGGAAAATAAAATGGGGAAACATCTTAAACAAATGAACTTGGTGGCTAAAGTTGATTCAATGACAGGGCTGAAAGCAAAAACACGCCGAGCACAGGCTAAAGCACTATCTTCTGTGGCTAGAGCAGAGCAGTCAGTCAATCGTCCAGGCCTCAACTCAAGCTTTGAAAGCTCCGAAGAGGAGCCTCCAGAACCTCTCTTGGAAAATGGAGTTGTGGAGATGCAGAAGCAAATTGATGGCGCACAGAATGCAGAGAAATAACGGGCAGCGGAGCTCACAGCAGGATCCAACAAAGATGAGGTGCAAGGCACCAAAGACTTTCCACTATTTAAAAAAAAAAAAACACAGGTGATATCCCTCAAAGCTATAGTGGAACTCCCACGACCGGTGGAGCTAGGGCCAGAAGACATCCAGAATAGCCCGCCTCAGACTCCCTCTGGTTTGTCCCTACCACAGCCTAAGAGCGCTGGACAGGCTCCCTCGGCAGTTGAGGCAGCAGTACAAGATCCTTGTCAAAAACTGGTGGATAAGGCTACACCCTTGACCCTAGTAGGCACCTCACCTCGGCAGCAGATCCAGCATGAACAGACCCCAGCATCAGAACGGTCGGAAAAGCAACTAGGGATCCAGGAACAGCCCCAGAGCCAGCTTTCGTGGTCCGAAGGGGACGAGACAGGATTTCCGGGACTTTCGGGCCAGCTCATGGGGGAGCAGAAAGGGGAAGAGAAGGCACAACAGGAGATATCGGACCCTGTGGACGGAGTCCTCATTAAACAGATGGATATTAAAACAATGTTAAATCTGATCCTAGAAGAGATAAGAGAGATGAAGAGATCTCAAGAAAAGGAGATTACCTCTCTCCATCAGCGCCTCGGGAACATTGAAGAAGCAGTGGCCTGCTTCCCTGTAAGAATCCAAGAGGCAGAGTCCAGGATATCTCAATTGGAGGACCAAATGAATTCTATGCTTGTGAAAGTTAATGAAGTTACAAAGGATAAGAGGAATTTAGAGAACAAGCTGGAGGAACTCGAAAACCACTTGCGACGTTCAAATCTACGTTTAGTAGGGGTTCCCGAGGGAAGTGAGGGATCTCAAACATTACATTGGGTGGAATCTTTTATCAAGCAGAAGGTTCTGCCCGAATTTACGGAAGATCTGACAATAACAAGGGCACATAGAGTTCCCTCACATCCCCTTCCAAACTCAAAAATTCCACGTACTATCCTGGTCAATTTCGCCGACTACTGTATTAAAGAAAGAATATTGGCAAAAACAATACAATAGAGACAGTTTCCCGTAAATGAAACCTCGAATTGTCGTATATTTTCAGACATTTCAGCAGTAGCTGCGCGCAGGCGCAAAGAGTTTGTTAAACTTCTGTACCTTTTTAAAGCGCAGGGCGCACAGGCGTCAATAGCCCAACAATCAAAGCTTCGTGTCTTGGTAAAGGGTAAATTCCATATGTTTACAAATTTAGAAGATGCGCAGGGACTTTTGAAGGAGATTTCACCTTCAAATTGAAGGGACCTACATGTATACTGTTGATGCTTCCATGACACCCAACAGAGAATCTGAGGGGGTGAGAGATGGCTAGCGTGGTTGCCCACATATCTCGAGGGGGGGGTTATTGGGTCGGGGGGGAGGTGTTGGGAAGGGTATAGCAGTAAAAAAGAGCAATCGCAAATGGAGTAAAGTAAGCAGGATTTTGAGATTTTTTTGATGATATGAAACATTTTAGAAATGACCAGTAAATGCTGTACCATTTCGGTTAATGTAAATGGAATCCTAAACAAACAAAAGTATGGAGGGCTTATAAGGTGGCTGGCTTCTTTTGCGCCGCAAGTGGTATTTCTTCAGGAAACTCATTTAAAAACTAATTCCCCAAACCTTTTTCTTCCAAGAGCTTTTTCCCATGCTTTCTATGCCTCGGCCGGGCTCGCCAAAAGAGGCATGGCTATCTACTTTGGTAGAGGTGTGCCTTGGGAATTTGGTCAAATCCGGAGAGATCCATTGGGTAGATGGATTTGGGTTGAGGTTAAATTAAACGGGACTATATTAAACTTCGTAAATTACTATGGTCCAGTAGTAGAAGATCCCTTACCATTAGTGAAAGTCAGTGAATTACTCAGGGGAATACCGGGGTTGATTATTTTGGGAGGGGATTTTAATTTTATTCAAGACTTGAGGAAAGACACTTCTAATAAAAATAAGAAGCAATTAAAGCCAAAGACCGAAAAAGTCCTAGAAGCTATAAAACGGGAGTTCCATTTGCTAGACCCCTGGCGTCAAAGTAACCAGTTAGCGAGTAAATATACATGTTACTCTCGCCAATTTAAATCGGCCTCTCGTATTGATTTTTTTCTTATTTCTCGATCATTGAATTCTATGGGTATTGAAATAGGGGCTAATGCATACTCGGATCACTCTTTTGTAAAACTTGAGCTGGCAATAGAGGAGGGAAGGAGGACAAGATCTAGGTGGCAGATGGATCGTCTCCTCCTACAGGATGCCCAGTGGATAGCGGAGATAAGAGAATGGATTGTGGAGTATTTTAGGATTAATGAAGGAACGGCAGAACTATTTTCTGTAGGGGGGGTTTAAGGCAACATTACGGGGGCAGATGATTGCTTTTTCTGCTGCCCAGTGCAGAAAATGATGGGCTAAAATTACGAAACTTCAGCAGGCAGTGGATAGGGCCTTGATGCTGCGAAATACCCCTATACAAGGGGAGGGGGAAGGTGGGGGTCAGATTGAAAAGGCAAAACAGGCACTTAGGGAATTCTTTTTATTAGAAGAGATAAATAGCTCTAGGACATATCAACAGCGGGTATATGAGGACAGTCAAATGGTTGGGAAACTGCTAGCTGGGGCCACTAAAAACAAACAGGAAGCAGCCCTTATTTCCGAGATCATAGATCCCAAGACCAGTGATGTGAGAACGGATAAGGATTGCATAGCTCAAATTTTTATGGAGCATTATCAACTGCTCTATACCACTTGGTATGAGGTTAGACTGGACTTAATCCAGGAATACTTTGAGAAGATAAATCTCCCCAGCTTGTCTGAGGTCCGTAGGCAACAAATTTAACTTGACATAACAGAAGAGGAAATTTTAATCGTTTTGAAATCGATTCCCGGCGCAAAAGCGTGTGGTAACGATGGGCTCCCCATAGAATTTTACAAGACCTTTTCTAAGGAACTGATCCCCTTCTTGACGAAGCTGTTTAATAACATTAAGAAGGGGGGATGCGTGAACAACCTAACAAGATGGCAGTGGAGAACCTTGCCTCCACCTAGCCTCAGGTGACCGTTGCTCCTCCCCTTGGTAATGGAGCACGCCGGACATGCTGGACACTAGCGATACGAGTTCAGACGCCAAGCAGTTTCCTCGAGTGAATGTGCCCGTAAATTAAGGAGCAGCCCGGTAGTGTGTGGCGCTACTTATTTGGCGGGTCTTGAGTCTGGAGAAAAATTCGCGAGTTTTGGGGAAGCGGAGAAGCGAAAGGCAGGAATCCGGACGCTGGATGCCGGACGCTCACCTTCTGGTTTTGCATGGAGTATTTCAAAAGCAGCTGCCGCTATCGTGCTAAGGAGAGGAGATGAGGAGGAGAGAAGGCGGCGCGGTAGAAGCTGACTGAGAGAAGCAGGTGAGCGGCGATTTGTGACTGGTGGAGTCGAGTGGAAAACGGTGTAAGCGGTGGAGGCGGCAGAGGCGGTAGAAGCGCTGCTACACTGTAACATTGTAACAGGGAAATTAGGAGAAAGGTGGCAAAAGCGTCTGCTGGTTGACGAGCGTAGAAAATTAATTCTTAACTACAGAAAAGGAAAAACGGTACAGAGATGGGGAATCATCTAAAACTTGCATCATCTGCTGCCAAAATGGACGCCACTGCTGTGGCGAAGGCTAAGAAACGCCTAGTTCATACCAGACTTAATCAGCCATCGACCAAAGCGGGGAATAAAATTCTGCGTGTGGAGATGAGCTCTAGTCCTGAAAGCTCGGAGACAGATGTCTCGGAATCACAGCAAGGGCTGGAAGACCCTAATGAGTCAAATCTAATTGAGGGCTCAGAAATGGAAGAGAAGGACAAGGATCAGGAAATAACTAATGTCAGGGGATCTCTCAGGTTCGAAAAAACAAGAGTTAAAAAACCCCAGAGACTTTCCGCTTTTTGTAAAAAAAAATCTCCTACCTATTACCGCCCAAGCCCTTGCGAAGCCATGTCAAGGTTCGCCAGGGGAGGCAACACTTGAGCCATCAGGAAATTCAACGCTGTTCTCCAATACACTATCACCACCACTTATGTCTCCATCACCGCCATTGCCGCCTCCCTCTGGTGTTTTAGCTCAAACTTTGGGAGCAGGAGAGACACCGACAGAAGAAGTTTGTCCTGCCTGCGCTCAAACAAGTCCTTTGATTTTAGCCGCCCGGCTCCCGCACCCGTCCACCAATGAAACTTTATCGCAACAGCAGTTTGAGGGTTGCTTTCAGGCCCAGAAAACTTCAGTAGTTTCGACTAAAGATAAGGGTAGCTTTGAGCCACCTCCGCAAAAAGATAAATTTGCGACCCAGTCAAGACTTGAAGAATCTGAGTCTCAAATCCAAATGGGTATGGCTAATACCCATCAGATAGATATCAAGACTATGTTGAATTTAATACTAGAGGAGATTCGAGATATGAAGAAATCTCAAGAAATCGAGATAGCAGCACTTCACCTCCGACTGGGGAAAATTGAAGAGGCAGTCGCTAGCTTTCCCATCAGAATCCAAGAAGCCGAATCGAGGATATCCCAATTAGAGGATCAAATGAATACCATCCTCCAGCAAGTTAACTCGGCGGCACAAGATAAAATAATTCTGGGGAACAAAATTTAAGAATTAGAAAATCATTCACGTCGCTCAAACCTGCGGATTGTGGGGGTCCCGGAGGGGAGTGAGGGGGACAACATGCTGCAGTGGGTGGAGTCATTCATCAAGCAAAAGGTGCTCCCAGAATTCACTGGAGATTTAACATTGACCAGGGCACATCGTGTTCCAGCTCACCTCCCACCCAACTTGAAGTTCCCCCGCACAATTCTAATCAATTTTGCGGATTATCGTGTGAAGGAGAAAATTTAGTCCAAGGCAATTCAGCTGAGACAATTCGATATTAATGAGGGGACTAAATGTAGAATTTTTGCAGATATGTCTGTAGCGGCTGCGCGAAGACGCAAGGAGTTCGTAAAACGTTTGTATCTTTTTAAAGCTCAAGGAGCGCAAGCCTCTATCGCACAACAATCTAAACTTAAAGTTTTAGTGCAGAGGAAATTTCACATGTTTACACGAATTGAGGAGGCGCAGGAACTACTGAAAGTGATTTCTATTGTGAAGTGAAATAGTTGTTGCTTTGTTTTTCTTCCTTTTTTCGTTTTGTTTATGTTCGGAGTCTAGCATTATCGGAGGGGGGGGACAGATCATCCATGGTGCAGTACCAGGGCACCATATAGTGAAGTAGGGGGTGAAATGTGGATAGCAGGGATGACCACATTTCTAGGAGGGGTGGGAGGTCACGGGGTCTGGGTAAGGGGGATGGGTGCTATAGTTAAAAAAGTGAGCAGTAGCAAACAGGAGAGAAAAGTACAGTATAGAAAATGGAATGCTAAGAACTTCTTTCAATACTGGGAATATGAATACAACTAGTAGATGTCGAATTGTATCGTTGAATGTTAATGGCATCCTGAATAGACAAAAATATGGGGGGTAACAAGATGGCTTGCTACGTTAAAACCTCAAATTCTCTTTATTCAAGAAACTCATTTGAAAACTAATTTACCAAAACTTTTTATCCCGGGAATGTTTTCCAGAGCCTTTTTTGCTTCGGCTGGGGTCGCGATGAGAGGGGAAGCAATTTATTTTTCTAGAGAAATGGATTGGGAATTTGTACAAGAAACACGAGATCCCCAGGGTAGGTGGATTTGGGTTAAGGTTAAAATTAATGGGAATATTCTGAATTTTATCAATTATTATGGGCCTATTTCGGACGATACATCCACATTATCAACAATACATAGGCTTCTTATTGGTGTTTCTGGTCAAATTATTTTAGGTGGGGACTTTAATTTTATACAAGATTTGAGAACTGACACCTCAAACAGGAATAAGAAACAGTTGAAGCCGAAAACAAAAAGAGTTCTTGATGCTTTGACTCGCGATCTGCAATTAATTGACGCCTGGCGAAGGGTTAATCAGGCGGCTCGGGAATACACCTGTTATTCTCGCCAATTTCACACCGCCTCACGTATTGATTTTGTATTGACATCACGATCGCTGGTACTTACTGCTGTAGAAATTGGGGCCAATGCTTTTTCGGATCATTCTTATGTCCAAGTCGAATTAGAAATCGGGGATGTGAGGAGGAGGAGGCCCAGGTGGCAGATGGACCGCCTCCTTCTCCAAGATCCTTTGTGGGTTGAGAGATTTAAGGATTGGATATCAGATTTCTTTAATACGAATGAAGGAACAGCTGACATTTTCTCAGTTTGGGGTGGATTTAAAGCCGCGGCCCGGGGTCAAATGATTGCAGCATCTGCAGGAAAGGTGAGAAAACGTTTAGAAAAAATTGCAGAACTCCAGCTATCTCTTGAAAGTGCCTCTAGATTACATAATTCCCCATTACGGGGTCAGTGGGAAGAAGCAAAGAAGACGTTGAGAGACTATTTTATTCTTGAGGAAATTAATAGTTCTCAGACCTATTTACAAAGGGTTTACGAAGAGAGTCAAATAGTGGGGAAAATGTTAGCTTGTTCAACAAAATCTCGACAGGAATCAGCCTGTATTTTGGAGGTAATAGACCCCAAGTCTAATGCAGTAGTAACTGATAGAATAGATATTGCCCGGGTTTTTGTTGAACATTATCAACAACTATACACCACCAAATATAAGATCAGCCCGGAGGCAATTCATGAATACTTTGCTGAAGTAGAACTTCCCAGGGTATCCATGAATTCAGTTGTTCAGCTACAAAACGAAATAGTATCATCAGAGATCTTGGTAGTTATAAAATCTATGGCTGGGGCAAAAGCCTGCGGGGAAGACGGATTCCCCATTGAATTTTATAAAACCTTTGCTAAAGAGCTGACACCATTTCTTAAGAAACTATTCAACCATATAAAAACTGGAGATGCTGTTCCTTCGGAGTTTAAGAGGGCGATCATGGTCAGCTTTACGACAAAGGGTAAGGAACCCAATAATGCGAACTCATACAGACCGATTAGTCTCTTAAACGCCGATTACAAGATCTTGATGAAGGTATGGGCACAGCGATTTACCCTTTTGGCTCAGGAAGTAATTCATGCAGACCAAACGGGTTTTGTCAAGAGACGGACTATGTCATCTAATACTGGGTATCTGATTCAAGCACTAGATTATTTTAATGTTAACAAGACGCCAGCCTGCATCATGATGGTTGATGCGGAAAAAGCCTTCGATTTAGTTAACTGGGACGCTTTATTTTTTGGGCTTGAAAGGTTCAAGTTATCTCTATGCTTCAAAACATCTATCGGGGGCTCAGGCTCAGCTAGTCATCAATGGAAATCAAATAGGGTCAGTGGATATTAATCGGGGACCAGACAAGGTTGTCCCTTATCACCCTTATTATTTACCTTCTTTATAGAACCCCTAGCGATTAAAATACGAGCTAATATGAATATCCAAGTCCCGATTCCAGGTATGGCAAAATTAAAACTTTTTGCTGACGACGCTTTTTTATATCTCTGTCTCGAAAAATCGAACATAGACCAGACTTTGGCAGAATTTAGACAATATGAACTAATTGGGGGTTACAGAATCAATCCCATCAAAACAGAGATTATAATATTAAATTCTGGAGCCGAGTTCTTGCCAGATAACTTGAAACAGCAGGCTCTCAACACTGACCCTATACGTTATCTTGGGATCTTTGTTACAGGTCAATATGGCCAGCTCGCTAAATTGAACTATGAGGCAACTAGTATGAAAATTCAGAAATTACTGGAAAAATGGGCAAGCCTTCCGTTAACTCTGATAGGTCGAGTGGCCCTTATTAAGATGTCCATATTACCCCTTTTAATTTTTCTTTTTTCTAACATCACTATTAAGATCAATGCTAGTTATTTTAAAGGGCTCGATTCTATGATAAGATCATTCATTTGGAATAAGAAGGTTTCTAGAGTTAAACTCTCGGTTTTACAATTGGACACAAACTTGGGTGGCTTAGCACTACTGCATATCCGTACATATTATGAGTCAGCATTGTTGGACTTGGCAGCTTGTTTATTGTCTAATACGGGACGAGTAGATCATTTTTTTATTAATAAGATGATCCAAGAAGCGGGAACTCAAATCCCCACATTCCTTAAAAGCTCTAAACTTCCCAAAAAACACAAGTATAAAACGCTTTTGGATCTGTCAAGTAGACTTCAGGTTTTTTTTAAACAGAGCGGTTTTTCCGGCCTTTACACTCTAAAAATTAAGTGAGTGTAAGGACCTGGGTCTCCATATCCACTCCACTCATCTTAGAACTTGGCAGGACTCTGGTTTGGGGGTAGTGAGTCAGTTTTTTATTCGCGAGAGGATGATTACTTGGGAAGAAGTTCAGACCAGGTGTTACGATCGGAATAAGCCATTATTTTTTGAATATTTCAAATTGTTCATTTTTTAAATAAATATAATTTAATACTAAGTTGTTCCCCTTCCAAGACAGCTACCGCTTTATACTCCGCAAATGTTGGAGGGTGGGAAACTGGTACCGCCTGCTACGAGCCCAAAATGAATCTCCTTTGGTGGAAAAGTTTCTGGAGAAAGTTGCTTTAGAAACCCAATGCTCTTTTTCCAGTCAAGAATGGCAAACTATATCTATTACCGGGAACAGGGCCCTGAGAGCTGCCAACTTTAAAAGAATGGCCTTTCTTTCTCACTGGATGGCCTATTATACTCTGAAGGCCCTAAACAGAATTTATCCTGAGGTGGTAAATAGGTGTTTTCGCTGTCTCTCCCCAACTAAAGGGGGATGGAGGCATATATTTTTTACCTGTCCAAAATTGGGGCTGTTCTGGGCAAAAGATTTGAGGACTTTAGTCGGGCAATCCAGAGGCCCTACGCTCCAATAGCGGAGGCCGCCTTGTTTGGTAACACAAGTCGGGGGTTATGCTGTCTAGATCAGGGGGTATTTTTTAGCTATTTCAATGTTGGTGGCTCGCTCTTTAATTTTACAAAACTGGAGATTGTTGGAGGCACCTCTGTATGAGAAATTGCTTAATAAAATGAGCCGTACTAAAAAGTTTGAAGAAGCTTATGCTAAACGCGTGGGAGCAATTAAAAAAAATTCCGCGACTTGGAAATATCTTGCTGACTGCGAAATTTAAGTTTATTGTTAATGGATGACATAAGCAATACCGATTGGTTAAAGACTAGAACTCAGGTTTATAAAACTTTTTGTATTATGCTTAACAAGCTGAACAATGAGATATATCATAGGATGATTTCTTTGAATTGTATTTAAGGAGTTTAATTTTTTGTTTCTTTTATACCTTATTTGTAATATTTAATTTTGTATTGTCTTCCTTGTAATCTCTGCTCAATAAAAAATGTATTTAAAAAAAAAAAAAAGTTGGTATGCTGGGTCTTGACGCACCCCAAGTCAATTGGACTTGCAGAGGGCTATGGTCCGACACCGTGCGGGCCAGGTATTCGGTGTGGGTTACATGTGTTAGTGCTGTTTCCGAGCAATAGACGGTGTCGATGCGCGTGTACAAGTCATGAAGGGTGGAGTAATGTGAATATACCTGCTTTGTAGGATGTTGCGCACACCAGCTATCCGTCGGTCGCATCTGTGCGGCCCAAGCTGTCATGGCATATGCGAGTCCGACAGCCTGTGCTCCGGAGAGGGGAGGGCGAGAGCGGTCGAGTGTCAAGTCAGGGACGCCATTATAGTCGCACCCCCAATAAGTGGGAGCTGATGGATCCCTGAGGAGTGCCAGGGTTAGAGACTGGAGGAAAGTGGATTGACCTGAGTTAGGTGCATAAAGTGACACCAGAGATAACGGTCGGCCATCCAGCGTGCCTTCCAGAACCGCATAGCGGCCTTGAGGGTCGATGCACGTGTGAGTTAGCTGCAGTGGGACACCCAGTGCCACCCAGATCAGGGTCCCCCTGGCGTACCCCGAGTAAGTCGTGCCTATAACTGTGCCCCTCCACCTTTTATTAAGCGACTGTAGTGTTTGTTGTGTTAAATGAGTCTCCTGGAGCAAGGCAATAGCTATCTTGTGCCGTCGCAAATACTGGTACACTTTGTGTCTCTTCGCACACCCAGCCAGGCCGCACACATTCCAGGTTACCAGTAAATACTTATTCCCATGCATTTCAGCAAATGTGTGATTCCCTCGTGCAACAAGCAGCTCAGTAGCCCCCCTACAGTAGCTATACATTTTTGCAAGGCACACAGGTATATACAGTTAACTGACATTTTGTGGTATACTATAAACCAATCCCCCCACCCCAGGCCGAACTGCCAATGGGCAAAGGGCCATATGCACCTTTATGCAAAGTTAATAAGTAAAAAAAAGTAAGGAGAAAAAAGAAAAACAGTAAATTATACAACACAAGATAGGACTGTAACAGTCACTTGTCGTGTGTGGGACGTGTGAATGCTTGCTCGGTCTCGCCGTCGTCATCTCTAGACCACCATGGTAGTATGTTCGTAGGTCAGCCGCTCAGGTAGCGACTGCTTCTTGCAGCTAACAGTCCCCATTTGCAGGTATTTAGTGTTCCTTTAGCTTATTTGTTGCAATTCCTATAAGTCATTTATCCATAGATGGCTAACCCAGTTCATTGGAAGTCTGAGGAGTCACGTTAGGGCCGTCACCCAGCATCAGTTGCTGCTGAGAGTCCGTCAAGCAGTATTCCTGTTCTGGAGAGGTCTCTGTTTCTGAGGCTGGAGGGGAAGGTGATGTGGCGGCTCCATGCTTTTCGGCGTGTTTGAGAGCTTGTTCCCGTTCCTGCGCAGCTTGGGCGTTTGTAGGACGGGACCTCCAGGACTGGCCGCGGCACGTAACCTTCTTCCATTGTTGTCGTGAGCATTCCGTGGATTTCGGGGCCGTCGCCACTCCATTCTGTTCCGCCCAAGTCCATGCATCCTCCGGAGATTGGCAGAAAACTGTGTTACCTTTATGTTGTATAAGCAGCTGGGCCGGATATTGTAGAGCGTATTTTATCTCATGCTCACGGAGGCAGCATTTAACTTCCATAAAGGATGCCCTGCGTTGCTGTACTGCTACCGTGTAATTCGGGTATATGTGCTCTTCAGCGTTCTTGACCACCCATGGACCTTGGGCCCTTATAACCTGTAGGATGTGGTCTCTATCACGATAATTGAAGAGGCTTGCGACTACCGGCCTGGGGGGAGCTCCTGGTCGATGTGGGCCCCCCGGTACTCTATGCGCTCGCTCCACGGAGAAGAACTTGGAATGCTTGCCTTGCAGCATGATGTCCGAGAACCAGGATTCCAGGTATAGCTCCATGTTCTGCCCCTCAACACGTTCCGGCAGTCCCACCAGGCGCGATCTGCCCTCCTGATCGTCAACACGATCTTGGAGATGATTCACAACTTCTTGCAGTGTTTTAATTTGGGCTTCTGTGGAGGATACAGAGGGTTTCACTGCAGCTATTGTGGATTCCACCACTGACATCCTGTCCTTCAGCTTCTTATGGTCATCTCGCAGGAAGCTGAACTATGCGCATAACGTGTCAATTTTCGGGGCCAGGGTGGATTTGATGTCTATTACCGCCGCCATGAGTTCGTCAAGGCGGTGCGAAATATCTCCCTGTGGCATTGATTGGGTCGTTGACTGTTGGTCGGTCTCTGCTGCCCCTGGCAGTGTACCCTTCGGGTCTGTGGTCAGTGGCTGCTGCTTCTCCGGCTTCGTCTTGCCCATTTCTGCGGCCGCAATGCTCCTGATATTCCAGGAGAAGGCGAAATAAGGGCACGCTGAAGTCAGTGCCCGCTCTGCGCTGTTGGGTGCACCCCTAGGCAATGAGGGGCCATCGTTGGATCTCACCTCCCTTGTAGTGAGCACCCCCAGGCCAGTAAGCAGATTAATGGGGAGAGTGATGTGGCTGAGTTATATTAGCAGGCCCTGCGCTTCTACGCTCCATGGGGGGCATCCATGTTAAAGCGGTCTGCAACTGTTCAGCTCCCAATATGGGTCCTGGGTAGCCGGCCTAGGCAGGGCTGGAGGGCGCACAATCATGCGCAGGCCCCCTGAGATATGCTGCACCCACAATGTGCCCAATGTCGTCTCAGGCCTCCTGCGCACGTATGTGGCGAATGGGGGAATCCAGTGTTAAGCTCCAGGGCCCCGCATGTCAGTGCGCATTATTGTGTGCAGGTTGCAACCACTGTATGTGCAGTGCGGGCGGCCCCTCTGGGTTCCCGGCCCAGCCCGGTCCAATATGGGGTGATGGTGCTCCCTCAATGATTGGGGATGTACTGAGCGCTTGGATGGGTGGGGGCTCGGCAGCTTACTTGGTCTCAGCCATCCTGTCTATTGCTGGCCACGAGGTTCGAGGCAGTCACAGTGAAAATGGAGTATAAGGCGGCCTATCTATGTCCACGGCCAGGCCCGTCTCCAACCCGCTGCTGCATAGTTCCTCCGATGATGTCTGGCGCACGGGGGGGACTCAATATGGCTGTGGCTCATCACGACGTGCCTCCACCCCGGCAGCAAGACCCGCAAGTATCACACACCGCCGAGGGAGAGCCCGCTGGGGACAAGGCTGGTCTCTGCGATCGGGCACTTCAGCTGCAAGGGTCCGGTGGGGGAGGGGCCGCGAGTGCGAACTCCGGTCCCCGCTGCAGTGCGTGGCCTCCCCGTGGGTCCTAGCGTCCAGACTCCGGTGTTTCCAAACTCACGGGACACTTCCAGAATAGCCCGTAGCTGGTCCGGTAAGCAACAGCAGATCTCCGGCGGCTGGACACAGGATTATTCAGCGGTCGCGACGGAGCGAGTTGTAAGCTCAACTGCTCATGTCGCCATCTTGGACACGCCCCCAGGCCATTAACCTTTAAGGCATTTTTGTGTGAAATCAAGAAAGTTATAGAAATCTGAATAAGTTTGTTGTTTGATGGGAGACATGCACCAATATTTTTTACCTTTTTGTTTTTCTTAATTTTTTTAATGTGATTGTGGGTGGCCTGGAGTTGCAACCGGGGCTTATTTAGCATTCCCCTTTTTCGATTTTTGTAAGGAAAAAAGTTTTCTCATTTTTGAGTGGTTTAGGAGCCTGGTTTTAAAGTTAGATTCTCTTCATTTTCTAGTGAGTTGTTTGTGAATTCTACTCATTTCTCTCTCTGGGGCCTTGTCAGCACATGGGTAATGGCCAGCCAGCACTAGGCAGTGGGTATATTTTCTAAAAAAGCCTTTCTGTGCTATGTTTTTAAAACATCTATTGATTTGTGGATTAAATGCAAAATTGTGTTTTTTTTTGTATTTGACGTTTTTCTGCCAAATGTGAAAGTATATTTTGGTGAGGTAATTTTTTATGCCTTGGGATATTTGTGGTTGTGTAATTTTTAAAGTTAACTTAATTTTCATTTTTGACATTACTGAATTAATTGTAGAGTTTTCTATTTTGTTTGGCATGCCTCCTTTCTTTGCTGGCCAAGTGGCCATTTTTGTGTGGCCAATGTGTATTTCTGTGTATGTGTTTGCCATAGGTCCCCATTTTGCCTTTGTTCTATGTCTACTTTGTTCTTCATGTCATGTGGCAGAGCGACCGTTTGTGTAGTCACTGTGATTTTGCCATAGGCCTCCACGTTTTCTTTGTTAACCATGCCTTCTTGTTTGCAGTTGTGAACATGTGGCTAGTGGATATTTTGCGTAGTCTGTGTGCTTTTGCCATAGTCCTCCACCATGTGTTCTTTTTTGTCCATGCCTTCGCCCTTGGTGGTCATGATGCAGGGTGGCCATTATCTGTAGCCAGTATGCTTTCCTTTTGCAATAGGCCATCATGTGTCCTTTCTTGTCAATTCCTTCGATCTCTTGGTGGTCATGTGGTAGCGCAAAGCAGCCATTTTGTGTAGCCACTGTGCTTTTGCCATAGGCCTCCATGTGTTCTTTGTTGACCATGCCTTCTTTCATGCAGTTGAGAGCATGTGGCTAGTGGATATTTTGCGTAGTCTGTGTGCTTTTGCCATAGTCCTCCATCATGTGTTCTTTTTTGTCCATGCCTTCGCATTTGGCGGTCATGATACAGGGTGGCCATTTTGTGTAGCCAGTGTGCTTTCCTTTTGCTATGGGCTGTCATGTGTCCTTTGTTGTCAATTCCTTCGTTCTTGGTGGTCATGTGGTAGTGCAGCCATTTTTTGTAGCCAGTGTGCTTTCCTCTTGTCATAGGCCCATATGTGTTCTTTGCTCTCCATGCCTTTGCCCTTAGTGGCTTTGTGGCAGGGCTGGCAATTTTATGTAGCCAGTATCCTTTGTTTATGCCATAGGCCTGCATGTGTTCTTTTTTGTCCATGCCTTCGCCGTTGGTGGCCATGTGGCAGGGCATCCATCATAGGCCATAAGTGCACCGCACACAGGCAATCATTTTTGAAGAATTTTTCAATTTTTCCCTGCACCCACTGCCTGCCATAGGTGTCTCATCATAGGCCATAAGTGAACTTTAACACAGCAATAATTTTTTAAAAGAATATTCAATTTTTCCCTGTACCCCCTGCCTGCCATAGATGTCTCATAGGACATACGCACACACCAGCAATAATTTTATTTTAAGACTTTCCATTTTCCCCAGTACTCTCTGCCTGTCGCAGGTGTTTCATAGGTTGTAGAGGCACATATAGTAGCCTTTTCAATCTGTGTGTTGTTGAAATATTATGTTTCTTCATGATTTGGAATGGCTATACTATTGTTAATTATTTGTGATGACATAATTAAATTATATTGCTTGTAGATTCAAATTGCAAATGCCAGGTTTCACTGAATTTTTATCTTGTTTGCTTTTAGGTGCACAAGAGACATCACACACAGTGCTGTCAGACAGAGGGCCTGCAATAACACCACCTGAGTCCTCCTTTGCTTCCTCTTGTTCTGCTAAGTGGCAACTGCCAGATCCAAAAACTTGAAGATGGCCCAAATGAAGGGTGTTCCTGTCAAGAAAGTGGCTAGTGAGGAGGGGAAGGAGAAGATAGCCACAACTGGCCTGCGCCCTCCACTTTTTTCAGATAATGTGGTGCAAAAGGCTGCATCACTGGCACCACCCCAACCTAAGCCCAAGCCTATGCCTCTCAGCAATGCAGCACCTACACTCATGGTGACAGGAAATGAGTCTGAATTGGATTTGTCTCAGCCACAAAGTTCCTAAATTGTCGTAGGATTGTGGAAAACAGGAGTTGGAGCCAGCAACAGTTCTTCCTGAAGTAGGAGCAGAACAGGAAGTTGAACCTCCTGCTGAGCAAGATGTTGCTCTTCAACCATTGGTTTCAGAATCTCCAGCAAGAAAATAAAGACTGTGCCTCCATCTTCTCCAAGCCCCCCTTCTGACAATTTGGCTGGGATTGGACCCCAGTCAAGTCTGAGACCCGCCACAAGGGACAAGGGAAGGAAAGTTCCTGAAAGGCTTAGTATTATGGAAAGTGACAGTAATGACGAGCCAGTGATTGTCAGTATGGAGTGCTCAAAGGACACTGAGATGATGCCTCACATTCAACCTGATCAGAGGGATGTGGTTCAATCACCACCGCTGCATTCCATATTTATAAGACCCCCACCAAAACCTGCACCCACCACTAACACAGTCAAAGTACGCCCTACAGAAAGCTAAACAATACATCCACCTACCACCAGTTCTTCAAGCATTGGCATTGGCACACTAAAAAAGTTATTTTTGATTAGTAAGCAGGAGGATAACATTGCAATATGTCCCATTTGCCACCTGAATGTTCTTCGAGGTAAGCCAGGTTCACAGTATGGTACTGGAGGCCAAGCGTTCCATCTGTAAAAACATCAGGCAATCCAGTGGGAGGAAAATCTTGAAAAGAACGTTGATGGTGGTGGTGATGAGAGAGGGGAAGCAGCTCAGTTCACAATTATAGAAGAAGAAGATGGTCATGAGGAAGAAGAGGATGGCGGCATTACACAAAACAGTCCTGCTGCAACGAGTGTCCCCTGTGGTGTGTCAGCATCACCCACATCATCAACCTCTAAATGGTGCAATACTCAAATGCATACACCCGTGCATACAGGGATTCCTGCAAGACACACATTGAGATTACCACCTCCTGGTTTTCTCCGGAAGTCGCCTGTGTCAGTGGCACCAAAAAACACAAAAATGCAAGCTACTAGTACAGGCATGTTTAGGCAGTCAGGGCCCAATGAATGCAACCACCCAATGGCACATATTTACAATGGGACGTTGGCTAAAATATTAGCGCTTGACCTACTCCCTTTTTCTTTTGTGGAATGAGTGAGGTTTTTAGAATTTATAGTGGCCATTTGCCCAAAATAGAAGGTTTCCAGTTGGACCTATTTTGCCAGAGTTGCTGTTCCAGCACTCCATCATGATGTGCTGCAATTGGTTGGCCAAGTGCAAGTGGCCAGTTGTCAAGCAACTGATTACTTGTGTATCACTGCACACTGGATCTCTTTTTTTTTTTTTTAATTTGTTTATTGATTTTCAATGACATACAAACAAAATGCAGACATCTTCCTAAACAAAACAAACAGTGGCGTGTGGTAATATCAATGACATTCTAATCATGAGACAGAACTATTTCTTAAAGTAATTTCAAAGCTGTGGGCAATGTCGGTGCACAGCACATTTCCCAACTTCAGCAGTTTTCATTTAGTGAAGAATCATGCAAGACAGCACTTAATTTGACAGTAGTATTGCAGTTTCCCCTCCCTATACCCACCACGATCTATGCATACAGGACAGGTTCCACCATCCCCCAACAGAGGCAGACACTCAGGTCTATTTGGAAACATCACTCAGGCTCAACGACCACTCCGGCGACCACATTGACGTCAGATCCTTCAGATCTGGCACGGACCCAGTCAATAAAAGGTTCCCATATATCTTTGGGTCTGGAGTTAGGTGGCATTAGTTCCCAGAATATAGCCAGCTGAGTTCGTCCATATGTAACCTCCCTTATCCAGTCCCGGACCGTGGGTCTTCTCTTCTTCCCCCAACATAAAGCTATCTGCCGTTTGGCAAACAACAGTAGCAGAGCATGTAATTTGCGTTTTTTAACATGTGTGTCTCTGACATATCCTAGCAATCCAAGCAGTGGAGATGGAGCCAATGCTAAGCTCAGGATCTGATTTATGGATTCTAAAATTTGAGCCCAGTATTCCGTGAGTATCGGACATGTCCATGCCATATGAAGGAAGGAAGCTTCAAATGCTCCGCACCTCCAACAGCAGTCGTCTTCTCTGACTCCCATTTTAAATAAACTAATTGGCGTTCTATAGTAACGGTGGATGAATTTAAAATGTATTAGTCTGAGTTTATAGTTAGGCGATAAGTCTGTCATCTGGGCACAACAATATGTCCATTGGTCATCGGACAGAGGGGGATCCATTTTACTATTCCATTTAAGGCGAGCAGCAGAGACAGCCCCAGGTGCATCATTTTGCATATGAGTATACAGTCTGGTAACCAGTTTTCTCGGTGATGGTGTAACCAGCAGATTTTCCAGAGCAGTAAGTGGGGTGGGCTGGGACGGGAATTCAGCGTGTAGCTCCCTACATGCTGCACGGAGTTTATGATATAAAAAAGTTAATCTAAAGGATAGCTGTTGGCCTTCCTCCGCTCTAGGAGGGTCCCTGAATACTCCGCCTGGGTAGAGATCGGCGAAGGTGCGAAGTGACATGGACTGCTCTATCTTTTTAGAAATTTCATCCTTAACATTTGGAAGCATTGGGTTATGCGCCAGAGGGATTGAGGGTGCGTACAGAATTCGTGCGCCTGCTCTTCTACGCAACCCATCCCACGCCCATCGTAGAGTCTCTGGAGTATCTATGCAATCTACGGGGCGTTTAAATTTCTGGTACACTGCAACTCGGAGTGGAACTGGCGCAACCGCATCCTTCTCAACAGCTACATGAGGCTGAAATGGCATCTGGTGTACCCAATATTGCAAGAACTGCGCCTGTGCGCACAAAGTGTACAGTTTCATGTCTGGGGCACCCAGCCCTCCCTGCCTGGTCGGTAAAGATAATAACTCCCAGGAGACCCTGGCCTGTCCTCCGGCCCATACCAGAGATGTCAGCAGAGATCGCAGTGTCCTGAAAAAGGATTGAGTAAGTATAAGCGGGAGATTCACGAATAGATACAAAAATGTAGGCAATACAACCATTTTAGCCAATGCGATTTTCCCTGCTATTGAGAGTGGAAGTTTAGCCCACAGGGATACCTTGTCCTCTAACCAAGCAATGGCTTTCCCAAAATTCAGACTCCAGAGCTCCTGCAGGTCCCTGCTTATCCAGATGCCTAGGTATTTCACAGCTCCATTTTCCCAACGCAATGGGAACTCCGAAATAACTGCCCTTGTATTGTCAGTGAGAGGAAATACTACAGATTTAGACCAATTGATGGTTACCCCTGAGATGCCTCCAAATTTAATGAGTTCCCTTAACATTTTATCCAGATTACAGTCTGGGTTCAAAATATACAGTGTTATGTCATCAGCATAGAGCGAAATCGTGAGACTTCTAGTTCCAAATCCTATGCCTATGTCAGTGTGGTGTTGCCTGATACGAGCAGCTAGCGGCTCCATGGCAATGGCAAACAATAGGGGAGATAATGGACATCCCTGCCTGGTGCCTCGCGTAATTGGGAACGGGGTGGAGATCATATCGTTCACCCGCACCCTAGCCAGTGGTTCAGTGTACAACAGTCGTATCCATCGGAGGAAAAGGGGGCCAATTCCCATACGTGTCAGAATGTTGAAGAGGTAAGGCCACTCGAGCGAGTCGAATGCCTTAGTGGCATCCAAGAAGACCGCCGCTGCCTGAAGATCAGGGTGTAGGTAATGTAAAACTGAGAAAACCGTCCTAAGGTTATGGGATGTGGACCTTCCAGGTATAAAACCCGATTGATCAGGCAGCGCTATCGTGGGAAGTAAAGGTTGCAGCCTATTTGCTATTAGTTTTGCCAAAATTTTAACGTCTACGTTAATAAGTGACAGTGGTCTGTATGAGTCTAGCTCAGTGTCAGGTTTACCAGGCTTTAAAAGAGTAATGATGATGGCTTCCCTCATTGACTGAGGAAGAATCCCTGTGTCACATGCCTCTTCATAAACCGCGAGGAGTTTGGGTGCCAGTTCCTCAGCATATGTTTTGTAAAACGCGGTCGTCAGGCCATCCGACCCGGGAGCTTTAACCAGAGGCAGGCTGTTAATAACCTCTTTGACATTGGTCACTGAGAACGGTAGGTGCATGTATTCCCGGTGTCTATCATTAAACCATACCAACGCCACTGAATCCAGGAACTCCTGCATGCCGTCCGGGCATACAGTTTGTGTAGCCGTCTATAGATTGGTATAATACGATGAGAACTCATTTAAGATGTTTGGGGAGCCCAGCCCCTGACGTTATCGCCATCTGGGTTCCTGATTTCGGGGATAAAGGCCTTAGAACGAGGGCCTCGAAGCATACCAGCCAGCATTCTCCCCGGTCTGTCCCCCTCTCCATATCCTCTGGCTCGCATATTTCCCCAGGAACCTCACCTCACGCTGCGCTTCCTCCTCATATTCTAACAACTTAACTTTCAATTCGGCCAAAAGGGCATCCTCCCCTCCTGCTTGTATACAGGTCTCCAGATCCTTAATTTGTGACTCAATATTACACAAAGTCATTCGAATTGCCTTAAGAACACCTGCCTGGCGTGAGATACATTGACCCCTGATGACCACCTTGAACGCTTCCCATAGAGAGGCCTCAGTGTCAACTGAACCCGTGTTAAGTGTGAAGTAATCATTTATATCAGTGTGTATTTCTTCTTTAAATGCCTCGTCCAGGAGCGCCTGTGGGGGCAGTCTCCAAGAGAAGGCCTTTCGTGTAGTGTTTGGTAAGGATAGAGTGAGCAAGCACTGCGAGTGATCTGATAGGGTTCTCGATAGGTGCTTGACATCCACCACCCAGCTGGCCACATCTTTCGTCAGTAACCAATAGTCTATTCTAGACCAGGCGCAATGGTGTTCGGAGAAACAGGTGCCCCCTTTAGTCAGTGGATTTCGAAGTCGCCATATGTCTATCATTTCGCCCTCTTCTAATATGGTGTTTAATACTTTGTTTGCTGCAGGGTGATGTGTCCTAGCTGTGCCTTGTCTGTCTAATTCATCATGAAGGATAGCGTTGAAATCCCCTCCCCAAAGTGTCGTGGTGCAGCCTGTGGCTCTAACTTTAGCCCAGACGTCCTGAAAGAAGTTAGGGGAGTCTATGTTGGGGCCATATAATGCTACAATCGTCAGTAAAGTGCCACCTAAATACCCTAGGAGTATGACGTACCGGCCATCAGGGTCAGTGTATGTTTCCCTCTCTCTCCAATATATGCCTCGTTTCATCAACACCGCCACTCCTCTTGAGAAATTCGAGTACACTGATGTGGAGGTCGAGCCCCAGCGTCTATGTCTGAGTTTCGTCGATTCCTGAGAGCGGAGGTGGGTCTCCTGCAGCAGGCATATGTCGATATTGTGTCATGTGAGGTATGCCTGAACTAATCTCGCCTTCCTACTGTCATTAAGGCCTCGTATGTTCCATGTTAAACAATTCACCTTAGTCTCGTGGTCGTCTGTGAAGTTGCAAGTGCGTCATCTTTGTGCCCAATCTGACATACATTTCTGCCAATGTGCATAGTAGTAGTGTTATCATTCAGCGGCCACACTTCCACAAACAAACCTAAAACGAACCCAACCCTGATCCCCCCTCCCACAACAACCCCCAATCAGGTTGAAGCAATAACCCCCCGATAAAACTCAAAACAGACAATAGCAGGAAATCTCCCATGGGGGCGCAAGAGTACCGGCCTCTTACCCTACCGTAGCAGGGTGGCCGAGAAACTGCAAGAGACTAAACCTGTAATATAACTAATCATACATAACAGGTGGTTGTAAGGTAGTATATATGATTACCATCTCTTAACCTGTGGTTACAATCATTCACCTTCCTTAACTTCCGCAGCCGATGTGGCTAGATAAACAAGCGAGTGTGAGTGCAGTTGAGGCCTTATCGCATATAAAGCTGTGTACCGTGACATAATAGTATAAGTATACGTAAATACGATGCACACATGTGTTACAAAGAAGGACTGACTTGAGATTACGGAAACTGAATACAGTACATGGCATTTACCAAAAATACGAGCAGTGGTGTTAGAGAGAACACCGTAGCCCACAGACTGTAATTGTCCATTATTCAGTCATTGTCACTTAGCTGCCTGCCCACTGCGTCCTCTGGTCCCGGGTTTTTCTTGTTCTGCTTACCGCCCACGTGTTTAGCGAATTTCAAGGCGGATTTGGAGTCAGTAAAAAAGTGAGCGGAACCATCATAGGAAACTTTGAGTTTAGCGGGGTAGAGCAAGGAGTAAGGAATCTGCGCCTGCAATAGGATCTTCTTTGCAGGCAAGAATTCTCTTCTGGCGGCCTGCACCGCTGGGGTGAAGTCCGGGTAAAAGGCGAGTTGATTTCCCTGGTGGGTTATTGTGCCCATTGTGCGGGCCTGCCACAGCACCATATCTCAGTCCTGATAGTTCAAGAGTCTCGCCATTATGGGCCGCGGAGGAGCCCCCACCGGAGGTCTCGCTCCCAGAGTGCGGTGTGCCCTCTCCACTGCAAAAACTGGAGATAGATGGGCCGCAAACAGGTCGTGAAGCAAATCTGTCACATAGACTTCCATCTTCGTGATTGCCGTCGTCTCCGGTACTCCCGTGATGCGTAGGTTGTTTCGTCGCGATCTGGCCTCTAAATCTTCATTCTTGGCACGGATCACGTGTAGGAGTCTGTCCATCTGAGATATTTGGTCCTTGGTCTCCACCTGAAACTCGTGCAAGTCGGTATGTTTATTTTCTAAGACATCTAGCCGGTGTTCATGTTCTCCGACTTGTGTTTTCACTGACTCCATTTGTGTTGTGAGGGTATCTAATTTGGCATCTATTGTCCGTAGGCTAGAGCGCATCTCCAACATAAGTGTGCGCAGATCTTCTCCCTGGTCATCGCGCTGCCCATCAGTGGACCCCCCCATAGCGGTCTCCGAATCTGACTCTTGTTGTCTGGTGGATCGGCGATGTTCAAAACTTATTTTGGGCTGTTTGGCGTCCTGTTTGCCCATGGTGGAGTGGTAATTATGATCTGTCCCCTCACCGCAAGCACCCCCCAGGAAACCCCTCTTCGCCGGCGTCGTAGACTACCCGCACAGTTCGTGGGTCTGCAGTACCCCAGGGTGACCAGTATGTTGTGGGATTCACCAGTTAGCGCCCCCGGAGCAATTACACCCACCTGTGTCAGGGCACGTCCGTGGTCCCACCTCCAGGTACCAGCAACAGCAGTCCAAAACTCCTCAGGGCCTGATGATCACGTCACTGCCACGGGGTTTCACGCCTCTGGGTCTCAGATATTTGGCTTTACTGGACTATTGCCATCCGCCTTGGGTCTTCCGTGTGCATCCTTGAGTATTCGCACGCCAGTCAGTATAGCACGGTGCAAAAAATGGCGGAGGGCCAAGTCTTTGGCATCACATCCGCGCAAAAGTCCCCAAGCTCAACAGGGGCAGCCTCTCTGTCTCAGCTTCAGGCCATCCGATAGCACACAACAGCGGCTCAGCGACTCGGGGCTATCCCACCTGTTATAATGTGATCGCTGGTGCTCCCGCGCTGTGGACAACAGCGCCCCAGTCGACCTAAAATGGCGCCTCAGGTGCTGCCCCTCGATGTCATTCCGCAGGGCCCCCACACAGTTGCACCAGATCTCGGCCGTGGGCGCAGATCCACACGCACTCTCCCACATCCACACAGCGCCACGCTTCAGGGTCGATCGATTCCTCCGGTAAGACCCTCGCTGTTGCATTGCCCCGCCGTGGAGCGCACGGCGTAGCTCCGCACGGGTCCCGCCTCACCCTGCACGCCCGTTCATGTCCTCCGGGGAATACCTCCCAGCAGTTCGGCTCTGCCTCCGGGGTGGTCTCAGGGCGATGACCGCAGCGTCGGGTCCCAGCGCAGCCTACCCGAAGATGTAGGGTTGCCAGCTCCGCTCGGTCACAACAGCCTCGTATAGGCCCACAGCGAGACCGCGGCCTAAAGTAGCCAGGGAGGCCGGGTCACGCTTCCAGCAGCCATCGCCTGCATCTGCCGCGCTGCACTCCGGAGACCGCAGGAAAGCGGTTAAGGATTTGCCACGGCTCAAATTTCTTCCGCCAGTCACCACATGTCGTGTGCCTTCCGCTGGGTCGGGAAGACAGGATTTGCCTCTATAAAATGTGCGGATAAATGAACATTCGGATCTCGGCCAGCGGAGCTCACTCAAAGAGCAGCCATTCCGCAGCTCGGCAAGCCACGCCCCCTCACACTGGATCTCTTTTGGTGGTAAAGCAAAAGCTATCTGCAGATCTCAGCACCGATGAAAGTTTTAAGAGCATTTGGCAGCATGCAACAGTAGTGATGTTTGCCATCCAGAAATCCCATACAGCTGTAAACATCTTGGAAGAGTTTAACAGCGAAGTGTTCGAATAGCTTTGACTCAGAGGTCTCAAAATTTAATTTGTTGCCATAGCCAATAGCAAAAATATAGTCAAGGCCGTGGCAGATGGTGGCTATTTCAGGGTCCTGTGTGTGGCGCATTGCATCAACCTGATTCTGTGGGACATAGGCAGCAATATACTGGAATCTGCACTCATTTCAGACATTCTTTTAAAGCCCAGAAGCAGTTGAGGATCATTCAACATGTTAATAGAGTTCTGGTTAAAGCCCTCAAACAGGAGGTGGCAACACGTTGGAACTCGACCTACTACATGCTGCAACGCCTGTTTGAGCAATATAGACTGATCACTGACTATGCCCTTCAAGGAGGAGGATTGCAACTGGAAAAAGCATGAAAATGGAGGTGGAAAAATAGGGGATGATCAAGTGTCTGACACAAGTGCTACTTCCTTTTGAGGTTTTCACATGAGGAGACAGCAAGGAGGACAGTATGTTGAGCCAAGCAATCCTGTTGTTGCATCTGCTACAGGACCAGTTAAAAAGGTGGCGCAAAGGCTCGCCAGTGTGAATGAAGAAGCATATGAGTTGGTTCAGAGTGGAATCCTTCACTTGGCTGTTAATCTAAGACTGCTAAAAGAGATTGTGTCCTCCAAAGAGTACATAAGTGCCACAAAACTTGATCCACGGTCCAAAAAGTACTGCCCACATTCATTCCTTTCTCAGAAGGGGATGTTTCGATTTACAAGACTTGGATTGACAATCAAGTGAGAGACATGGTAGAAGAACGGCTGGAAGTTAGAGGCCCGAACAGAAGTTCTGACATGCAGCCTTCAACCTCCAGAGAGGGCAGTGTTGTTTTCTCACAACCAACACCATTATCACAAGCAACAGAAGAATCCAACCCAACCTCTGCAATGGCTTGGTTTCAAGTGGCAGGGCTTAAGTCAAGTGCAGAGGCAAAGGTAACAGAGGTCGAGCAAAGGGCAGCACCAATGAACATTTAGAGGATTATCCAAGATCAGGGGTGGAGCCTCTTTCTGTTACAGCTTTTGGTGGTTTTAGCGCCGGGACACTCCTTGTGAGTAGCCGCGCGCTTTATAAATACCTATTTTCATTTCATTTCAAGATTATCTGGATGATCCAAAAGAGGTCTATCTGTATCAGAAATCGTTGAACAGGCCCTGGGGCCAACCCACTGCTGCACACGACTGAAAGGCTGTATAAGCGTAGGGTTGGCTGTCTGCAGGAAGGTTGACTCCTCACATCACGTAAACTTAACTTACCTGTGATCATGCTGCTTAAAAAATGTAATATTAGAGTTTTAAGAAACCAAAAATATTGCTCACCGAACCCCTCAACCTTAATACCTATCAGGTCGAACAGGTCCAGTTCTTGGTCCATTATGTTCATCCAGCAGTGCGTCAGCTGCTGCCGGATGTGCAGGACGCTGGTGTTGCGGCGCATACAGCGCTGAATGTTGCCCCCAAACACCCTACCCTTCCACAGGGCATAGCCTTTACCATGCCTGCCGCCTGCTCGCAACATGCGGGAGAGGTGGCTTTTCACCCAGATGATGAGTGCGGCCACCTCTGCCTTGTCAAAAATAGGGCGGGGCTGCACTCTCGCCTGTCTGCGCCACCCAAAGGGGATGCGGGTGGCGGACAATGCATCGCTGCATGCTTCTGCCATACCACTAGTGACTGGACTGAAGTCAGGACTGTAATGGGAAGAAAGGAATCAGGAGAACAGAGAGGACAGGTCAGGAAAGTAGGAAATGAAAGTTCAAAAAAGTCACTAAAACACACACAGAAATTTAAATAACACACTGGGAAAGTCAGGAAGTATAAAAAGAAGGTAAAGAAAAGATGGGATTGTGAAATTGGTGATTAGATGGGGCGGTTTGCGTTGGATGGAAAAAACAAGAAGTACAGGAGAAAGCTAGGCAGAAGCAGGCTGGATAAGATTTAGATTTATTTAACTTTATTTCAGTCATTGCGACCATAAAAGTGCAACGCATACAATACGAAGGGAATAAAAGAAGGCATCTAAAATCAACATCTGTAGGTTAACAAAATGGCTGGGCGCTTGCGCACCACGTGGGGCTGTTTGCACTGATTTTTCAACACGGGATGCGCTACCAGCACTAAATCACCCCGCAGCATGCTTTTTCTGCCTATTGGCAGAACTCCACCATATCTCACAGAGTTTTTATATAAATCCGCAGAATTTCGCAGTGTGAAATTCCACGAGTTCCTCCCACCCCTAGTGCCAATCTGTATAATCCCAGTTTCGGATTTTAATCACAAAGCTGCTGTTGTCGGAAAGTGAGCAAAAAGGATGACATGGTCATTGAATAACCCTCGTTCATAGAAAACCTAGATCTCAGCAATTCGTATTTGCGTGATCATTTAGGAAGCACGTCAACGGCATACTGCCCTCACGTATGTATAGATACCAAAGTCCCTATGTGAAAGAACCAAAGCACAAGGTTACCAGGCCTCTGTTGGCATCTGTCTGTTTCTTGGAAAAGCCTGCCATCTGAGACAAGAACATGACTTTTGCGGATACATGAGATGCAGACTCCGAGGCCCGCAGCCAATTTAAATATCATAGTTCAAGTTTTGTGTAAAGCTCTTGGGTTTTCGAATACCTTCCATATTGCAACAGGGTTTTCATAAGTTTACTTAGAAACTGCTCTCGGTGCCAACGGTTTAAAAAGTGAACTCTGTAAAAACTTTGAGCGAATCCACAGCTTCCCCTCCTTGAACTGGTGTCGTCACGGATGCTTCCTTTGTGTCAGACATGAATTTCAAATGCTGCTGCGGGTCAAATTCTACTCTGACATTGTGCCATTCAATTAGCTGCTCAGTTTTTATGGCATTTGACTGTAGGGACAAGGAAGGCACTTGCCAATTAGCAGGACGGTCCCATTAGTTAGGTATGGTGGTGATTTCTTCAAAAATAAGAATGCGACATGCCTCACTGTTTAGTGTGAGTGCACATGACACAGCCTTCATGTGCCTCCCTCATTAGAATTCAACATCGCAGACCTCCAAAGCAAAATCAATAAAACATGAAGAGGCTACTTAATAAGCACTGGATATGATTACCTTCCTGATCACATACTTCTAACACATTCATATGGACTTGGAACAGACCGCTGGCTGGTCCCTGTGCCCTCTGATTTGCATAATGCACCTCTCTGCCCTTTGACTTTTGATCTTGCGATTTGAATGTTCATTAATATTAAAAAGATGGGGAAAGCCTGACGAGGATCCACAACTGTTAGTGTACTGTGTGAGTTATTAGAGCTTCTGCAAAACGTGGAGCAAAGTGTATGGTGTACCCAGATTGGGCTCATTCATAAAAACATTTTTAAACAAATCTATCTATCTATCTATCTATCTATCTATCTATCGCCATGTGACACACTATGGGGCATTTTTACAATAAAGTGTCAAAGCTTGTTGTTATGCCAAGAAGGCTAACGACACGCTTCTTCACTTCTGAAATGCAGGGCTGCACCATATTTACTAGAATATGGTGCAGTCCAGCGTTTCCCCCTGCGCTGACGCTAATTTTAGCTGCCTAGCATCAACGCAGGCACCCTTGCACAATAGTGCAAGGGTGCCTGTGTTGAGGGAAGATTGTTTATGAGCAGGAAGGTCCCCCTTCCTGCACATAAACAATCTTTAAATGCCGTTTTGTAACTTCTATGTGTGCTGCTTAATGCAGCACACATAGAAGTTGCAAAACAGAATTTTTTTTTAAATGATTGTTTATGTGCAGGAAGGGGGACCTTCCTGCACATAAAAAATCATAGGCAATTTGCTATTTCTATGTGTGCTGCACAAGGCAGCACACATGGAAACAGCAAAAACGAGGCGAAATAAAGCATTTCTCCTCGTTTCGCCTGTTTAAGACCAGGTTTTCCCTGATCTTAATGTTGGTGCTACCTCCTATTTACGCTGCCCTTGTAAATAGAAGGCAGCCTCAAAATCAACAGGTGTTGTGGTGGAATACCCAATGCAACACTAATTGCCTTCTCCTTTCACGCTAAATACAGCATGAAAAGGTGCCTTATTTACAAGCCAGCGTTAAGCCACGTTAAGTGGCTTAACGCTGCCTTGTAAATAAGGCGAGGCCCATATCGCCACCACAACGTCACTTTCTGTGACCTTGTGGTGGTAATAGGGGCTTGTAAATATGCCTCTATATGTGCTCCCTAGTGAAGGGCTGATGTCACACAGAGGCTCAAAAGATGACCCGTAAACCCCTTCACAGGTTTCCAGCTCATGTTTAGTGGCCCTACAAAGCTGATGTCCTTACAGGGTGTGAAACCTTCCCAGGAAATTGGCGGCATGTTTAGAAGCTTTTGTTTTTTGACTTTTTTTAGTCGAGGGGTCTAGGGTGGGTAGAAGTGCTTCAGGCTGTGCTCGGCACAAAGCCCCACTCCTCCAAAGTCCTGCCCTTCATTGAACACATTGAAGTTTTTTTTAGAAGTTGGCACACTATCCATCCATCCATCCATCCATCCATCCATCCATCTATCTATCTATCTATCTATCTATCTATCTATCTATCTATCTATCTATTCCATCCATCTATCTGTCTGTCTATCAAGCTATCTATCTATCTATCTGGCTGTCTGTACCCTAATATTCTCAAATAAAAAGGAGACACAGTCGAGTTGTGGTGGAACTTGGCTTCAAGCTCCACCTCTAGGACCGAGTGTATTGAGAGCGAGAAGACTGCCACATAGCCTGGCACACCTCTAACAACAGAATGTAATACAAATAAATCACCCCAGCCTTCTTTGTCACAATGCATTTCCTCAGCCTCCTCTATCTCTGTTCAGTGTGCCGTCTGTCCCGCTCCTAAGCTATCCTCATCCTCTGCAGTTTGTCATTCTTCCTGGAGCCCTCTCTTCTCATCCCACATCCACTTGAACTCTTATTTTTTTTCTTTTTCAGCCCTCCATTTCTTACTGCCTTTTTATTACGTCACCCTTCCATTTTTTAGTATGCTCTAACACTCGGGGCATATTTACTAGGAAGTGACGGAGCGCTGCGTTAGCCACCTTGGCTCAAAGCCGCGCTCCGCCACTTCCAAGACGCAGAGCTGCACCGTATTTACAAGGATATGGTGCAGCCCTGTGTTTCCCCCTGCACAGGCACTAATTTTAGCTGCCTAGCACCAACGCAGACACCCTTGCACCATAGTGCAAGGGTGCCTGCGTTGTAGGGGAAGTGCCATTTTGAAACTTCTATGTGTGCTGCTTAATGCAGCACACATAGAAGTTGCAAAACGTCTTTTTTTTTTCATTTATTGTTTATGTGCAGGAAGGGTCACCTTCCTGCACATAAACAATCAATGGCCTTTTGCTGTTTCTATGTTTGCTGCACAATGCAGCACACATAAAAACAGCAAAAACGAGGAGAAATGAAACATTTCTGCTTGTTGCACCTATTTAAGACCAGGTTTTCCCTGGTCTTAATTTTGGCGCTGCCCCATATTTACGCTGCCCTTGTAAATATGTGGCAGTGTCAAAATCAATGGGTGTTGCTGTGGAATGCCCATCACAACACCCATTGCCCGCCCCTTTCACGCTAAGTATAGTGTGAAAAGGGGACTTATTTACAAGGCAGCGTTAAGCTACGTTAAGTGGCTTAATGCTGCCTTGTAAATAAGGTGAAGCCTATATCACCACAGGAACGTCACTAAAAGTGATGTTCCTGTGCCGATAGGGGCTTGTAAATATGCCCCTCTGTATTGCCACCCATCTCTCGATATTGAGCCCACTTGGACTCCCACTCTCAGTCATCTTAGCCCTCTCTCCGTGCCACAGGAGTTGTGATGCATGGTAAACATTTGCTAGTGGCTAGCCACAGCAGTTTGTCAGAGACAAACAGAGACAGTGTTCTCACCTGATTAGTTGGTGCGTAGACCAAGCGCACTCAGCCCGAAGATATCAGCGCACCACCGCTATGATGCAAGATGACAGTGGCTATCTGTATTAGTTGTGTGATGGTCATTGTGGATTGTGCACAGAACAACAGTCTCTGTCACAAGTGAGGACTGGTGCATGGTGTGTCTCATTTTTATCAGAGAGCAGGACCACCTTTGTGAGCAGCGGTGGTTGAACAATTGGTCTTGGCTACGTAAATGCTAAGCATGTGCCTGTAGTTTCTTGCCACATCTGAATGCTCAGAATCATTGGGGCAAAAACGCGGATCACAATCTCTGCCCAGGGGACAGAAGAGGATTCACAAACCAACAACATAATTTCAAGGGCTGTTAGAGGACTGCTCTAACCAGTGGCATCTGGCACGGTTCACTGAATATCGATGACATAAATATTGATGTTCAAAATATCGACTCCCATACCTAAACAGGTAAGTACAAAAATATCGGATCAAAAATATCGATGTAAAATATATAGATGTAAAAAATATCGATTTAAATATATAAAAAATTAAATACTATATATTACATATATTAAATATTAATATTAATTTTTAACATAATAAATTTAATGTATTATACATTTTAGCAAAATATAACAAATAAACTTAATAAAAAAAGATAAACACACAAACATAATCATTTATACATATATATATTTACTTTAAAATAATTAATAAACTATTATCTTTAATTTATTTTAAAACTTTAAAATTATATAAAAAAACATACATATATATATACATCAATAATCTAAAGTATAATAAAACATTCTATAATAAATTAAAACATTAAACTATTAAAAAAGATTTACATTTAAATTTCCAAATACAATTAGTGCAACAGAAGGGAACGTGTTGGATAGCGGAGGGGTAAAAATTACTATTCCCACTCCAAAGAGTGCAAAAGTAGGGAAAGTGTTGGATAGCAAAGGGGTAAAAATTACTATTCCCACTCCAGTGAGAGCAACAGTAGGGAAAGTGTTGGATAGCGGAGTGGAAAAAATTACTATTCCCACTCCAAAGAGAGCAACAGTAGGAAAAGTGTTGGATAGCGGAGGAGTAGAAATCACTATTCCCACTCCACTCAATGCAACAGTAGAATATCTGCTGGATAACAGAGGGGTAAAACATTTTATTCCCACTCCAGTGAATGCAACAGTATGGAAAGTGTTGGATAGCGGATGACTAAAAATTACTATTCCCACTCCAGTGAGTGCAACAGTAGAGAAAGTGTTGGAAAGCGGTGGGGTAAAAATTACTATTCCCACTCCAGTGAGTGCAACAGTGGAGAAAGTGTTGAATAGCGGAGGTATAAAAATTACTATTCCAACTCCAGTGAGTGCAACAGTAGGGAAAGTGCTAGATAGCGGAGGGGTAAAAATTACTATTCCCACTCCAGTGAGTGCAACAGAAGAGAAAGTGTTGGATAGTGGAGGGGTATACATTACTATTCCAACTCCAGTGAGTGCAACAGTAGGGAAAGTGTTGGATAGCGGAGGGGTAAAAATTACTACTCCCACTCCTGTGAGTTCAACAGTAGGGAAAGTGTTGGATAGATGGAGGGGTAAAAATTACTACTCCCACTCCAATGAGTGCAACAGTAGGGAAAGTGCTGGATAGCGGGGAGGTAAAAATAACTGTTCCCACTCCAGTGAGTACAACAGTAAGGAAAGTGTTGGATAGCGGAGGGGAAAAAATTACTATTCCCACTCCAAAGAGTGCAACAGTAGGGAAAGTGTTGGATAGCGGAGGGGTAAAAATTACTATTCCCACTCCACTGAATGCAACAGTAGAATAACTGTTGGATGGCGGAGGGGTAAAAAATACATATATATATATTTACTTTAAAATAATTAATAAACTATTATCTTTGCAGGCCCAGGTGTGGAAACATAAGTAGCTTAGGAGAGGGTACGATGACGAGTGGCACAGGAGTGGAGCAGGACTTTCAGTGGAACAGGATTGGTACAGGAACGACATAGGAGTGTTGGGCATGTGAATGGTGATGGAGAGAAAGTGGCGGAGTGCAGGGAGCAGTGTGGGTCAGGAAGTGGTGTTGGACTAATGTGCAAGGAGAGGTGTAGCTCTGGGCATTTACTGAGAGCACATGTCTTCCCTGTCAAGCAGAAATTCTTTTCTGCTTAGTGGGAGTAAATCTGGCAAGCATTTAGAGCTAGTGGCGTTTCAATGGAACCTCAACATCCTGAAACCATGGTAATATATCTTAAAGGTAGTGGAAACGTGACATTTCTAATAGGTCTATGTATAATTTCATTACACAAACATAATTTCGTATAGACCCTGATTATTGGACTTTCTGCTGCCAGTGAAATTTCCTGTTTTCTTTGCAACTCTTGCCATTGTGTAGCTGTATCTCATGAGAAAGTTTGTTCATGCATTCAATGGAGCAGGTGTAAAACCAGATTTTGTATCACATGCAGTGCTCGCGTCTGTATAGCATTCCTTTATTTATGCATGTATTTATGGGAAGTGTGAAACACCAACCTAGGAGCCGATTACGATGTCGTGCGGAAAGCCTCCGACTGACCGTCAGATTCTCCTAGACAGTGTCGGAACCCATCCGCCCGACTCCCGATTATGATACTCATGGTCAGAAGGAAAACCATTCGGTCATTCTGAGTCGGTTCCGACCGGCTCTCGGAGAATCCGAGTCGTTTGGAGCTGATTCGTACAGCTCTACAGACAGCGTTTCCGAATGACCGATTACAATGTTAGATTCTGACAGCCTTTCCGACTCGGTCTGGCCCCCCTTCATCCTGAGACCTCTGATTGGGGGCCGAGGGGGTACCCAAGGGACCCCCCTGTAAAACCATGCACTGTGTGGAAGGCACCATGGGGTCCCTGCAACAGGGTGCAAGGATTTCCACAGACACCCCTTTTCCCCATAGCAGCCTGTGTTGTTGGTCGGAACACAGGCTCCCATTGAAGTCAATGGGAGTCCTTTCAAACGGTGTTTGGAAGCATCGTAATCAGTTGGAAACGAATCCGACAAGGAGTCGGGCGGAAAGTTTCTGCCCGACATCGTAATGAGGCCCCTACTTACATAGGGGAATGGGTATACGGCTTTAGAAGAGTGATGGTAAAAAAAGTGGATCAGAGAGTTTTACTATTCAGTGAGAGGGTAGAAAGGACAGAGCAGATTGTATTTGGCATGGTCGTTTTGCAAAAAAGGTGAAAGTTGGTAGTTGACAAGCAGTGACTTTAATGAAGCAGGTTCTAACACTGAGAAAAGTGGTGCTTTTGAACCCCTGGCCCAGATTTATTAAGGTTTTGTGTCACCTTTTGCCACGAAAGGGAGCACAGGGCAATGTAAAACCTAGAATGAGATTTACCAAGCCATGCTAGGGCACCTTGCGTTACACCTGCATGGCTTGGTAAATCTGAAGTAACTCAAGGCAGCGCAAGTCGCTGCCTTGAATTACTCTGTGTGGTGGGGGTGGGTGTGATGCGTCAGAATTGTAAATTTTTCCACCAGATGTACAATGAGGAGAAATATCTTTATTTCTCCTCATTGGTTCTTCTCGCTGGACTGTTTTTCATGGCGCAAGGGTGCCTGTGTTTACGCTAGGCTGCAGATTGGGCTCCAGCGCAGGCAGAGGACAATTGAGCCATATCTTGACAGAAATGCCGGATTCCTACCTTCTCCCTTTCATACAACACAGCACAGCAAGTTCACTTGTTGCGTTGTGCTGCGTGAAAAAATGTTTGATCTGGCACTTGGCGTTTGGAGTATGCTGAGATATGAGACTTACAAATGGAGTCTCACCCACTGTAAACTCTTGAAAAACTGAATTTGAGCTGTAATCTCCAGTGCACACCTTTTAAAGAAAGATCATTTACGGGGCAGTGGGTAAGAGGCTCTGCGGAAGTTGTGTATAAACATGCGCAGACATGCATGAGCACACGAGTGCATCCCGAGGGAGGAAAACTGCCGTCAGAGCGTAGGTAGCACTGTTACAGTTGGTGATCATACTTTAATAACATGATTTTGATTGGAGACCTAAATGAAATGCACAACCCATTTTGGATATCGTGTGATGTTTAATTTTGTTCATTGCCTGCAATGTGTATAATTTGTGTTTTAGTGTTCTCACCTGATTAGTTGGTGCGTAGACCAAGCGCACTCAGCCCGAAGATATCAGCGCACCACCGCTATAATATCAAGATGAAAGTTCTCTTCAATATTACATAGAACATGAAACTTTTAAAACACTACTGTAACCAACGCAAGGCAATCAAGTCAGACAAAAATCAATTGACAGAACAGCAAAAGTAGGTTTTACATTAGTGAGAAGGTAATGCTACAATGCGCGGGTAGGTAAAGAGAGGGAGTTAGGAGAGGAAGTGGGCAGGTGGAGTGTAGGTGGATTAAGCAGGTCTCAAATAAGAGATAAATATGTTGGGTGATTGCCAATGAAAAAAGGAAACTGAAAACAGGAAAGGTTCAGTTGTCATGGTTTAGATGTAGGTTAAAAAGGAGGGGTTTTAGTCTTTTATGAAAAGTTGTTAAATAGTCTGATTATCTTATCCAGACTAGCTAAAAGTTTCAAATTGTAGTAGCAGCACTGGAGAAGGCTCCAGTGTTAATGCCTGATTAGTTCTGATTATCTTCCAGTCCACATACTAAGTAGGCTTAGCAGGTTCTTAGTGCCTTCAGATCTTTTAATTAATAAGTGATGGTAATCAGGTTTGTTAAGAAATAGTACTTTGTTGGTAATCAATGCTATTTTCAATTGTATTTTGGCTTGGGGTGGGGGCCAATTGTTCAGTGCCAGGGCCCCAAACATGAGGTCCATTTGGGTATATCTGGATTCTTTTCATAGTTAATATTTCCAATGCAGCCTTAATGAGAATAATGCTTTGATCTTGGAGAGTTACATGCTCTGCTGCCCCACCTGGCAGATAAAAAACGCTGAACAGAATAGACCCATCTGAGCAGAATCTACCTGTGAATTGACTTTGATGGTGATTCCACATGGGGGAAAGAGAGGAGAGGCAGAATTCTGGTTCTAGTCACCACAGGAGATTTCTTCGATCTTTCTGAGGAAAGAAACCTGGAGTGGGTGTGCCACGGTTGGCTTAGAGGCAGTGATATGCTACAATTTTGAAACTTTCCCAAAGTACAGCAGAGGTGCGGGTCATCGAGTAGGCTCTGTAGTGTGAGTGAAATTAGGGTTGGATGGATGATGTGGTGCCACCAGGTTGGGTGGATAGTTCACCAATTAAAAGAAACTTGACTTCACATTTTAAACTCTTACACAACTTTAGAATACTGAGAAGAGGAGTGTGAAGTCAGAAGAAGGATCAGCTTAAGCTGATGCTCACCTGACAGGAGGTAGAGACACCTGCTTGTACTCAGTGCTTGTTTAGATTTTCTCCAGAGCAACTTGCACTAATTTGATGACACCTTCCTGGGGCCGGAGGAGGGTAAACTTGCTGGGCCCATGAAGAAAGGCAGTCCTCTGGTATTCTGTGGACTAGCTCTGCTGTGGCTGCTCTTGTTGGATACACAAGCACCCTGCATGTGGTGGAATGCCTTGTGCCTGGAGAGAGTGCTTTGCAGAACATTTGGGGTGTGGCTCCCAGGAAGATACCAGTGCAGGAGACCACCATGGCAAGGTAGAGGGGTTGGTACAGGTTCCTACAGCCAAGTTGCTACTAAAGAAGAAAAAGAAGTATATCTGCCAGCTATTTAAACAAATCAGGAATCCTCATACAGAGGATTTGAGGGCTGCCCTGTGGGCCGCCAGAAATATCTTGGTGTTGAAAAGAGCCACTCTGAAACCAGTTGCCTTGTGGTTGATGGTCCGGAAGGTCCTCAGAGACTTCTGCACGTGCAACATAAGGAGGAAAGGTTTGTCTTGTGTGAATAGTACTTGAATCTTCTATCCACCCTGCATGACTACAGCAGCATAACTACTAACATGCCACAGACTTTGTTCTTTGGCAGCATTGGTTGGGGCTGAAGCACTCAGCCTTGGTTTTGTTTTAATTCTTCTGTCTGTGACAGTCATGGTATGAGATGGACTGTGGCTTTGTTGCCACAATTCTGTCTGAAATGATCTGCCTTTTTGAGCTGTATCATCTGCTTCCAAAACTGTGATGGGTAGGGTTCTTTACATTGTGTCATCTGCTGTCAGGACTCTGTCTGTGATGGAAAGGGTCCTTAGAACTGTGCTGTCCACTATCAGCACTCTGTCTGTGATGTGCAAGGTCTGAGAAGGAATCTTCTACAAACACAGCTCTGTCTATGATTGACAGAGTCTGAGATGGACTGTTTTCTGTTGCCATGACTCTGTCAGTGATGGGCAGGATCTGAGATGAACCGTCTTTTGTTGTTAGGACTCTGTCCGTGACAGTCATGGTTCTTAGAACTGTGTCATCCGCTGCTAAGGACCTGATTCACAGCCTCCGCAATATGGGCGGAGGCCCGCAGTCGTAGGGGAGTCTCCGCATTCAGTGCAGAATCTCCGCAATGTGAATCCTCATTGGAGAGATTCCGCAATGAGAATTCTCATTGGGGAGATTCCGCCCTGAGTGCGGGAAATCCCCCATGACTGCAGGGCCTCAACCACAAGTGCGGAGGCCCTTTGTGAATCAGGTTCACAGTCTCTGTCTATGATGGGCAGGATCTAAGATGGACTGTCTTCTACAGCCAAGGCTCTGACTATGAAGTACAGTGTCTTTGAGTTGTGTTTTGTGCTATCAGGACTCTGTGATGGACACAGCTCTCTGAGCTGTGTTCTGCTGCCAGGACTCTGTCTGTGATGGGAAGGCCCTGTGATGGACTGTCTTCTATGGCTAGGTCTCTGACTGTGATAGGCAGGGTTCTGTGAACACTGTCATATGTTGCCAAGACCCTATCTGTGATAGGCAGGGTCTGAGATGGATTCTTCTATTGCCCGAACTCTGTCTCTAATGGGCAGGGTTTTTGAACTGTGTCTTTTGTTGCCAGAACTCTCTATGTGATGGGCAGGGTTCTATGACTGTCTTCTGTTGCCAGAACTGTGCCTGAGATGGGAAGGGACTGGAATGGGCTATCTTCTGTTGCCAAGAATCTGCCTGTGAGGGGAAGGGATCTTAAAACGATGTCATCTACTTCCAGGACTCTGGGCCTGTTTTTGATCTTGGCCAGTATTACTGCTGTCCTGCTGCGGCAGCGTCCCAAGTACCCCATTGAGCTGACAGCGGTCCATCCGCCATATTTAGATAATGTGACAATAGACAGGAGACCGCCACGGTCGCAGTCTTCTCTGCTGGCTAACAGTACTCTCTCTCCCCCCGGCGGGTTTCCACCGAGCTCGTTTAGATGTTCCCATTGTGCTGGTGGTGTCCTGGTGGCAGAGTCCTGATGGAGTGAGGCCGTGGTTGTGAAGACCTCCAAAAAAGAGACAGACAAGATATAAATCAAGCCCTCTGTCTGACATAGGCAATGTCTAAGATAGATTTCTCAAGTGCCAGGACTCTGTCCTTGATGAGCAAGGTCAGAGATAAACTGTGATCCACTGCCAGGACTCTGTGATGAGCAGAGTCTTAGATGGACCGTCTTCTGTTACCAGGACTCTGTTCATCATGTGCAGAGTAGTTAGAACTATGTCATCCTCTGCCAGCACTCTGTCTGTGATGGAGAGGGTCTCCGATTGACCGTCTTCTGATGACAAGACTGTCTGTGATGGGAAAGGACTTTGAACTGTGTATTCCTGTGCCAGGATTCTGTCTGCGCTGGGCATGTTCTGACATGGACTGTCTTCAGTTGCCAGGACTGTGTTTGCAATGGGCAGACTTCTTTGAACTTCATCATCTATTGCCAGGAATTTCTTGGTGATGGACAGGGTCTGAGAAGGATTTTGGGCCTGATTTTGAGTTTCGCAGCTGGGTTACTCCATCACAAACCTGACGGATATCCTATCTGCCATATTACAAGTGCATTATATCCAATGGCACTTGTAATATGGCGGACGGGATATTCATCACGTTTGTGATGGAGGAACCGATCCCCCGAACTCTAAATCAGGCCCTTTGTTTTAGTTAAGTGCTTGGGACATTGTTGCAAAGTTTCAAAGGGCTGTCTCCTGATGGAGTTTCCAGTGTGACTTTGGAAGTGGTCTTAAACATGGAATTAAACTACTTCTAAAAAGGATCTACTAGAAATGACTTGAATTTATGATGCACATCGAGTATTTTGTGTTAAACACTCTCAGGTCTTTATATTTGTTTTATTAGTTCATCTACAGCATTCTACAATGCTACAGAATGAAACCAATTTTAAAAGTTTCCACAATGGCCAAAGTATCTTAGATCAATGACTTCAAATTCCGTCCTGCAACAGTGTCCTAGCCCAGTGACTGTATCTTTCAAGCTATTACGATGACCTACCAGTAAAGGGAAACTCCAAGGCAAAAATCTGCACAGGTGTAAGTTCACTACTTGGTTTATGTGAATAAATAGTAACTGCGGGGGCCATACATCAGTTCCATCTACAGTCTATGAACTGGTTTAGGATGGTCCCTTTTCAAATTTTATTTTCTAGTTGCAGTGCCTGACCAACTCTTGTACAAGGGGATGGCTCTCATGGCACTTACTGATGATTCTGGTTCCAAGCATTAGTTTTCCAAAACATTGGCACAGTGAAGTATGGGCACTGTACACATGGCTGTGATCAGCCATCCTCACCTGGGATCTCCTGGGACAACAAAATCTACTGACTCATCTCCTATAGCCGGCTATCCACCAAATGGCTGTGCTGAGGAAGGAATAATCAGCAATCCTCTACTAAAAGGTCCACATTAAATGTCCTAATAGCCTGTGTCCATCCTCCCTCAATTCAGTGTCTAGTTCTTCCATCAGATCAAGGAATGCAGGCAATACACCTTCACTGTCTGTGGAAGCTGCATTCCATCCTCAGTCTTATGTCATGTTAAACCATGAGCTATCCAAAGTGTGCCACAGTGGTCCCAGGAGTCTTGCTGCCATCCACACATTACATACACTCACTCAACATGCTGATGTGATGTCAGCGCAAGAGTGTAGGTTTCACATCTAGGCAGAACTGTACCTGGGTGGGCCAGTATACTGCTCCCTACCTCTCTACCACAAATGACTGGTAGATGGTGATATGCTTGAGGCTGATCTCTATAATGATATCCATCGATTTTTGATGATGGAGGCAATGGAGGACCATCAGCAAAATATTAACATGAGAACATTCTTGCTGTCTGCTTCTACTGAGCACACATATCCAGCTCTGTAGGTTCTTGAGTAGAGCACATCATGAGGAAGACTGGGAGGGACGATGAGGGGCGATGAGGAGGAACTCAACACCACTCCCTTATTGTGAACACTAGCCTCCTTATCGGAGGGGACCTCCATCTAGGCTTAAGTAAGTACTGGACTTTTATACCTTACCACCTCAGAAATCAGAGTTAGGGTGGCTGCTTTAATGTGTATCTTGTTTTTCAGAAGCAGTATCCGCTCTCTTAAACAGATCCGTATACACTGAATGTCATATTCTTGCAGCAGAACAGCCCTTGGTTAAGCCGCCATGAGCACATTACAGATGACTGTACATTCAGACCTTCTAGCATTTAGCAATTTCGCAAAATGCTAGTTGAGAGCAAAATTATTAAAGGGCTGCAATGCCCAAAATTTCCAACCAATAAGCTACAATAAACATAAATGGTCTCTCATTGAACTTTCTTTGCTTTTTTTGTTTCTAGAGGTGGGCGGCAAACTCTGCTGCACCGGCGGAGTTTGTGGAGTTTTGTCACTCAGAGTTTGGCAAAAAAAATCTGCCTACTGCCAGAGGAGCAGAGTTTACTGGTGCGCTCACCAATCACCCCCTAATTTTGGGGGATCTTTCCCATTAAGCCAGTGATAATGAGGGGATAGTCCAGCTTGAAAAGGTGACACAGTCATTTTGGCCCATGAATAAACTAGGACGACAGGCTGGTCAGAACTGGTTTGTCCAGTATCTTTGTGACTCTGATTTCCTCAGTGCCAGGATAGAGCCCCTCCCCCCTCATCTAGGTGATCGGAGGCTCCAGTTGCACACACTGATAAGGATGGCATTTGGTATCTGCCCAGCAAGGACCTCTCTTAAACATTAAAGGGACTGCGTTTGGACTTAGAGGCTAGGGTGTAGGTGAGTGGGCCCTAAGAAGTGAGTAGCCTACATGCCCACACGGCTGTATGCATTAGCTGCCCTGGCATAGGTGGGCATCGGTGCACACATATCTGTTGCACTTACTTCTCTGGCGTAAGCCCCGACCCCAACAAACAGAAGATTCAAGATTGTGTAGACATTATAATTTCATGCAAACTTTGTGCTCCAGAGGCTGTGCCACATTTACACCTGGCATTATATCAAAATGATGCCAGGCTGCCAAGACCCCAGCTGCAGTGAGCCCCTGAGTATGGATGCCCATTGAACACAGTTTCTGGGGGCAGCATGTCTTTACCAAATGCGTAAATGGTTCATAAAAATCTTGTGCCCCGGGCGAGGCTGGAAGGGTTCTCTGAATGATGACATTTTGGGGCATGTTTCCAATGAAGTGGCAGAACGTGGCATTAGCCTCCTTGGCTTAACAGCACACTACGCCACTTCTGAAATGCACGGCTGCACCATATTTACAAGAATATGGTCCAGCCCTGCATTTCCCCCTGTGCTGGCGCTAAATTTAGCAGCCTAGTGCTAACTCAGGCACCCTTATACCTTTAGTGCAAGGGTGTTTGCGTTGAGCGGAAGATTGTTTATGTGCAGAAAGGTGTCCCTTCCTGCACATAAACAACCTTTAAATGGCGTTTCGTCACTTCTATGCATGCTGCTTAATGCAGCACACATAGAAGTTACAAAATGTCTTTTTTGTTTAAAGATTGTTTATGTGCAGGAAGGGTCACCTTCCTGCACATAAACAATCAATGGGCTTTTGCTGTTTCTATGCGTGCTGCACAACGCAGCACACATGGAAACAGCAAAAACAAGGAGAAATAAATAATTTCTCCTCATTTCGTCTGTTTAAGACCAGGTTTTCCCTAGTCTTAATTTTGGCGCTGACTCCTATTTATGCTGCCCTTGTAAATAGGGGGCAGCATCAAAATCAATGGATGTTGCGGTGGAACACCCACCGCAACAACCATTGCACTCCCCTTTCACACTAAGTACAGCGTGAAAGGGTGCCTTATTTACAAGGCAGCGTTAAGCCACGTTAAGTGGCTTAACGCTGCCTTGTAAATAAGGCGAAGCACATATCACCACAGGAAGGGCACTAAAAGTGACTTTCCTGTGGCTATAGGGGCTTGAAAGTATGCCCCTTTGTTTCTTTAAGAAAGTCCCCAATCTGAAAGCAGCTAACCTCTATGGGGCCATGTTACGGCCAAGCATCTAGCAGTGACCACTCTTCTGAGGCAACACTGCTTTGCAATACTACCACTTGCTACAGTAATGACTTTACCTATGACCATACCTCTTATGACCTATGGCCAGCTCCTTCTTCCACCACAAGATCAGGACACCATCCACCAGCAGCGCCACCCAGCCAACCCTCCTCACCTGGACACCTGTCACCACAGAAGACACTGCAAAGACTATGAGGAGCATTCACACCGGAGCACCCACTGACCCCTGCCTGCCGCACAACTTCCACAGAACCGCCATCGCACCAGAACTACGATGGACAATGAACTGCACCCTCAAAACAGGCATGTTCCCCAACGACTGGAATCGCGCCGAAGTCAAACCCCTCCTCAAGAAGCCCTGCTTCACCCTGCTAACGCACTTCATAGAATCCAACAACATCCTCGACTTATCTCAATCCAGATTCCGCAGCAACCACAGCACAGAGACCACCCTCCTAGCCGCCATGGATGACATCCACTCACTCCTTGATCAAGGCCACACTGCAGCCATCATCCTACTAGACCTCTCAGCAGCCTTCGACACCATCTCCCACCACACACTAGCCGCCAGACTCCACGACGCCGGCATACAGGGAACTACCTTAGACTGGATCCGCTCCTTCCTCTCCTGCAGAACACAAAGAATAAGACTCCCGCCCTTCCTCTCCGAACCCACAGAGATCAGATGCAGAGTACCCCAAGGATCCTCCCTCAGCCCCATGCTCTTCAATATCTACATGGCCCCCCTAGCAACCATCGTCAGAAAACATGGACTCAGCATAGTATTCTACGCCGACGCCACCCAGCTCATCCTCTCCCTCACCAAGGAACCCGACATCATCAGGCACAGTTTCCAGGAAGAAATGAAGGGCATCGCATCCTGTATGAGCAGCAGCTGCCTGAAGCTCAACTCGGAGAAAACGGAAGTCCTCATCCTCGGATCCACCCCCACCCCCACCGCTTGGGATGACACCTGGTGGCCCCTCACCCTCGGACACCCTCCCACCCCCACAACCTCAGCATCATACTCAACTCCTCTCTCACCCTGAACCGACAGATCAACACTGTATCCTCCACATGCTTCAACACACTCCGCATACTCCGCAAGACCTTCAGAAGGATCCCCCCGAATCCAGGAAGATCGTCACCCACGCACTCATCACCAGCAGAATGGACTACGGGAACGCTCTCTATGCCGGAATCAACCAACCTCTCCTTCACAAACTCCAGAATGCAGCAGCCACACTCGTCCTCAGTATCCCACGACATGACCACATCACCCAGCACCTCCAAGACCTCCCCTGGCTCCCTGCCGGAAAAAGAGTGACCTTCAAGCTGCTCACACACGCCTACAAAGCCCTCCACAACACCGGACCCCAATACTCAACAAAAGAATCTCCTTCCACACCTCCAAGTGAAACCTCCGCTCTGCCGACCTAGCCCTGGCTGAAATTCCCCACATCCATAGAGCCAGAACGGGAGGCAGATCCTTCTCCTATATCGCGGCCAAGACCTGGAAGGAACTCCCTCTCAGCATCAGATGAAGCCCGACACTGCAAGCCTTCAGAAAGGACCTCAAGGCCTGGCTCTTCGGATGGCCTCGGAGCTGCCTGAACCCCCTCCCCCAAGTGCCTTGAGACCCTCACGGGTGAGTAATGCACTCTATAAATCTCTGATTGATTGATTGACACCTATGCTAAGCAGACATATGCTAAATGCACTGTTGGGGGTCAAACCCACCCTTGAGGACGTGTTTGACGTCCGAGCTCACACCTGCTGTATTGCTGTAAACTTGTGCACAGTCCCTTTTCTGTGTCCATGGCTCCCCTACCCTATTGCTTGCCTCCCTCCTCCTCGCTATCTATCTGTCAGAACACTAACTCTTCCTTCCCAGCCACCCGTTGTCATGACATTGCCATACTGGCTGATTACATCAAGCAGGAACTAGTGCAGAGGGTCAACTTATTGTCATGTGCCCTAGTAAGGCCCCGTAGGAATTAGTTCCATTTTTACATGCACATGGTCCTTTCCTAAAGTTGCCTTCTCTATGCCACATCAACCTTTGGCACACATTTGCATTTGTGACTCTTAGACTACTTTCTTGGAAGCACTGGCCTTGCGGACATAGAGCACTTCTTGAGCACACTATCACACTGCGTTGACATTAGTCATGGCCCTCACATGCTTGCCACAAATGTGCTTTATTTATTACATCCATATGGTGACGCAGCTATCTGTGAAATACAAACAATGACAGGTCAATCACAATCTCAGCCTGAGGCAAGGATGCCATTTTCTATATATAACCTTTTGTTTCCTCACATAATCAGAGGGGACAAAATGCTGACTTCGAGGGGTCCCTGCAGGCCACAACTTTCACCTAGCAGCTGGCCGACATCTCCGTGTGGTGTGTCCAGTTTGTAATCAAGACGGGGTCTTACACTCCTACCCATCAGGTCACGGGGCTAGATTATCCAGGAGAGGGCTTCTTGGCAAAACATAGATCTGCACCCCAGACACGTAGGTTAGGGTTCCGTATTAAAGGAGTGCAGTACATAGTTGTACTATTGTATATGTATGCATATATAAGTTGTGTTAACAAAATGGTCGAGCTATTCATTTTGCTCACCATTCTGACATTCAGTATAACTTTTGTCTGCTTCTGTCTATTAATCATCGCAGTCCATATTTTCTATGCAAGAATCACTACTGTTCAATAAATATTGAAAATGCTCCTCTGTGTATTCTTTGTATATTTCTCTGAGCGGAAAAGAGCAACTGAGTGAAAAGTTGGAAATCTGTCACCACAGTTCCTGCAGGAACAGAGTTGTCATGTTCAGTTGTTGCCAGAACAGTGCACCCACCGTATTGTTTTGATGGGATAAAGGTGGCGCTGCAAGTTAGCTGGTTCAAGGGACAACATATCCTGCGGGGGTGCATGGAGGCAGTCTGGCACCATCCTAAGTGTATTTTGCCCCCAAACTAGCAGTTCCTATTGATGAGTTGAAACTACACAACATCATCACATCTAATCAACCCAGGGAGGAGAGCAGAGCGATGGCAGCAGTGCAGACTGGCAGCCACCTTCTCTCAAAAAATGGTTGTGAGCCCTTTTTTCTTTAATAAAAGGAGCGCTGCCAGAATTAGAAGACTATTGTTTCTCCCTTGTTTAGCCTCTATCGCTGTACTCCAGCGCGCTGCTCACAGCAACACATTATGACACAGGTAGCAGCAGCAGCTTTAATCATGCCTTCTGTGCATTACACACTCACGTTGTGCATGACACAATTTTATTTATATCCATTGCGGCTGCATTGCTCGTGTTGGGTGAGTACTTATTTTAATGCCTAATTGCTACGGGTGGCCCAGCAATACTGCGCCCATCCGCAGAACTCTGCATAATTCCACAAAGATTTTCGATGACTCCTTGGAATTCTGCGTAGAGAAACTCAGCGAGCTCCGTCCACCCCTATCTGTTTCTTGAAACTGTTACCTGACTACTGGCTCTGCATGCGAAAGTTATGAAGTGTTTGTGGATGCCACCAGTCTTAGTCATAAAGCGTTTTTAAGAAAACAAAGCAAAGAAAAAGAAAATGATCACCATGGGTAGTCTATTTAATTTTTTTCTTCTTCTGTAGTGCGTGCAGAGCAACCTCCATCATACACAGGAGTCTGGGGAAGGACACAGAAAAGTTATCAAGGGAGGTATATCCGGCCCCCTCTTCACCATCCCTCCTGTGGCAATTGATTAAGGAAAAGGCAGAAAGCAAGAGCCAGGGCAGGAGTGGGAACCAAAAGCAGTACTGGTACAGAAAGTTCATAACAGCTGCTACACTTACTTGAGCACATTATTTTTAATTTTAAAAACAAAAGCCAAAATGTACACTTTACTGGCCTCAGCACATGTTTTTCAGTGCATGTGCTTAAAAGGCACTTGTAAGTTTTATAGGCAGGTCTGCAGTACTTCACAGGATATGTTACCATTACATCACAGGTTTTAGGTCAAGCCTGAGACAGGGATAGGTAGCCCATGGGGATGGAAAGGAGTTTTAGGGTTAAGGGATGGGTAGTGTATGGGGGTAGTAAAGAGTTTTTCTAGCTCCGTTTTGGGTAGTGTATATCACTGATAGTGAAGGGTAATTAGAGTGAAGGGATCAGTAGTTTAAAGTATTAAAAGGAAAAGTAATTAAAAATCATATTAGTTTATTATTATTATTAAAATGTGGAAATAACTTAATTTTAAATAATTAGAATATATTTTTTAGAAATGTAATATAGCCTTATAGCCCAACGTAGCGGGCAATACTAGCCATTAAAGGTCCACTCAGCTCGGGCCTTCAACAGTGGAGTGGGCCCATAATAGCTGGTATAGCCCGTATGGAGGGCTATAAGGCTATTAGAACATTCCACCCCTAGAGGGTAGAATGTTCTAACTAGTAAAACAAAGGCTTCACAGAGCCCAAAGACATTGAAATCCCCTCGGGCTCCATGAGGCTTTTAATCACAGCAACTAAGGGAAATATTAGAATGTTGATGCTCCGGCCATCTACCAGCCATTAGAAGCCCGGAGCACTCCATTATCTTCAATGAAGCGCTCAACATTCCAATGTTCTTATTGGGATTATAAAGGTTAAAAATGATACTCACTATCTTATCTGTGACGTGAAGAGTACTCTAATAACTTGTGATGTAAAGGTACTACTCATGTAAAGACCTGCGAAGTCACAACTTAACTTGTTGAGTGACTCATTAAGATGCCTGTTTTAAAACGTTGTTCCTAGTGCCAGGTACTGGTCAAACAGCAGCCAATAAATTTGTGACACAGCAGAACCAGTGCTCACATGATACATGTGGATAAGAACAAACAAATAACTATTACATTGTTTTTGAGTAGACTGCGCTAACAATAGAGAAAAAGAAAAATGGCCTGCAAAATGTGTATTGTTACCATTGACAAAGTTTGATCTCATTGCTAAAGTTAGGACCTAGATATAACAATAGAAATCAAAAGACAGATCATCTGAAATTGTAATTATTCCTGACAATGCCTGTTAAGCACTGTTTGCTTCTACATGCTCCACATTGATGTTTTGATCATCTGCTATAATTTACCTTATCTAAATGTGCTTGTTCGCTGCTCTGAGCATTTTAGTTACCATGTGCTGTGCACTAGCTTCTGACACTGGGCCTCACTGACACACTTAGTCTGAGATGCTGGGATGCTCCTGGGGCTGGATGAAGCCCTGCTGAGATTGCTTTGATCACATTAACACAAAGCACAATATGATGATTAGGGTCCATGCCACCACATGGACCCCAATGGGGAAACGACCTTTACAACGTGGGCTGCGCCACACATGCCTTTTACCCGCAAGTGGAACAATGCTTGCCTAAACAGCGCATCTGCCTTAACCACATATATGCATGGTTAAGGCAGACAGCGGTCTAGATGTCCGGATGGGCGGGGAGAGGAACAGGAAGCATTGAGACAGAAAGCTACGGACATGACCAGGTAAGTGGGGCTGGGGCTGGAGGGGGGATAGTTTTTAGGGGTGGGGGTCAGTTTTAGGGCTCAAGGCGGGTGTCATGGTAGTTATTTTGTTAAGTGGCAGGGTGTTAGGGCTCAGGGCTGGGTGGTCAGGTTGGTTTAAGGGCTGGGGCAGGGGGAAGGGGTAGTTTTAAGGGCAGGGCAGGGGTCAGTTTTAGGGCTCAGGGGAGGGGGGCTGGGGTCGGGGAAGTTTTCCGCAGGGGAAGGTTTTGGGCCTCAGGGCAGGGGAAAGGGATAGATTTAGCTGCAGGGCGGGGCCAGTTTTAGGGCTCAGGCGGGGGGGCTGAAGTCGGTGTCGTTTTTGGCAGGGGGCAGGGTTTTAGGCCACATGGCAGGGGAGGGGATGGGATAATTTGGGGTAGATTTTAGGGCTCAGGACGAGGGGGATCGGGGTAGTTTTAAGGTCTAGGGCGGGGTGGATTACAGGCCATGGGTATCGGGTGTTAGGGCGCAAGGCAGGTGGGCTAGGATATTCAATTGACCACGCATATCCCTTTAGAAAACATGCCCTTACAACAAGGGCCTGAATACGATGTCAGTCGGAATGCCTCCGACCGACAGTCGGATTCCCCTAGACCGTGTCGGAACCCATCCGCCCGACTCGGTCGGAAACATTTCTGACTGACCGATTCCAATGCTTGCGGTCGGAAGCGGAACCAATCGGTCATTCTGAATCGGTTCCAACCGGCATTCAGAGAATCCGAGTCGGTTGGAGCCGATTCGTACAGCTCAACGGAAAGCGTTTCCGACCGACTGATTACAATGTCGGATTCCAACAGCCTTTCCGACTCGGTCTGTCCGACATGAAAAGGCTTCAGAAACTGACTTCGGGGGCCCCTAGTAGGTCACCCTTCATCCTGAATCCTCCGGTTTGGGGTCAAGGGGGTACCCAAGGGACCCCCCTGTAAAACCATGCACAGTGTGGTAGGCACCATGAGGTGCCCGCAACAGTGTGCAAGGTTTTCCGCAGACACCCATTTTCCCCATAGTAGTCTGTGTTGTTGGTCGGAACACAGGCTCCGATTGAAGTCAATGGGAGTCTTCCGAACGGTGTTCGGAAGCATCATAATCGGTCGGGCGGACCCGCCAACCTCGAGTCGGTCGGAACCGAATCCGACAAGGAGTCAGGCTGTTTAGGTTCCGGCCGACATCGTAATCAGGCCCTTAGTCGTAGTTCAGACCGTGTTGTTAAGGCATTCGTGGTTTAGGCATGCATGGGTGTATATACAACCACCCCAATCCAGTACCAACTGTAGCATGCTGTTGGATGATATTAGTTGTTTTACATGAGTCACAACTCAAGCTGACGGAGCTTTCAAGCACAGGTTAGATTAATTTTATGTCCAGTAGTGGGGGATGCCTTGGTGCAGCTGGGGTGGGCATAGAAGAAGAGTGCAGATATGCTGCTGATCAGTTCCCTGGGCTTTGGCTCATCATTCAATTCTGTCATGCTCATCTGGGCACGCCAATCCATGCGTAGGAGACAAGTTACCTGCTTCCTTTCTTACCGGTGGTCCCAGAGAGAATGCAGCATAACTGCAAATGTTTACATATTTTAAAATGGCACAACCATCTCAAGAGAGGTGGTTGTGAGAGATCGTGTGCACACACTGAGAAAAACAACGCATGCTTTTATGTAGGAGGATACCCCTCCCCATTCCCCTAAGCATGGTCCAGCTACCCATGGGCAAAGGGGTATAAATGTGGCAGGTGCATAGGCCATATTAGCAAAACAACTGCCAAGCAGTTAGGCACTGACAGCAGGTCTGGAGGAGATGGCCCAGACCTTTTCATATGCTACCTTCTAGTACAGCGAAGTTGTTGGATTTCAGTGAAATCTGCTCTTGCAGTAAACTGCATTTTAAAAAAAAAGTCTTTAACAGTCTTGATGTCTGTATCTCATTTCTAAGTCACATAACCATGCCTTTTATTAGCAATAGGTATTAGCAGCTAAGAGCACTCATAACAGAGCTGAGAGCTTCTTGGCCATCCTCGCTCTCCTTCAGTGGCGGCTCCTCCGCCAAGGCAGAGGAGCGTTGCCCCACTGCTTTTCAGCAGTGTAAAAAGGAAAAAGAAAATGAAAATAACACGACGTTATTATCATTTTATTTTTTCTTGCTGAGGCAGTTTTGCGGGGCAGGACTGGGCCACTCTGATCACAGAGCAGGGGGAGGAGAGGTGGGCTCTCTGGAAGTGGGCATGGTGGCTTGACCGGCCGTCTTGGGCCGGCCAAACAGTCATGAGGACTTACCATGTTCTCCACTAGGCTGTATTGCACAGCCTGGGTGGAAAACATGCACAGGCTCCCTGTCCCTGTCTGAGTGTCTAACCACGGTGCTTAGACCAATCACGATGCTGCTGACAGCAACGTCATGATTGGCTTAGGGGAGCCTGTGTGCTTCCTGCTTCTGTTCAGGCCTGACTCATTTGGAAGAGCCGGGAAGAGACGACAGGGGAGAGACGCGGTGAAGGGTTAAGTGTATTTTTATTTTCTCCACACTCCCCTCGCCCCGCCATCCCCGATCCATGCCAGCCACCACTGCTCTCGTTCACATCCTCCATGTGCTACATCCCAGAAACTAACACACCTGGATTAGTAACTGCACTATTATCACTAAACATAAAACACAAGACAAAGAAAAAAGAAATGACTTTCAATAAAATTGCATGCAGCTAAAATACTGCAAAATGTACATTTTAGTACTGCAAAATTTCTTAATCCATGCAGCAATATTCTGAGGTGTGTTTACATTCATTAGGTGACCGTCTACACAGCACAAAACTACGCAGCTGACAACCTATAACCATGCACTTCTTTTAGAGAATAAAAGAAGAAAGGCTTATTTATGGGCACATTGGATAGTCCATGCGAGACAGCACTGTGCAGATCTGTGTCACAAGCGTTGACTAAATCTCGTTGTCTAAGCTTAATTTTGTAAGAAGTCCATTTGACTGCATTTTTAGGAGGACAGTTAAGTAGTCTAGTTTTCGTGGCCGTTTCCTTCTGTTTTTTTTTAACTAAACAGAAGAAAGAACGTCCACAAACACAACCACAGTAATAAGACAACAAATATTCATGCTTTTTAACACTGCAAATATAAAGATATTGGGGCATATTATCTAGTAATGGCGATAATGATCGCCAACCCCAAGTTTCGGCATTTTGTATATCGCATCCTTTCCCCGATAGTTTTCGCATTGTTTTCGAGGTATTATCAACACGTTGGTAACATGCGATACTGTCTGGGAAAGGACGCGCAAACGATCGCTAACCGGCGATAAGTATTCCTGCGATACCTTTGGTTCGTCGGAAATGGATGCGATAGCGGCATTCATATTGCAGCTAGTGCATCTTTTGACCCATGGAGTGCCTGCAAACCCGGGTGGCCACATGACAAAATCATCACGTACTGCTGTCCACATGCACAGGACATATAGTGGGCACTAACAGCAATATTAGACGAGTACCTCCTGCTGCCACACAGGGAGGTAAACAATCTGTCACAATCATGTCTGTGATTAAGTTGAGGGAATCACGCCAACTCCAGTGACTTGGACACCCTGACGTTGTGACTATGTGCACCTCTTTGATGTTTGTGGGTCTCCTGATGGAGATCTTGGCTACTCTGCCTTATGTACCTCCATGTCTCAGCACCTTTAGTCAGGTTTCTAGCAGGTGTAAAAATCCTGCGTTCATCGGTGTTTAGCGAGAATTTTATTATCGCGGGTCATGTTAGATAATATAGCAAAGTGGTGTTAGCGACTGTTACCGTGAAATTTAGGTGAGTAACGCCTACCTTGCATGTCATTAGCGATAAATATCGCTGGCATGCAAGGCGATAGAAAAACCGGCAGCTAACGCCGAAAAGCTTGCGCTAACGCATGTTAGCGCAGGCTTGCTAATAGGGCGATCAAAATATCGCCGCTTTATCGGCAAAAAGTGCCGCTAAAGCGGCGATAATGCCCTTGATAATATGCCCCATTGTGTATTTTAAACCAGTTATTTAATTCCTATCTTTCCACATATTCCTTATGAAATGACAACGCAACGATTTCGACAAAACAATTTAGAAGAGATTGTGTCTTTTTGAGCCATCAGTAAGATCAGTGTGTTAGCATTATTTTTACTGCACACAAAAAGAGGTTGATTCACACATAGAGAGCTTGGTTTGTCCCTGAAAAATATTCAGTTTCCATAGCTTTTATGTTTTTCTGCTATGAAAACCTAAAGTCAAACCAAGAATGTCAACGTGAAAGTAGGAATATAAACACACAAAGTTTGTTAGTGGTTTTCAGCAAGGGTTTCTGTGGGAAAATACAGGGGCATATTCACAAGGAGCTATCGCCGAATTAACGGCACTTTATCGCAGCCAAAGTCGTGATAAATTTACCTCCCCATTCACAAGCCGGTGTTAACAGCCCACAGCACCAGTTTACCCGCGATAGCAGCCGCAAACAACATCGCCACAGAGGACCTCCGCAAATATCGCTAATGAGATGCAGAGTAGGCGTTCCCGTGCCAAAAGTTGAGACAACATCACACCTCAACATTCACAACGACCAGCCACATCGGCGATAAGAACACAAAACAGGCGATAAGGCGCCTTAGCACCAGGAAATTTACACCTGTTCTGACCTGGTGTAAAGTCGGACGGCAGCCAGCACCACAAAAGGGAGCACAGCCCAGGGCCACATCCCAAGGGCAACAGATGCCATGGAGCCACTCATCATGCGGCCCGGACACCCAAGAGGGCCACAACACCCATCGCCACCACCCCAGGACCCCAACCCACACCCGGAACACCTCCCCCCCCCCGGACCACCACAGACGCAGTGCAGACAAAGACAGTGGACCCCCAGGAAGTGTACCAGCCGCACAGACCCAACATCTGACAATGTCACCGTCCACTACAGGCTGAAAGTGACAAACATCCTGACCATCATCGCCTAACAGGCCTACGGCACCAACACAGCGGACAACCAACATCCCAACCCACACAAAGCTGCTGGCTTGGCTGCACCTGTTGGCCCCTGGTACCCCCCAACCAACACCCGCCAGAGTCGGAGGAGTCTCACAGCCAGCCACATCCAAGTCCCCCACACCTGTCCTGGACATCACCATCACCCTGGTACCCCAGTCCCCATATGTACAACACAATGCACAGGATCCGCTGGAGACCAAGCAAGGACCATACGCCCAAGCAGGATGCACGCACGTGTTGGGGGCAATACACAGCACACATGTACTACCTGTGCCCCCTGGTGACACAGCACACAATCACCGCAACAGGAAGCCCACGTCTCACATCAATGTGCAGGCAACAACAGAACACCGTGGAACCCCCAACAATGTCGCCTTCAAATACACAGCCAGTGTGCATGATACCTTCATCCTCCGACAGTCCATCATCAACCAGCGTTCCCAGGATGGCAACAAGGGAAATGCACAGCCCCTTGGCAATATCCAAATGAACACCCCACACACCTCAACTCCACAACCATGCAACTCACAACTCTGGCAATGCACACGTCACAAAATCACATACAACAGGCACAACAACATGCCCACCCACCAGACACGACAGAACAACTTACAATGTTCACATGGGCAAGCCCTGAACATGAGCCAGCAATGGCATGGCACCTCAGCCACAAAATAGCCGAATGTGGGGAGAGGTGGCAACCAGGCATGTGTGAAGGATGCAGTAGAACCATGATTGGGAAAGTACACAATGCCAAGAGTGGCCGAGATGTGCTAGACACACCACAGTATGCAGAACACACCAATATCCATGGCGACATACACCGCTGGTGTATGGAGTGTAGTGGACAGTGGACGCCACCATGTCACCCCAGCCAGTGGGGGACCTCGTGGAAATGTTGCCTGTTACGCCCCCCCTAAGCGTCACCGGAGTGGGATGGCCCGGCGTACGCACGCCAGCGTAGGGGTGTGAATAAAAAGCACGTAGGCCTGTGCGTGGTCCTCTTCCGGAAAGACCCACGTCTCTGCCAGGGCGGCGCCTCCCACCCCGCCACGAGGCCGACGCCGTCCTCGTGAGCGGAGTTGCCTGCGATGCTGTGTGCCTGCCGGACCCCGGCATGCTGGACCACGAACCCATCAGGCCCCCCTGCGCAGCCAGGCCACACTGATCACCTGCCGACACCGGCGTGTGTCAAGGAGGGCCCACCACGTGCCGGCGCAAGCTCCAAGCCCGAGGCCCGCGACCTTGGCAGCCTCTTCAGACCATCACGGCCTCCACAACACAGGCCCGCCTTACTCCTTTCTCGTTGACGCACTCTACTGCCGCCTTCGGCCCTCTCGTCGGACCAGTAGGTCCCATGTGTGAAACTGTGTCATGAATGGCAGTGACCAGATGTCTAGTGGAGGGGTGATATCACTAAACTCCCTGCTATCAGTGAAGCAAACGAATGCATCACAAGCACACGACACGTGTCTGTGGGCCCATGCTGACCGCTGCCTCCGGCCTACACTGCGGTCCAGTAGGTCACAGAGTCTTGATTTGGCAATGTTGGAGTTCACATCTGTATACCGGCATCATCGCAGACTGCATCCCCTCTCAGCACCAGTGCCACTAAGTGTGTTCCCCGACATTAATGGACACTCACTGGTCGTACATTGGTGGCGTTTGAGTCTATGGAATAGGGGCTAGTTTTCATCCTCATGTAGCTGATACAGAATTGTTGGTGAAAACGAGGGTTGCGCTTTCCACTCCTCCATTTGCTGCTTCCACATAACATCAGACCTTCCGCATCATGCCCTGGAGGACACCTTCCACTGTCCCCCGCAACCTTCCGCAACATACACCTCGGACATTGATGGGGACCCGCTCAGGTCGCATGGCCCATCTGACTGCACCGCAAGTCACCGTCTCGTGGCTGGGTGCCTGTGCCGGCCGCAGTGCATCCGGGGCCACTAACTCTGTGCTGCTCAGGCCTGGGACCCCTTCTTCTGAGACATTGAATGGCCTCTGTAGCAATGGTCTTGGGGTCATCAACACCATGTGTCTGTGGCCCTGCGCTGTCCGCATCCTCCGGCCTCAACTGCGGGCCACCAGGGCCCACACATAGCATCGAGTCTTGACCGGCCCAGACGTCGCATCACCGCAGGAGGCACACGCCACCACCGTAAGGACCACCTCCAAACGCCATCTGCCAGAGTCGAAACGGTGGTCCTGACAGACCTACGGAGTTGCTCAGACCTGTCGTGGATGCCATCATCGGCCTGATACCCTGCTCAGCACTCCAGGTGCCAGTGACTCAGTGCACCGCAAGCCATTGTCCGTTACTGATTGAGTTTTGTGCTGTTGTGAGGTTGCGCAGCAATGTCACCTCATGCAGTGGGCAAGACCTGGGACTATGATGAGGAAGATGTGTCAATTGTGCGGACGGGAGAAGGCACAGACAATGGGAGGGCAGGAGGCAACAGCCCCAAGGCAGGAATGCAGACTGGTGGTGGTAGTCAAGCTACACACCCGGATCTATTACTGGGTATTGCGCTGTGGACTGCGGACGCAACTGTCACCTCAGGCAGTGTGGGAGACCTGGGACGTTGATGAGGAAGTTGATGCAGGTGTAACACACCCCACTGCATCTGCATCAGGACTAACCCGAAGGGACACAATCCTAGCAATTTCTTCAAATGAGCGCGCTCTTCTCTAGTGCCCCTACCTCAGTGCACTGCAACTCACAGAACCTCCTGACTGAATATTGGGTGACCTCTGTCCTTACTCCGGATCCCTCCATGTTGCTCTGCAGTTGACTCTGTTATGCTGGTGTTTTATGTTTCCATTACACTGGTGTCCATTGTTCAGGTTGTTGCCAGCACCAAGCACTCCGTGCGGGCTGGCTTATACTCACCCCACACACATCCAGCACAGGCGTCACTGTACATGTGGCCCTGCCAATAAAGGGGCCGGGCGTACGTGCCCGTAGCCAGTTCAACATGATATGTGCATGTGTCCCTGTGGTCTTGTTGTATGCATGGGGGCCCTGGGCCCTACGACATTACATTGTGCTGTGTACAGCGGACGCAGACATGTCACCGCAGGCAGCGGGCTAGAACCTGGACATGTAGCTTTGTCGTCACCCACTCAATTCGTAAGGGGAGTGGACTGTGCTGTCATACGCAGAGCCAACGTGGGTGTGTGACTGATATGTGCGTGCCCCTGGGCGTGGTTCTGTACTGGGTATGTGCATCTGCATGTGCCTCTATGGCAGTGTGGGTCTCATTTGAGGGGTGTAGGTGGTCCCTGAAGGGTATTGGACACCCACGTATGTGTTCTAGTTCGCATTCCATGGGTTCGGCAACACCTGCACCTGTTGGGCCACCTCCTTTTGGCATTCTGACACCTGGCATTGGGGTGCCATGTGTGGGTCGGTGAAGTGTTGTGAGCCAGCCGTGATTGCGGGTGCTTCATGCTGTGTGGTCTGTTGCAGGGGCTGGGTTCTCCTCTGAGTAGCTTGTCTGCCCTGGTCCTGGTGGTGGGTTGTGTGGGATGTCCATGGGCTGTTGTAGGGCATCGGTGTCGAAGGTGTGGTGTTCGTCTCCGGCATCACTGATGGGTTGTCTGTTCTGACCTGCTGGAGGTGTTGTTTGTCCCTCTGCATTGTGAAGGGGAGGTGCATGTTGGCATTGTGTTGGCGCCTTGTTCTTGTGGACATGCAGACTGTGTGACAATGTACATTGTGACTGTTTGGGCGGTGGTGGCTATTTGAGTTGGGACAGTGGACATTTGGCCTACTTGGCTGATGTGGGGTTGTAGCCATAGATATGCATCTCACAGTTCCCTGCTCTGTCCAATGTGATTGTTCTGTTTCTGCGCCTGGGCGGACCCAGTTGTGTCCCCTGTTCTGCAGTGTGGGTGTTGCACTTTGTGCCACATTGTCATGGTGTGTGCTGTGATTGCTGTGTGTGTGCTGCAGTGTGCCACGGGGATGGGGGACATGTCCCTGGGTAATTGTGGGTGTGCAGTGTGCTACACCTCGTTGTGCATGTGTGCCATTGTGCCCATCACCCCCGTCTCCCCAGTCCCTGTTGGATCCTCACCCTGTTGTTGTTGTGTCGGGTCCTGTCGAGCTGTGTCCGTACTCCCACCTCCTTGCACCGTCTCCACACTGATGACTGTGGCCTGGGTTTCCTCCAGCTCCTCCTGTGGCGCTGGACTGCCACCTCCTGTCGCCGTTGCTGCCTTCCTGTTGGCAGCGGGTTTGTGCCTGGTTTAGGTTGTCACGTCCTGGCGGCGCCTCTTGGCCTCCTGGATTGGCCTCCTGGGCACTCCGACTGCATTCCAGGTGGTCTGCTTGTGGGTCAGTTGCTGGTAGTGTTCTGTGACTCCGTGGCGCTGGTCTTGTTTTCCTGCGGTCTGCACCCCGTCTTCCTCTCCCTTTTCTCCTTGGCCTTCCCCGACCCCGTTGTTCCTTGCTGGTGGTCTGTGGGGGTTGTGGGGTTCGTGTTGACCTCTGCGCTTGGTCAGGGTGCATCCATGTTGCTACGTGCTTTGGCTTGTTTCTGGTGTGTTGTTTCTGTGGTTTTTATGGTGCAATTTCCCGCCAGACGCGTGGGATTTGCAGGCCTGTGGCTGCTTTTCGCTACTTTTTGTACCGCGATTGACCTCATCGCATGATTTCTCGTGTTCGCGTTTCGCATTTTTTGGGTGTGGCGTTGATTTTCACGATGACATTTGACGCGTTATCTGGTGACTATTGCATGCTACCGCCTTGTTGTGAATTCCACGTTGACACAGGGTTATTTTCCCGCGCTAGGCTGCGATATTGAAAGTTGCGTTACGCTACTCTTGCGGTAGTTATCACACGTTCTTGTGAATATACCCCACAGTGTCTTAGTGCTTCACTATGATAAAAGTAGATAGACGTTTAAAGGTCGGATTGTTCTGCATTGTGGAGAAGCGGTGGCTTTTCCAGCACTCATCTTCTGTTTTATCCAGATCTAGTCTGTAGAAATGGGGGTGCACCTAATGTAAATTACCGGCTTGAAGGTTCACAGCTCAAGCGAGAGGATGTAAGGGAAGAGAAGGGAGCAAGAAAGGCTATGGTGAAAGGTGAAGATAGTAAAGGGTTATATCACATCCAGATCAACCAACAAAATGCCCTGCCAACCCTGGGGAAGGCATCAAAAAGGAGCCATCAAGCTCCCACAGTGTCTGAAATTGATTACGAGGAAGTCACATCATCATGAACCAGTAGCGGTGAAATGTACCCCATGGAGAAGCGATGGACCACGGCCCTCTCAAAGAGAACAAAAAAGAGGCTAAAAAAAGGCAAAAAATAAAGTGCCAGAAGAAGGACTCCTGATCCAACACTTAAATGGACGAGGGACGTCTGGTAGTAAACCAACTAGCGTATACCCCATGTTCAAGTAAAGGGTGTTAGAGAAAAGGGTGGCTGAACCCCGGACAGCTATTTGATCCCAGGGAACTCCGCCACCAGCACACTCCTTACTGGAACACGGAATGAGCTCTACCATTTACCAAAGTGCCCCAGCACCCGCTTTGGTGCCTAGCCCTCATCTAGAGACAATACTACCAGAACCCTCTAAAAACTGTGGCCATCCGTGTGTGCTGTTGGGTTCCAGTGTAGATAAACAGATGAAGTAAGATTCACAAGATGAAAAGGTGGCCTTCCAAGACAGGCTCAGTGGGGCTGTCCCCAAACAAGATAAGGCCACCCAGATCAGCAACAATTGCCCGTTTAGCAAACCCTGAGGTGATTCCAGCCCAACAAAGCTGGTGTTTACACCATAATTTCCATCAGAGGGGAATCATCATATTTCGAACCGCTCAAATTTACTATGACTGTTCCAGGCAATTCCAATGTTGTCAAGTATCCCCTACGAGGACATCTTGAGCATTGAGTTTAAAGTAATTCCAGAGTATAATTTAGGCAGAGGGTCAACAATGCTAATACTCAAATCACGTCCATTGCCAGAAATAATTCTGGCCTTCAAGTCGACCTTTGATGAATGGAGCATTAATATTTTAAAAAATTACCACCCGAAGTATCCATTCCAACTGAAAAACCGAAATGATCTGCCAAACCTCAAAGCTAGCCCATTCAGTGTCCTAGGGGTGCCCTGGCACTTACCATTCAACCAGCTCCAAGGTAACAGGTGCATAGCCCGATCCTATTCAAATATAAGCGGACCAACCAGGAGAGTTGCCATGGAACCTACAAAGGGAAAGTACAAAATTGAAACTGATTGGAGTTGGCTAACGTCCACCTTGTCCAGCGATACCCTGAACTACTCCTAGCACTAGTAACCATGCTTCAAAAAGACATCAATATCTGAAGATACTGTCAACGTTCCTTTGCTGGGTTGCTAAGACTATTAAAATCTTCATCTGCAAACTTACTCTGCCTCCAAGAAACATGTTCCACAGGCTCGTTAACCATCCCTGGCTTCCGTGAGATACATCAAGCTGCAAAAAAAACTCAACATCTTTGGGAGGCCATCGAGGGGTCTATCTATGTATCTCAATACCGTCTTGGAACTAAACACTAAAGAAATACTAGTCCCAGATTAAATGCTATGATTGATTATGCTGGATTGACTTAAAGCAAACGACTCCCGAATAAGGATGCTGCTGATCAATCTCTGTTTTAACTGCTATAGCTCTGAATGGGCGGAAAGACTGACTCACCTATTTGAAAAACTGTACATAGTGATATGTGACTATGTCAACTATGACATCATAATCTGCAGGGACTTTAACCTGCGACATTTGGGAGCAACTTTGACTGGATGCTCACCAGCAAACTCTCCAACTGAATTGCTCCAAACCTTTCTATATAAACATGGACTTAAGTCTATTCAACACATAGTAGGAAACTCACCAGCACAACCAATATTTTCTAAAACATTCTAGGTAATAAGTACCATCGATTACGTCTTCTCCTCAGCCAAAATCATTGAGCCCTTAAAGAGCTTCGAAATCCTTCCATCACAAGAGAGTGACCATCTCCTACTTCGTACAGTACTGAACCTCAGCTCATCCAAATGAGAAGACCAGATATCGTTGGGCACTTCAAAAGGTGACGAAATCCTACACCTAAACCATAGAATAAAGTGAGGCTCAGTGTCCTTGCAAAAACTTAAAGTATGGAAACTTGCCAATGTCCTGTCCCTTACAACTCATAGCGGCAACTATCTACTGTCCAATTGGGAGTCCATTATCAAGGACATTCAGATAACCCTAGACTCCACACCAAATTCCCGCTGGCTCACTGTTAAAAACTCTCTAAAAAATGCCCAATACTGGAAAGCAAGTGGAACATCCGCAGGTTGAGGAAACTAAAGCAAAAAACACAGAATTTGCAAATTAAGGCTGAGCAGCACATAAGGCTGTGGGACCTAATAAAACAACACAAACTACTTGTTTTGTCTATAAAAAGTCAACAGGGACAAAGAGTCGCTTCAGATATACTCACGTTAGGGCAAACGCAGTCAGGCCGACCTATGGAAATATATAAAAAACAAAATGTGTCAGTAAACCTCGAGAAATAACGCAATTGATGAACTCTTGTGGCCAGAACATGTAAAAAAAGCTGTATGTAGCAGAAACATCAAGTGCTCCAAACAGAGCGTGTGTCCCAGACGACTCTTTGGACAAGGAACTAATGCTGACGAAGAAGGCATTTCAAAGAATCCTGTGCAAAATGAGAGCGACAGGCGCACCCGGACCAAATGGGATCCCAGCTCAAGTCTTAAAGGATGACATCGATCTGTGGTCTGCAATCCTCCTCCTGTTCCATACATGCTCACTGACCAGTCAAGTACCTGAAAGCTGGAAGGGCTCAATTTTGCACCCAGTATTCAAGAAGGGAGACAGGCAGAATCCAGCCAACTATCGCCTTTTTGTCCTTCAAAATATTGAAGCCAAAGCATATGCCTCTGCCCTTTTAAAAGATCTGGAGCACTGGGTGGTGACTAAAGAGATTGTGCTGTTCTGCCAAACTGGCTTTAGGCCTAACTCTTCAACCTCGGACAACATAGTCGCACTCTCCTACCTAATTCACCAAGTGACTAGTCAAAAGTCATCCCCCCTCTACGCATGCTTTGTTGAGTACTCGGCCACCTTTGACTCAGTGGACAGAGGCAATTTATGAAGGAAACTTCAACTCTGGGACATCCTGAACAATCTGCTCAACGCAATAATATCCTTGTACTCTTTAGCATGGGTGAGGGTCAAGCTGTCCCAGACGGTTATAACCAGGAAAATACCCATGGAAAATGGATTGAAGCAAGGCTGTGTCCTTGCTCCCTTCTTATTCAACCTTGTATACCTTGCACATGTCAGCAGCACTAAAACATGCAAACGTAATCCCGCCAAAAATAGGAGATATCAAAATCACCATACTGCAATATGCAGATGATATTGTACTGTTGGGCCACTCCAAAATCTGGGTTCAGAAAACCCTAAATGCCCTTCATAAGTATAATTAAGCAAACAAAATGAGGGCAAACAAGTCAAAAACAAAAGTTACAACCTTTGCTAGGACAACTAAGACCTCAAACTACTGCATTGAAAATCGGCCCTTTAAATAAAACTGGGATGAAATGTATAACTATCAGGGCATATGGCTCTCCCCAAATGGTTAAATCAGAATCCACTTGAGACACCTCAGAGAAAAGGCCACATTAATCATCCCCGGACTCTGCTAGCTTAACACAGTGCTAGAGAGCCCCTCTCCAGTTCCAATATGAAGGGTATTGAGGGCCACCCTCCTACCTGGGATTGCTGATACCCATGAAGCATTTCCGGGGAAACTCGCTATAATTACGGAACAGCTCAATCTTAAATCATTCAAGAAGATCTTCAGGCTACCCCAATACATAAGGGGCTGCCTGATTAGACTTAAATTCGGCAGGGAGGGCCAGTATGGGCAATATGGGCGCTTTTTAAAATACTACTACAGTTGCATTATGGCTGCGACCAAAACATTGAAATTTGTTCTTCAGCATATATTTAAAACAATGAGTAGCCCTTGGTCCATTTATCTAAATGAGTCATCTGATACCCTCCAAATAGATCTGTCAGTACTGACGAAGCTATTGCTCTCACACACAGCATTTATGATTATTCTGAAAAAGCAGACAAATGCACTGTGAAGCAGTGGTGGCTGGTGACATTTGAAAGTGGTAGGGCGTAAAAGGTTTGTATGATGCCCGGAGGCGAGCGAGTGTAGCGAGCGAGCCCAGCCACCATATGGTGGGGTTCGGGGAGATTCTCCTCAAACCCCTACCCCCCCCCCCCCGGAGAAAATTTTGAAAAAAGAGCAGGCAAATGGTGCATGGTGCATTTAAGTACATTTGAGGAAGCAAGAGAGTTGATAAAGCAATTGTGAAAGTGTAGTTATGACATCAATAAAGAGATTTCATATGAAAATAATGTAGGTAGCTTGAAAAAGCATGCACCTTTAATTCCAGCCACATGCACATCGTGTTTTTCCACTTAAACAAGCATGTTTTGCTTTCAAGATGCCCGCACATTCCCTCGTGTGCAAGGAATGGGTGCTTCTTTCCCGCTCATACAATATAGATGGCATCCGTCTACTAGAGAGTGGTGGGTGAGAGGAGAGAGAATGGAGAGACAGGAAAGGGGAGCTGGGGGACAGAGAGCTAGACAGGTAGAGGGATTTGGGTGAGAGGAGAGAGTGTTCAGAGAAAGGAATGGGGAGCTGGGTGGACAGAGAGAAAGGTAGAGGGAGTGGTGGGTGAGAGGAGAGAGAGAGAGGAGAGAAAGCAAAGGGGAAGCTGGGGCAGAGAGATCGAAAGGTAGAGGGAGTGGTGAGTGAGAGAAGAGGGGAAAAGGAAGGGGAATGTGGTCGAAAAGAGGAGTGAGAGGGAGAGGGAGAGAAATAAGGAGGGAAGTGGTAGAATAACCGAATTCAGGGGAAGGAGTTGGTGACAAGCATTGAAGGGAAGAAGATGAAAGGAGGAAACTTGGGGGATTATTCTCAAGAACGTGTGATAATTATCGCAAAATTAGCTTAACGCAACTTTGCACATCGCAGTCCATCGCGGGAAAATAACACTGTGTTAACGTTGTATTCTCAACCCGGCGGCACCATGCGATAGTCTCACGATAACGTGCCAAATGACCGCGTTAAAATCAACGCGACGCCGAAAAAATGTGAAACACGAACGCGAAAAAAGTTGCTATGCCCCAAATCGCGATACAAAAATCAGCGATAACCAGCGACAGGCCTTCAATTCATACGCGTCATGCGGGAAAATGCACTATAAAAGCAGAAAGATAAAAAAGACAAAAAAAAAAAAAGCTGCGTAGCACCATGGATGCACCCGGACCAAGTGCAGAGGACAACGCGAACCCCACAAGCCCCACAGACAACCAGCAAGGAACCTCGGGGTCGGGGAAGGGCAAGGAGAAGAGGAAGACGGGGTTCAGTCCGCAGGAAAACAGGATCATCGTCACGGAGGTGATAGAACACTACCAACAACTGTTCGTCACCTCCACTGTGTCATTGGCAACACAAACGGAAATATGGCATTCGATCGTGAACAACGTGAATGCAGTCGGAGTGTTGAGGAGGTCAATGGAGGAGGTCAAGAGGCGCTGGCATGATGTGAAAAGCCAAACCAAGCAGAAACTCGCTGCCAACCGAAAGGCAGCAACGGCGACTGGAGGTGGGAGTCCTGCGCCACAGGAGGAGCTGGATGAGCTGGAGGAAATGGTGGCCACAGTCATCAGTGGGGAGACGGTGCAAGGAGTTGGGGTCCAGACACAGCTCGATATGACCTGACCCAACAGCAACAGGGTGAGTAACGACCAGGGACTGGGGGGACGGGGGGAGATGGGCACAATGGCACAGATGCACAATTATGTGTAACACACTGCACACCCACAATGATTGTGGAACATGTCCCTGATACCCTTGGCACACTGCAGCACACATAGAAACACCAAGTAGGCCCCCGTCCACTATGTGCACAAAGGGGCCCCCCTCCCTATCCCGAATCTCACAACCTACCCAGGCACATGTGCTGAATCCAGCAAAGCAGCGGCTCTGTGAGCCACACTGACAATGCAAGTGACACTGCATGACCAATAGCATGGCTGCAGTCAAAATACATGACATGGTGCACGACACGACACTGAGGTGGCCCAGTGTGGATCACATCCTCAAAGGAGCAGGTCACAATCTGACACATCCACGTGCACATACAACCCCTGACGTCAACAACACATCTGCAGACAAACAATGCACAAGAGTACAAAAACCATCCAAGAGCACAAATGACGCAAGTCGCCAACATCTCAGCACCTTAAAATCACACAAGTCAAAGGCACACCCCCTCAAAGGGAGAAGGGGCTGCTAAATCGGAGCTGCAGGGGCGACTCTCCCACAATGCAGCACACACACATAGCAATCACAGCACATCAACATTGACGACAATGTGGTACAAAGTGCAACACTTTCACTACAGAACAGAGGACACAACTGGTGCCGCTTGTGCGTAGAAACTGGCCAATCACATCTGGCATAGCAGGAAACTGTGAGATGATCATGTACGAGTACAACCTCACATCCGTCATGTAGTCAAAATGTCCACAGTCTCCCATCAAATAGCCAGCTCATCCAAAACAGTCACAATGTACATTGTCATGCAGTCTGCATGTAAACATGTACAATGCGTCAACATACATGGAACACACTGTTAACCTGCAACTCCCCTTTACATTGCAGAGGGACAATCAACACCTCCTGCAGAGCAGACCAGACATCTCTTCAGTGATGATGAGGAGGACCCCCTGGCCATCAGCTCCGACACCCTCCAACGGCTCGTGGACAGCCTCCGCACCCCACCTCCAGGAGCAGGGCAGCCCAGCTGCATCGAGGTGACCCCACCCCCTGCACAGCCCACACAGCAGGAAGCAAACACCACCACAGCAGGCTCCCAGCACCTCACGGAAAGACACATGGCATTCCAAAGCCGTGTGTCAGACTGCCAGAGGGGGCTGGCTGAACAGGTGCGGGTGGGTTTCGACCTCATGGCAGCCAAACTTGATGCCATACGTGGGTGTATGAGTCCCATCAGGGACCACTTACAGTCCCTAACGGACACCCACAGTCCGTTCCATGCTCTACAACAATCCTTGGCTGACCTCGCAGGAGCCGTTACTCGGATACAAGAACTGTCTAGTCAGACAGGCTCCAGCGATGACAGCACAGAGTTGGCACAGATGCGGAGGACAATGGAGAACATGGAACGGATGCAGGCTGGAAGGATGGCTGCCACGGCTGTACACCAGCGAGATGTAGCTGGGATCTTCCATGCCCTGCAGAACCTCAACTTGCCATTGCTGCCACAGAGCCTGTTCCAGATGACTGCTGCAGGAACTTCGACACACACATCTCTGCCCCTGATGTGTCAGCGGCACACAGTGATGCAGCCATACCACCTCCGCCACCTGATGCGTCAGTGGCACACAGTGATGCAGCCATAACACCTCCGCCACCTGATGTGTCAGTGGCACACAGTGATGCAGCCATAACACCTCCACCACCTGATGTGTCAGTGGCACACAGTGATGCAGCCATAACACCACCACACACACCTGACACACCTGACACAGAAGACATATCAGAGGACTAAGATGTGGATGGCAATGACTCTGTGTGAGAGAGGAGGTTGTAACATTCATCCCCGCCATATGGCCTGTTCCTGCTTGGTTCAGCCCTCTGCATCATGCCCAGGAACAACACCTTCCACTGTCCCCCGAAACACTCTGTGACATTCACCTGGACCCCGACATGGACTACCATATCTGCTCTGGTTACCAATGACACAGCAATCAGGCTGCGGACTGAACTCTTCCTCTTCCGATGAAATTGTCATTCCCCAAAGGACTCTGGTTGGCCCTCCACTGGGCAACCATGTAATGTGGGGTTTGCATGGCCATGTACTGCTCCAGCTCCGACACTCCACAGAATGTGAATAAAACATTCAAAATCACACAGATGTGTCATGTCTATGTTCAATCAAGTTTATAAGTATGGATGAATGTAGGGACATTGATTGCACAAAAAGGTACACCCTGGGAATTTACATCAATGCGCATGTTTGACCCTGACCCACATGGCCAATTAGGTGACTGGAAAGGTGTGAACTAGCTGTGGCCTCATTGCTCATGAACAACAATCTCGCAACCCCCCAACGTAGCCCCACGTCCATGCATTAAATGGGGCTGTGTGTAAAATTTCTAATTCAGTAGCAGGCCTAAAGTAGTGTCCCCCATCACATGTGACAACAGAACATCTCTTTGCATACCTACTCACACTCAACTGTGTGGACACAGCCTGTTTTGATGGATCACATTGAACCACATGGCAAGAAGTTGGACACCATACTCACATTGCTGAAGACACGTAAGAGCACAGGTCTACCAGCAACTATCCCAACCACAATGTCTGGCTCACAGAGGTGGAGCTGGCAATAGGGACTCACCCCTAAGTGAAATGCGTCAGTCAGTCCCTCCCTGTGTACGGACAATGCTCATTGAGGCACACGATTTGTCATTCTAATCAACACTCATCACAGTTGAACACTAGTGAAGTGGCGTAGACTTTATTAGCATGTGCGTGTCAGTACGGGCAAGACAAGGGCCACAACATGCAGACCAATGCTTCAGACACTAACAGGCAGCATGGGAACATGTAGAGGTGCAAGAAATGGGGAGGCAAAAATGAACACCAATCATTACGGATGGCAACGGTCTCAGCCCACCTTGCCTTGCTGGACGAGTCATGTGATGTTTGGCGTATGCTCATTGCCCCGTGTCAGGGGACACGACTCACAGCCCATGGGATCTGCATAGTGCTGTACCACCAGACTGCGCAGACTGTCTGCTCTGCTGACAGTGAGCAGGTGAAAGGGTCCAACAAGGTCATTGCCATGTGTGTACTCTCCCTCCAGCACTATGTCAGATTTAGGAACCTTGCCAAGCGACGCTGTGCAGCTCCGCCCATGGGACTGCCTCACCTTGCACAGGTGTGTGCCAACACGCGTAGGTGCACGCACATGCATTCTGAGTCCAGGCGAATGCAGCCATGTCCACTGTTGTGGTGGGATATGTGACCATTTCTCCAAGATGCAACAAGGTGTTGGGACCTGTGCTCTGGGTTACAAGCAGTTGTGGCTACAGGAACGTAGTTACTCGTCCATGAATGCGAGTGCAGCTTCCTGGGCAATCAGTTCCAAGAGCACTTCGTTGTCGACTTCAACGAACATGAGGGCGAGCCAATCCGCAACACAGCCCAATAGGGGAGCGCTTCGATGTGGTCACTGCACACGAGGACTTGTGCAATCCCCCATGCCCAACTGCCAGCACATACACCAAATATCAAGGCATACCATGAACGGGTATCGCGGTTACACTCCTGGTTGTGGGCCAACAGGGGGCACACACACAAGTCATAATCCAGTTCAGCTACCGTTGTGTTGGATAGGCAGACATCCATGGGCCACTCAAATATGTATGATCGACAGTGGAACCAGGGCTGGACGCAGGTGACGTACGCAAGACGGAAGCTCAGCCGGTAACTGATGCGCACCACTGCCAGTGGCAGTGCCCCCAACAAATGCAGCACACGTGCACGGTCCAGTTCCATGTGACAAGGGTTGTGCATGTGCCCGGGATGTTCTGCCATTGCGTTGGTGGCTCTCGTAGAACTGGCACTCTTCTGACCTGCGGGAGTTATGTGGATGATATGCCACAGCTCTGAGCAATGAGTCGTATGTGTGTGCAACGTTTGGACGTATGGGTTGTTGTGTACGTAAGTGTCAAGGGCATTTCATGCAGGAGTACCTCGAGCAAGGACTTCTGTGTGTGGGGGTGGATACGTTGGTCTTTCATTAGTGCTGTGCATAGTGTGGGAGTCGTCATCATCTGCTATGGCATCTCTCTCAGGGGGTGTCTGCCGCATGCAAGACCAAGGTCGGAGGTGCAGATGTCCTTCCGCCTTATGTATTGAGACAAAGGAGCTTTCATCCCTAATGTTAGTCTGACTACTGCTTGCATTCTGGAAATGTGATGTGGCTTTCGCGCTGCATTTGGGGCTAGGCCTTAGGCTTATGGTGCACCAATAGCGATACACACACAACAGTTGGCATGTATGTGCCAAGAGCCTTCCTTTCACTGTCTCTCTCTCCCTCTCTTTCTCTCTCTTTCTCTCTCTCCCTCTCTTTCACTCTCTCTCTCTCTCTCTCTCTCTCTCCCTTTCTTTCTCTCTCTCTTTCTCTCTCTCTCTGTCCTTTGATGAGCGCATGACACACCTTCTTATCTTGAATTTTGTCTTGCAGGCTGTGACTTACAGATTGTCCAGAGAAGACCCACCATGACTCTTCCAAATAGTTGTTTTGAGTTAAATTTGAATAAATTGATTTGTTTGGAAATTCAGACATGAATGAATGATTCTCCTTTTTCGGACCACACATGAATGTTAATTGTTGTAATTGTGTGACATCAGGCAAATTGTTTTGTTCATGATTTCGTAAAGTTGGTGTGAAATATCTTTGTCCGGGGGGTGACCGGGGTAGGGCCCGGGGGGGTCTTGGTGGGGTGGCAGTGGGTGTTGTGGCCCTCTTGGGTGTCCGAGCTGCATGATCAGTAGCTCCATGGCATCTGTTGTTCTTCTGGTGTGGCTGTGTGCTGGGCTCCCATTTCTGGTGCAGGTTGTCGTCCGACTTAACACCAGGTAAGAGCAGGTGTTCAATACCTGCTGCTAACGCGCCTTATCGCCTGTTTAGTGATCTTATCGCCGATCTGGCTGGTCGTTGGGAATATTGCGAAGTGGTGTTGTCGCGGCTTTTTGCACAGGAACGCCTACTCTGCATCTGATTAGCGTTAGTTGCTGGTGTCATCCGTGGCGATGTTTTTTGCGGCTGCTATCGCAGGAAAACTGGCGATATCGGCTGTTATCACCAGCTTGTGAATGGGGCGATAAATCTATCGCCACTTTGGCAGCGATAAACTGCCGCTAACTCGGCGATAAGTCCTTGAGAATATGCCCCTTGGTATGAAAGAGGAATGGAGAGAATTGGAGTGTGAGTGTCAGAGAGAGGACAGAAAGGAAAGGCGGAGTGGCGGGTGAGGCAGAGAGGAGAGAGACAGGCAGGAGGAGTTGTGGGTGAGAGGAGGAGAAAGGAAAAGGGTTGTGGTGGGTGAGAGAACGAGGAGAGAAAAGCAGATGTGGTGGGTGAGAGGAAGAGAGGCGAGGAAGGAAAGGGGGAGTAGTGGGTGAGAGACAGGAATGAAAGGCAGAGGTTTTGGGACAAAACGTAGAGAGGGAGTGGGGGAAGGAAGGACGGGCGAAAGAGGAGGTAAAGGAAGGTAGTGGTGGGTGAGTCTTGTGAGAACATCTCTTCACGGATTCAACGTGTCCCCTCCTACGGAAGTAATCCGTGTGGTAAGAATATTCTGCTCTGGTTTTCATCTCGTCCCAGGAGGGGAGTTTCTGCAAGAGGAGCCGGTAAGACTCTTGTTGAGAAAAGTGCACCAAAGCTGCCCTCACCCCTTTCTCAGCTGCTCGGCGAATTCACAGCAACCTTGTCGGAGTCTTGTTTTCCGGTCTCGTTCGTCTTTGTGCTTGAAGAATAAAACCCGGGGTGTGGTTGGGGGGAAGGGGGTACTGTGTGGAGAACTAATGGCAGTCATTGAAAATCTGAATCAGTGGTGTCGCTTGTGGCTGCCGAGTAATCTATTTCATGACGAAATCTGCACACTTTTAAAACCCCACACACAAAAAGGCAGACTCAGAGAATTCTGATGTGACGACTTTGTCACTTTGATCTGCATTGAACTCGCGCCCGGTCTCCTTCGTGCAGCGCCTCAAGGCGCTAAGAAGAGGTCCAGTCCTGGGCTTGCTGCTCATTATTACAAGGCAAACAGCGGGGGAAAAACGCAATCCACATCAAACTACGCGCTTGCTTGGGGATACTGTAAGCCAGCTCAGTAGGTTAACAGCGGGCTCATCTACGCATATTATGCAAATCGAGGATCTGACCAGTGGCGTAGTTAGTGTGTCATGTGGTATAGTGGGCCCGAAAAAACACACATTCTGTAAAGCACACACACATACTGGTGCGTGGGGGAGGGGGATGTTATTTGTATTGATCAAATAGTTTTATACAGGGGTAGCAGCAAACCAGAGGGTGCAGAAACATTTGGAATCGCCATTAAGCAGGTGGTGACCCCATTGTGCATCACAAACATCACTCATTGAGATCGAAAGGACAAGCGCCCTAGGCATCTTGAAATAAACAAAATATGGCATGTGTGTGGTTTCTACGCCACCAGGTGCAAACACGATCGGGTGTAACTTGTGGCTGACCTCTAGAGTGGAACGTTTGAGCACTGGAGCACGCGCTATCCACAATAATGACCTTGCAGCCTACCATCAGGGTCTGTGTGGTGAGTAGTCCAAGGAAGAATTCTGAAGGTGCAGAACCAGCCGCTGAATCGGTCGTCCTCCTCGTTAGCTGCTATCAACGACTGTCTCCGTCTCCAATCTCACGAAAATGGAGGAGAGACTCGAGAGAACAGCCTCCTTCTACCCCCTCCCTCTCTAAGCCAATCCGGGCGCTGCTCCTGCTGTTACAGCAGTGCAGGATTGGCTGGGACAGGGGACCTCACCGCTCATTTCTAAGACCGGTGGGGTGCGGCTAGGAGTCACCGCCTGGCTCAGTAATGGGTACGTGGATGCGCCCTTAGTGCGCATGTCGGGCTGGCCGGAGAAAGGCCGCTGTCCAACCCGACATGCGCACTTGCGCTGGCTAACATCCTAATACCGGAGTCTGTAGTGCCTGTCATATATAAGCCCCACCCCCTCAGGCCGCTTTTACATACTGAAGTGCCGGTCCTGAAGTTTTCAAAATTGGGTTGTTTTTTTCACTTAGTCAGCTAAATACATATACACCATACTTGAATGTAATTGGCTGGCTAGGGAGGGGCAAAATATAAGTGGGGAACGCCCTAAGGGAGCACCGCCCTTGCTGTGAAGGTCAAGCGACACAGCCAAATTGAAGAGTACACGAATATTAGAAGCACTGGCATTTTCGTACAATCATCTACTATGTTTGAAGCCGCAACCATGCCATAACGGCTCAATTGGGAAAGCCTGCCTCAAACAAATCATGGTTGCATGGATGAAGGGCCTGCAAATTAAAGAAACAAACCCAAATTGCCCTGCCCTTTCTAAGATCGCGAAGTGCAGGCTGTGTGGCTATAAAACAGAGTCCTTTGACCTCATATTGTGCTGTTGTCCGAAGCTTCTCTCTTTCAGGTGCACCCTGTTAAAGCCGCTTTTCCTACACCACAGCATAAGAACCTGCAATGAGGCTAGGAATTTTGTACTCACGAGAATGCAATCAACCAAATTGATTAAATTTGGTAAATATGTCAGAGTTGTACAGGGCCTTATAAAAAGACCATGACAAGAATGGCCAAACTTAAATTTGGAAATTAAATCTAAACTCATGAAGTCCCAATTGGTGTGCAGCCTTGAGTGCTTACCATGTGCAAATCCATGGACACTATTCTAATACTGTCTTGCACCCGCGTAACGTCATGCACACCACTAGAACAAGGCTACCATCTTTGTGTTTCCTTGCCACGGATGTCACTAGTTAAAATCTTGCTCCTATGAACTGAAGTCTTCCTTCAGAAACTGTGCACTTTACAATTGCCTCTTCTTCTGTAATGCATTAATGTTGGCTGTTACTCTTAAGCCTTTCACATTATTCCTATATTCTTGCTTCTTGTTTTTAGTGTTTATGCTTTTTAGCTATCACTAACTATGGTGCTATTCGTTATGATATTAAAATATCCCACGTTTTAAGAAATGCTTAACTTACAGCCATTTTCACAACTGCTGAGTACGACTGGGTTTGCTGTTAATCCTCATACAGAGGAAAAGTCTTATTCTAATGTATTTTTAATGCTTTTTATGCATTTGTGTAATTTATAGATCGCTGACCCTACACATATATTTTAAGATTTTTGTTGATCATACTATAAAATTTATTGACTGACTGATTACATGTTCTTACACATCCAATATTTAACCTCCCAATGCACATCAATATCTTATGTCTGCCTTTTCTTTTAACTGTGTATTGCAGAAGTATAGGTTAACATTGGGAATGCATATATACAGTGTATATTGCTTGCTACAGACAAACAGGAAAAGCAAAACAAAGGATCATAAGTTAAGATGTTATAGTTTAACATATTAAACAAATATTGTGTTCAACAGGCTAATCTGTTTTTGAGTTAGACCAGTGCCTGGGCTCTGTATTTCAGTGGGGCAAGATATGTATAAGTCCACACACACACAAACACACCACATCAAAACATCAATTTCTTTCAGGATGGCAACAATAGCATTTTTCAGAAGAAAGCAGTCTCCTTGAGAAAGTGAGTGCCTTGGCTTCTTTAATCCCATTTCTAGTGCTGAGGCCAATTATTTTAATGCAGTCAATGAGAGCAGCAACATGAAAGTGAATACTACAAAACATATGAGGAAGTGACTGCAGTTATCAATTGTAGTAGTAAAATGGGTGGAAAGACCACCAACCCCTAACCTGCACTGCAAAAAACATGTGCTTCAAATGAAAGGAAAAAAAATTATACACATACAATTCATAATAATACAATGGCAATGGAGTGCATGTGCCTGTGGAGTAGTTTATTCTGTTAAAAAGTAACATTCACACGAAAAATTGGATTTCCTCTTGTAACAACTGGCATCTCATACAGTTACCAAACTCAATGCTAGAAGTTAAACCAGAAACTCACGGTAGATAAGCCTAGCAGAGCTCATCCCATGTGCTAATTGTTCTGGCCATGTGGGATGCTATGTGACACTTGGGGTTACCAGACCTTCTAAAATTATATAGTTCTACTCTCTGTTCATTCCTATGGGAAACCATGTCCAGTGTATACAGTACTTCCTCAGTACGGCTGTCTCATGTATTCACTAACATTACTCATTGGCCTGCTACACTCTTTGCCTCATTTAGAGTTACTCTGACACAAACATGATAGATATCCCAGCCACCATATTATAAGTGTAATATATATCCTATGGCACTTGGAATAATGCGGACAGGATATCCATTACGTTTGTGATAAAGTAACCCTCCGCCATATTCTAAATCAGGTCCTCTGTCTTTTTGACTTGCAAATGGGTCTAAGGTGGCATAGGTGGTGCTATTGCTTCTGCTTCTTTCAGCTACCAATGCTGAGGGATCTAGAACATTTAAGGTGCTTTTTTCAGGGGCCATGAGCTCTAAGAGGACCCTACCTTGCCCTCTTTGTAGTTGGACGCTTCATGTGCTCATGCAGATAGGATAGCTAAAATATACCTTTTTTGTTAGCAGCCTCTGACTTATAACCTTACTTCCATCCTTGACCTTCTCATAAATACATTTAAGAGGGCATTTTTAGACTGGGGTATGTCATAAATCACAGCCAAGAAGGCCAATGGTCCTGGTAGTTTTTCGGATATTGAGCATTTCCATAAAGAAGCTATGTATGACAAAATCTGGACCAAGGCAATGGACCCAAATCATAAATATGAAGATAAATCAAAGACAAATATCAGCTGATGTGAAGAATCTAGGCAAAGGAATTAATGTTGGTTCAGATACATACATTAAAATGTTACCTGAAGCTTTCGTGAACTGAGCAAACCAATCTCCTGGAAGTGATGTGAGCTACCACCATTCCCTGCTATGTATAACTTCTCCTGGAGGTTTGTGAGGCACTTCTCAAGTAGCATTTCATTTGCAAAGGAAAAAAGAAATAACTTGGCACCACTTTGAAATAAAGATAACAAAACAACTGACCACAAAAAGGACCTTTCTAAGTAACTTTTGCCCACTCCCATAGCAGTCTGGGTATGATCATGTCAAATTTGTTGTTGACAATGCCCTTTAAATATCCACAGTATAAGCAATTTATGTCTAAGCACAGACAGCCATTACTCAATATCAGCATAAAGATCTGTTTAGGCTATAAACCTCCTCCCAGTCTGTATCCTGCATGTTAATCCATCCCATTCAATTTATTCCAGAATACCATATTTCATAAACATATAAATCTCCATGACTCCATTAAGACATCCATAAGATCATCTGCCAAGAATCAAAAATTGAAGGTGTTCCTAGTGAAACTCAACATTGATGAATTATCCGCAGTTGGAGATACTGAGGTGAAGTCTTTAGGAATATGGCTCTAACCTTTCCAAGGCTTATCCTGCAGAGAAATCTGCATGCAAGGCTTGAGCAACACTACAAGTCATCAAAACCTTAAAACCCTGTTTTCAGATCATTGGTGGAAGAGTTGGTGGTTTCAAGAATTGACTATGGGAACACTGTATTAGCTGGTGTGTCTTCCTCCCATCTAGGCTCCACAACAGAAGTAGTCCACTCCCTAGCCAGAGTGATTTCTGAATTTAAAAAAAATTGGCCACATGTTTCCTGTCCTTCCACATGAGGGAAGAATACAATTTTGTCTTGGATTACCTTCAGGGCACTACACCTCAACAATCCTGCATATCTACTTGCTAGCATCAACACAAACTCCTGGTACTAAGATTCTAAGTAGCTCACAAATGTCACCCAGTAAATCATGACATTTACTGCTCTGAAGGTACCTTCACAATCAGTCTCTTGTGCAGCAACCACAATATGGAACTCCTTACCAACTGAAATCGAAACAGCTGAATCCATTCCTATGTTTATGAATAAATTAAAACTTTCCACTTCAAATTTTTTTGAATCTAAGACTGGTTGCCTATCACCACTGATGTATATTTAACTGAAGATAGTGTTGTAACTATCTCCTCTCTTAAGTCTTGCATTAGCATACAATACTACTCACCCCCACTCACTTTATAATATTGCAATATCACTCACAATGGATTTAAATGTTATATCTCATTCTGTGCAATGTTGATACTTATAAATTTCACCATGTGTGTACAGACACCTTGGTACCCTTTCATAGAGTGCACTTTAAAAAATGCTTAACAAGTAAATAACCTAAAATGTGTTATATTAAAATACACAATATGAACTATGCAAACAAAAATGGAAATTTAAAACAATGTACATGGTAAAGCACATATAATTCAAGTTAATTTATTATATCATGTACCATAAAATCTGCACTTCTTCATTTAAAAGAACAGGAAGTTGTTCTATGACAGTGATACTCAAAGTACGACCCGGGGGTCACATGCGGCCCTCCTGACCTTTAGATGCGGCCCACTGGTAAACAGCAGTACTGGGCTGCTGTTTACTCGAATCAGCCCTAACATTAAAAACAAGCATTTGCAATGCAATAGGTCTCGCATTTGCGAGAGTTAGAGCTTTTGGCATTGTAAATGACAATGTCTTTTACCTATGTGTTTTGGTTTTAAGTGGAGCGGACATACGTGGTGTGGAGTGGAATTATGTGGGTTAGATTGGAATTGTATGGGATGGAATTGAGTGGTGTGTAGTGTATTTGTGTAGTGGAATTATGTGGTTTGGTGAATAGATAGTGGTGAGTGCTGCACAGACTAGATAGAAAGGAAGATAGAGAGGGATAGGTAGTTTGTGCACAAAGTGGTAAACAAACTTGATATAGAGGAGAAGAAAGAGTGTGTGAGAAAGAGAGAAATAAGGGGAGAGCAGGCCACAGATGCCTTTGAGGGAGCACCTGTGTATGCAGAAAACACCCTACAAGAGGAGGAGAGCGTGGGTTGAGGGACAGAAACCTTAAAAAGGCACAGGAAAGAAACTGTGCTCGAAGACCTGAAGTCAACCATATGAGAGAGGCTGGGAGACAGTCGCGGCCGGCATGACTCATGGGTTGGGGTTACGTGGGGGTTCGCGGGGGGAATTTAAAAATAAAATAAAAAACTTACCTTACCGGGTCCCGCGCCGCCTCCGCTCCTGGCCGGGTCCCGCTGCTGGAACAGGAAGAATGCAGCCTCCCTCCCCTCCCCTAAGCCAATCACAACACCGCTGCAATGGCAGCGTTGTGATTGGTGAGGACGGCGCCCAGCCAGGCGCCTATAGGGAGGCTGTTTTGTCTATGTAGGCTGCATGAAAATCCAGAGTGCTCATGACCAAGCAGTCAAGGCCCACAGCATTGGGCAAGCCACTTCTCCCCGACCCGCCCACCCGCCCGCCCGCCCCCAACCAGGCATACCCTTCTGCTTTCTCGCAACGCGAGAGCAGAAACATAAAATGGTATTTAAAATACCATTTTATGTTTCTGCTTCTCGCATTGCGAGAAAGCAGTGAAGCGACGCTCCTCCGTCATAATGGAGGAGCCGCCTCTGCGGGGAAAGAGGGGTGAGAGAGAGTATGAGAAGGAGGGACGAGTGGGAGTGGTACCTAGAGGTATGTGTGGTGAGAGTTGGACCAGTGCACAGCATGAGGAGGTACGGCATGTGTGAGCAGGCAGTATAGAGAGGAGAGAGGGAGTGTGAGGGAGGGAGGGATGAGAGGGGTAAATGGGGATTGCGAGATGAGAGGGGGTAGTGGTAGTGTGAGGGGGAGGGGGAGGGGGAGATGAGAGGGGCAGTGGTTGTGTGGGGCCGAGATGAGAGGGGAGTGTGGAAGTGCGAGGGAAAGATGGGTTGTATTGGAATTGTTTGCTGTTGAATTGTGTGGAATGGAATTGTGTGGTGTGGAGTTGTGTAGTAGAAATATGTGGCATGGTGTGCTGTGGAATTTTGTGGATAATAATTAAATGGTATTGAATATACTGGAATTATTTAGAGTGAGATTGTGTGTTATGGAGTTTATTATGTGGAATGGTATTGGCGTTGTGGAGTGGCATGTTGTGGAGTTGCATTATGTGGTGTGCTGTTAAATTTTGTGGCATGATGTGGAAATCTGTGGTGTGGATTGGAGGTATGTGGTGACTTGCAGGTTGCCTTGCAGGTCACAACAGGAAAGCCAGAGGGGGCAAAAATCAGATAACACTGAGTTTGGAGAAATGGAAATTTAAATCTACTTTGACAGTATACAGAGACATTAGGAACATTAAAAAATGTCTGCACTGAAACCCTAACCACGGAGACAAGTCATTTAACTGCCCCAGGAAACAATGGAAATGTACAGTAATGCATCAAATGAAATAAGAAGCCAACACTTGGGGGAGCACAGGAAACAGTTTGGAATCTGCCAAGACCAGTACTACAAAGACATATTTGTGGACTTCTAATATGTATTGTCATAATCTAATGCTGCCACTTACAGTAGTTTGATACAGCACAACTACACCCAGTACTAGGAGCATCAGTGCACTCAATGAGCATCTGAATTATTGTGGGAGTAAAGAATAATGAAAGAATTGTGGCAGCAGTGGCCATTATATACATAAACAAAACAGTGCAGGCATGCTCATCTAAAGACTGACATATTCAAGGCTAGTTAAAAAAAACAAAGAAAGTATATTACGAGCACTGCAGAACAAAGAGAACAATACGGAACACACAGGAAGCCTAATTATCATGATGCATAATTAAAGCTTAAGTTAGCACGCCTAAAGATTAACAGTCTAGTTTGGTTAGATAATGGCATGCTCAGATAGGTGTATACAGTAGAATCACGGGACAGGAGGTGAAGAACAGCAATAACATGTGGTGAGAGAAATGTTCCTCTGGCCCGAACGCACGCCTCTTACTGCTATTTTAAAGAATTATTAACAAGTAATCAACATACCCGTGTCCTCAAGCCAGACGTAAGAAGACGAACAGTCTTGTTTATCTCAAGATTAACATTCAGGCTTAAACTGAAAACTTAATTTATATCAACCGATATTATACAACTATTATACCCAGAATTGTACATATGAAGCCACAAGGCAATAAGGCTTTGAAGGGTGCCTGTACAGATCTCCCTCCCCCCCTCCCAGTCCCCAGACCACATCAACCAATTACTGATGTGGCAGTTGACTGCCCAGTATATACCCCGTGTGGTTTTAAAACGGTTGTTGTGCAGGGGCATGGAAACTAAATTTAAGAATAGATGGGGACTGGGATGGATAAGCAAGGTTGGAGGTCAAACATGCCATCTCAAATTCTTTTGGGGGTGAGGGGCAAGGAATGATGACAGGGAGTGTCGGCCTGTGTTAAAGCAGCAGACATCCAGGAGATGTGCATTTGTGTTGAGGGGTGAGGTGTTCCAGAGAGTGCTTATGTGGCCTTCCTCAACACAAACAATCAATCAATCAATCAGGGGTTTGTTAAAGCGCGACTACTCACCCGTAAGGGTCTCAAGGTGCTAGGGGTGGGGGGGGTGCAGGTTCCATTCCATCAAGGAGGGGGTCTGTCGAAGAGCCAGGTTTTGAGGTTTCTTGCGAAGATGGGGAGCGATGTTGTCTGTCTGAGGTGGAGCGGAAGGGCGTTCCATGCTTTGGCCGCGAGGAAGGAGAAGGAGCGGCCTCCCGATCTGGTCTTTCTGGTGCGGGGGACCATGGCGTAGGAGAGCTGGGCTGATCGTAGGGTCCTTTGGGGTGCGTGGAATTTGAGTCGGCTGTTCAGGTATGCTGGTCCGGTGCCGTGGAGGGCCTTGTGTGCGTGGGTGAGCATCCTCGACGGGGAGCCAGTGGAGTGTGCGCAGGTGTGGGAGATGTGGCAGTGTTTTGGCAGGTTGAGGACCAGTCTTGCGGCGGCGTTCTGGATGTTCTGTAGCTTGCGGATGAGGTTTTGTTTTATTCCGGCGTAGAGTGCGTTTCCGTAGTCGAGTCTGCTGGTGACCAGGGCGTGAGTGACGGTCTTTCGGTGTTCGAGGGGGATCCATTTGAAGGTCTTACGAAGGAGGCGGAGGGTGTGGAAGCAGGAAGACGAAACAGAGTTGATCTGGCGGTCCATTTTGAGCTCGGAGTCCAGGATGATTCCCAGGTTGCGTGCGTGGTCTGTGGGGGTTGGCAGGTTTCCGAGGGCGGGGGGCCACCAGGTGTCGCTCCAGGCGTCGGGGTTTGGGCCCATGATGAGTACTTCTGTTTTGTTGGTGTTTAGTTGTAGGCAGCTGTTTTTCATCCATTTGGCGACGGCTTCCATGCCTTCTCGAAAGTTGCGTCTGGCGGTGTTGGGCTCGTTGGATAGGGAGAGGATGAGCTGGGTGTCGTCTGCGTATGACACGATGTTGAGTCCGTAGGTTCTGACGATGGGGCAAGTGGAGCCATGTAGACGTTGAAAAGCGTCGGGCTGAGGGAGGAGCCCTGGGGGACTCCGCAGGTGGTAGGTGTGGGGTACGAGAGGAAAGGGGGGAGTCTGACCCGCTGCGTCCTGCCAGAGAGGAAGGAGCGGATCCAGTCGAGGGCCTTGTCTTGGATTCCTGCGTTGTAGAGTCTGCGTATTAGGGTGCGGTGGGAGACTGTGTCGAACGCCGCTGATAGGCTCGAGGAGGATGAGGGCTACTGTTTCTCCTTTGTCCAGTAGGTGCGGATGTCGTCTGTTGCGGCGAGGAGGGCGGTTTCCGTACTGTGGTTTTTTCTGAAGCCGGATTGGGAGGAGTCGAGGATGTTGTGTTCTTCAATGAATGTGGCGAGTTGGCTGTTGATGGCTTTCTCGATGACTTTCTCTGGGAACGGGAGCAGGGAGATGGGTCTGTAGTTTTTGAGGTCGGTGGGGTCCGCTGAGGGTTTTTTTAGGAGGGGGTTGACCTCGGCGTGTTTCCAGTCGTCGGGGAATGAGGCGGTCGCCAGGGAGCGGTTGATGGTGTGGCGGAGCTTGGGTGCGATGGTGTCGGCGGCTCTGTTGGAGATGTGGTGGGAGCAGGGGTCCGTGGGGGCCCCGGAGTGGATTGACTTCATTGTCTTCAGTGTGTCTTCGGTGGTGAGGGCTGCCCAGTCGTCAATCGCTGGTTTCCGGGTGTCGGGGTGGTTGGTGAGGGTTCAGTGTGTTGGTTGTCTTCGTCGAAGTTGTCGTAGATGCTCTTGATTTTGTGGTGGAAAAAGGTGCTGAGTTTGTCGCAGAGGTCTTGTGAGGGAGGGATGTCAGTAGACTCGCTAGTGGGTTGGGCGAACTCCTTGATGATGCTGAAGAGTTCCTTGCTGTTGTGCGCGTGGGTGGCGATTCTGTCTTCAATCGCTTTTTTCCTCGTTTCTCTGATGAGTTGATGGTGGGCGTTGGTGGCGGCTCTGAAGTTGTTGTGGGCTTCTGTGGATTTGGTGTTCCTCCAGGCCTTTTCGAGGCGGCGGCATGTGCGTCTGGACTCTCGAAGTTCGGTGGTAAACCATCTGGCTTTCTTGGCGTGGGTATTGTTGTTTTTCTTGAGGGGGCTATGGTGTTGGTGCTGTCCGAGATCCATCTATGCAGGGTTCGGGATGCAGTGTTGGGGTCGTCGTTTTCCGCGATGGTTGGGGTGGAGTTGTTGAGTGAGGAGGTGAGCTGGTCGTCGGTGATTTTGGTCCAGTTTCTTCGTGGAAGCAGGTGCTGGTGTCTGTGGATGGTGGGTGTTCTGAAGTGGACGCAACGATGGTCGGTCCATGGGAGTTCGGTGGTGTGGCTGAAGGTGTTGGAGTTTCCTGTAGTGAAGAGGGGGTCGAGGGTGTGTCCTGCTGAGTGCGTGGGCTCGGTCACGATCTGGCGGAGTCCAATGTTATGGAGGTTGTCCAGGAGGGATGTGGTGTTGGGGTCCAGTTGGTTGTCGAGGTGGAAGTTGAGGTCTCCCAGCAGGGTTTAGTTGGTGGATGCGATGGCCTGCGGGGAGATAATGTCCGTGATGGAGTTGGTGAAGGGTCCGCGGGGTCCAGGGGGTCGGTAGATGAGGGTTCCTCGGAGGGTGGCGGTGGGGCTGGCCAGTATCTTGAAGTGAAGGTGTTCCATCAGTTCTGTGGGCTTTTCGGGGAGTGTGCTCAGGCGGAGGCTGGATTTGTGGATGATGGCGATTCCTCCTCCTGGGCGGGTGGGGCGGTCCTTCCTGGAGATCTTGTATCCTTGGGGGATGGCGATGGCGATGTCCGGTCCCGAGGTGGTGTTGGTCCAGGTTTCGGTGAAGAACGCTACGTCCGGGGTGGTGCTGTCGAGGAGGTCCCAGATTTCTGTGGCGTGTTTGTGGAGGGATCGGACGTTGAGGAGGATGCATTGCAGGGTCTTCGGTTCGGTTGTGTTCTTGTGGGCGGGTTGTGCTGGATCCGTGTTCTTGGCGGTGGTGCAGGTGTGCCAGCAGCGGTGACAGCTGAAGGGTCCGTGGGTGTCGGCTGGTGATGCTAGCTTGCAGTTGTTGTTGCGGCCTGGGTTGAGTGCGTGGAGTGCTGCTGGGTCGTAGCGTTGGCGGGGCGGAGGTCCAGGGTTCCTGGCGCTGGTCGCGGACGGGTCGCAGACGGGCGCAGACGGGCTTGCCTTTGACGCGCCTTCGGTGCACCAGCGGCCGCCATTAAGTAGGGGTCGGGGAGGGCTGGACAGCTGGGAGGCGGGGAGGGGAGCTGGATTGGGCCGGTCGCACAGGGGGGGAGGGGCCGCGGGGGCAGCAGCGGCGGGGAAAGGTAAAGGGAGGAAATAAGGGATAAAGAAAAAAGGGAAAATAAGCAGAAATAAGGCACAAAAGAGCAGAGATGCAGAAAGGTGAAAGATAAAAGAGGGTAGAAAAACGAGTGAAAACGAGTGAAAGAGCAGAGCGAGAGAAAGGGAAAATGAGCAGAAATAAGGCACAAAAGAGCAGAGATGCAGAAAAGTGCAGAAAGGTGAAAGATAAAAAGGGTAGAAAAACGAGTGAAAGAGCAGAGTGAGAGGAAGGAGACAGAGGTCCACTGGACCACCAGGGATGAGGCGCAGGGAAACCTGCGGGTGGAGGAGGGCCTCGATCATCAACACTCAAGAGTGCAGGGGCAGGGGCAGGCCTCACTTAATGGTGGAGCTGCGAGGGTGGGAGAGCAATTTCACTGGCAATGAGTCAGTGGTCTTGCTCGCCTGTCCCCGCAGTGGCCGCCATTAAGTAGAGGTCGGGAGGGCTGGACAGCTGGGAGGCGGGGAGGGGAGCTGGATTGGGCTGGTCGCGCTGGGGGAGGGGCCGCGGGGGCAGCAGCGGCGGGGAAAGGTAAAGGGAGGAAATAAGGGATAAAGAAAAAAGGGAAAATAAGCAGAAATAAGGCACAAAAGAGCAGAGATGCAGAAAGGTGAAAGATAAAAGAGGGTAGAAAAACGAGTGAAAACGAGTGAAAGAGCAGAGTGAGAGAAAGGGAAAATGAGAAGAAATAAGGCACAAAAGAGCAGAGATGCAGAAAAGTGCAGAAAGGTGAAAGATAAAAAGGGTAGAAAAGCGAGTGAAAGAGCAGAGTGAGAGGAAGGAGACAGAGGTCCACTGGACCACCAGGGATGAGGCGCAGGGAAACCTGCGGGTGGAGGAGGCCCTCGATCACCAACACTCAAGAGTGCAGGGGCAGGCCTCACTTAATGGTGGAGCTGCGAGGGTGGGAGAGCAATTTCACTGACAATGAGTCAGTGGTCTTGCTCGCCTGTCCCGCAGTGGCCGCCATTAAGTAGGGAGTCGAGGAGGGCTGGACAGCTGGGAGGCGGGGAGGGGAGCTGGATTGGGCAGGTCGCGCTGGGGGGGAGGGGCCGCGGGGGCAGCAGCGGCGGGGAAAGGTAAAGGGAGGAAATAAGGGATAAAGAAAAAAGGGAAAATAAGCAGAAATAAGGCACAAAAGAGCAGAGATGCAGAAAGGTGAAAGATAAAAGAGGGTAGAAAAACGAGTGAAAACGAGTGAAAGAGCAGAGCGAGAGAAAGGGAAAATGAGCAGAAATAAGGCACAAAAGAGCAGAAATACAGAAAAGTGCAGAAAGGTGAAAGATAAAAAGGGTAGAAAAACGAGTGAAAGAGCAGAGTGAGAGGAAGGAGACAGAGGTCCACTGGACCACCAGGAATGAGGCGCAGGGAAACCTGTGGGTGGAGGAGGGCCTCGATCACCAACACTCAAGAGTGCAGGGGCAGGGCCAGGCCTCACTTAATGGTGGAGCTGCGAGGGTGGGAGAGCAATTTCACTGACAATGAGTCAGTGGTCTTGCTCGCCTGTCCCCGCAGTGGCCGCCATTAAGTAGGGGTCGAGGAGGGCTGGACAGCTGGGAGGCGGGAGCGGGGAGGGAGCTGGATTGGGCCGGTCACACTGGGGGGAGGGGCCGCGGGGGCAGCAGCGGCGGGGAAAGGTAAAGGGAGGAAATAAGGGATAAAGAAAAAGGGAAAATAAGCAGAAATAAGGCACAAAAGAGCAGAGATGCAGAAAGGTGAAAGATAAAAGAGGGTAGAAAAACGAGTGAAAACGAGTGAAAGAGCAGAGCGAGAGAAAGGGAAAATGAGCAGAAATAAGGCACAAAAGAGCAGAGATGCAGAAAAGTGCAGACAGGTGAAAGATAAAAAGGGTAGAAAAACGAGTGAAAGAGCAGAGTGAGAGGAAGGAGACAGAGGTCCACTGGACCACCAGGGCTGAGGCATTCAAGCCCTTCGCGGGGCGTAGTGTGGTGGAGAGAGATAGACAAAAATAAACCTCGGCCCAAACGAGCAGCAGTGCTCCAAAGCATTTATTAGTTTTAATGAGGTGGAGCCAGACAAAGACTATCACTGAGAAGAAGGTCAAAACTAGGGTAGACAATGCAGCGAAAGATAGAAAAATGCTAATTAGGGAAGGGGCTGCAGAATGGCACTCCCTTCCGTAAGTCTCTCTTTAGAAGGTGACGGTGCTGGCGGGTTGGTAACTGTGCACCCGTAAACACTGGTAAAATGCCATAATACTTCACAAGTAAATGCAGTTACATGTTAATTCCAGCAGAATAGGGAATAACTGAGGCTCTGTTTTTTAACCGAGCTGAATTCTGCACAGTATTTTATTTTTCGTGGGGATCAATGGTAGAAGGTAAATGCGACTGACTGATGGCATGGGAGTCGGGTCGGGCGTCTGGCAGGACTAGATAAGAAAGGAAAGAAAGCTGGTTGGTGGGTAAGCATTACATACTACCTACCCCTGTGCTGATATGGGGTGGGATAGGGTCCAGGGAACGGAGCAGGGCTGCATTGTATAAAAACACAAACCGACACTAACACGCAGTGACGGCACATGGCAGCGACGGGGCAGGTGGGGGAGCTACATGAAAGCGGGCTCATGTAGAAAATAAGAAAGGCACGCAGCCCCCTCCCGCCGATGTCCCTGAAGCAACACCATGCTTGGGAAGAGGGAGTATGAAGGGTTACAATGCCTCATGCTTCCCAGGAAAGTAAATTGAAAAGTAAAGAAACTGCGCAACTTGGTGTAGGTGGGGGAATAAAACAAAGCGCAGTGGCAGAAATGAAGGTTCGAGTCCCGGCGTGGACTCCACATCCCGTGAATCTGTGCAAATCACTCCATCTCCCGGTGCCTAAAAATAGCACTACCTTGTTTAAATGGACTGGTGCTTAAGTAATATACCGCAGTCCAATACCTCCGACAGCATGCTGGCTTTATGGAGGGAGGCCCCTCTGCACGGTGAAACCACCCGTTGCCCCCGCCCTTCCGCATTCACAGCCAATGGTAGATAAAGGAAATGAAAAGCAGGCCGCCTAATAAAACAAGCATTTGCAATGCAATAGGACTCGCATTTACGCGAGATCTATTGCATTGCAAACGAGAGTGCGGGCTGGCGAGAAGGCACGAACGGGGGGGCGGGCGACGAGAAGGCATCGGACTGCGGGAGGGGGGGCACAGGAAGAAAGTAGTCTGTGCAGTAAAGGGGCCAGTAGCCATGGAAGGACACAAATGACGACATGGCTGTCATAAGGAGGGACTTACAAACATACAACCAATCGGAAGGCAGCTTTTAAGACACAAGCCAATGAAATGATGGGGGGAGAGTGGGCGGACCTTCCACGAAGCTTCCACGCTATACTGAATACTGCATGCCTCGCAAAGCGAGCAGCGCATGCGCTGCAACGCTAGGCTCGACCTAAAAATTTTAAATAAAGGAGCAAGCATTTTTTTTCAGGTTAGTTGCAGTTATAGGAAGAAAGTAACTAAGGTTCCCTGCAACAATTAACTTAAAGACATCTTGCAACAAACATATGAAAATATGATAAAGCTTCTTCAAAATTCCAAAAGTGTATTTAATTAACATGAAGCTCACCCTATTTCCCCAGATTATATCAGTGCATTGAGTAGTGTTTTTTTTTTGAGATTTTTCAAACATGAATTTAAGAAACATTCATGCTTCCTTCCACCCAAACTGACAAAATTGCAATAGTGGACTAAGAGGCAAGTTACTTGTCATGTTCACTCTTTGGGTGGCCTGGGCTATTATACATGGACAATATTATAGTTTATTAAATCATACACAGGAGAAGGTTTCCTACAGCGCACATCCAAAAGTCACAAAGTCCTGTATTTCAAGGTCCCCTTATATGTGATAATGAAGAAAAAGGAGGAAAGTGAAGTAAAACAAGTGCCTAGAATCACACAAATTGAGGAAGTGAGGATTGATACCAGGTTTTCTGGTTTCACATTATGCAATTCAGCCACTAGATGGGCATGCTTCACTTACCCTACACCCACCTTACAGTGCCCAACACCATCAACGTCCGCGCCACGCCGCCACCCCCCCCACCCCGCCGTCATCCTGCTGGTATCAATGCAGCCTTCGGTCACACCACAGACCAAGATTTTTGGCCCTTGGGAACATTTTTGTGAGGTCCCATGTTCTATGATAAAGTGCAAGCCGTAAGTAAAGCAAACTGAATGTCATTGTATTAAAGTACATCCAATTTAGAATAATCTAGAGAAAAACAAAGGGGATGTTGACAAATTAACAGACTCATTCTCATCTCAAACGTTTACTTCATAATCAAGAATCTACATCATTTGGAAACATTTTCTTATGTATCATCCAATCGCTACAAATATAATTTACCATGGCAAATTGAATTGTTTCATGTTTCTTGATTTTACAAAGTATTCAAGCTTCTTTTCATGGCCACAAGCAAAGGCTTTTAAATGACAGTGTTAACTAATATTGTTTGTGACAGCAATAACGAGGTTGCTCATTTTCAGCTTGGTTTTACATTCACAGAAAGCAGTGCAACACTTAACTCACTTGATAGAAAAGACTTGTAAAGGCATATTCTTAACCTACATTTTATATATGGAGAGACCTCTCTACTTGGCCAAGTTGTATGCCTCAATAAACCTTGCCCAAGAGAGGTTTTATAATTGTCATTGATTGTCTCACACCTGTAGATAATCCCTGTACCTAGCCTTCAGCATTCACACTGATGTACCAGACAGCTTGTTTGCTTCTGCTACAATGTGGTTTAAGCTCAAATTAAGAAGGATCTTATATACATTGGCCGTCCATGACAGACTCAAGACATGTTCACAGGATAGGAGTTACTGAAGTCTTAGCTGGTAGACCTATGCAGCAGTATTTGTCCTCAATCTAATTTAATACTGAGGTAACATTAGAACTGCATGCTTGCATATACAATTCATTCTAAACTTAAGTATCAATACTTTTATTGGTGTGGTATTTGGTAACCAGCATAGTCTCCAAAAGACATTATTTTTCTGTATAATCAGTTCATTTACTCCACGATTGGGGTCATGGCAAACCCCACAGTTCTGCTCCAAAATGCGCCCAATATACAGTTATTTCTTGATTGGGCTGTAGTAGGCTGAAAGATATCCCCACCTAATTTATCATTTTAAGACATCAACTGATGAACTAAGACATTATTCGAGAGCTAGTAGCTTTGCAGGTTACAGTTTGCTTATCTTCAATCTTTTAATTGAGACTGGAAACATCTGTTGCTCCTTGATAGTAGGCTTGTGCTGTTTAGAGAGGTTTATCACTTAGGGGGGAGATTTACTAAGATTGTGTGCAGTGCTTGTGTCACAAAAGTGACGCAAAACGGTGCAAAATCTTTTTTTCCTAATTAATTTTCCAGCGCTAAACTTGCGCTGGGAATATCGTAAAAGTAATGCAAAGCAGTGCATTGCGCTGATTCGCATTACTTTGCACCATGAGGGCGTAGGAAAGGTGGTGCATGGGCGGTCCCGCACAACCACCCAAGGTTTCACACACTAAACCCAATTTACTAAAAACAGTAGATTGGGTTTAGCGTGAGAAAACTGCACCCTTTTCAACTAGGCGCAAGGAAGGAGAAATGCTTTCATTTCTCCTTCCTTTTCCGACTTTGCATGCCTGCTGCACTGTGCAGAACGTATGCAAAGTGGGAAAAGCTTTGTATGGTCCCTAGCATAGTTTTTTGTACAGGAAGGGTATCCTTCCTGTACAATACCTATGCCACACTCATGCACACATCCTAGCGCTACGGCGCTAAGGTGTGTGATTAGTGCACGGCAGCTGAAATCAGCACCGGGGAAAGCGGAGGAGAAAGCCATATCTTTAAAAATATGGCGCTCTCCTGCTCCCTGCCTGTCGCGCCCGGCAGCGCAGCCTTGCGGGGGGCTGCGCTGAGTTGCGTGGAGATTTCGTAAATCTCCCCCTTAGTCTCCAAGGGGCATATTATCAACGAGGCGATAAACAATTATCGCCGCTTTAGCGTCCGTTTTCGGACGAAAAGCGGCGATAATCTTATCGCCTAATCAGCAAGGTCACGCTATCGCGTGAATCCTTGCATTATCGCCCTTTCCCCAACGCCCATCTTTGCATCTCTAATGAGATGCAAAGTGGGCGTTACTGGCGTACCCGGATGGGCTACGTTGCAAATATCGCCGATGTTCACATCGCGATATTTACAAGGCAGCCCACAGGATTATAGCAGACGTTAAATTTTGGCGAAAACGGCCGTTTTCGCCAAAATCTAACGTCTGCTGCAATCCTGACTTACCTATGTTAGACATAGGAGGTGGATTCTGCTGATACGACCACAGGGTCGTATCAGCAGGTATATCGCCGTTTTGCTGGGAACATCGCTGGAAAACCAGCGATGTTCCCTGCAAAACGGCGATAACCTCGCTATCTCTGGAATTTTTATCGCCCTGGAGAAACGCGTTGTTAATAACGTGCTACCAGGGTGATACATTCCAGAGATAGCCTGCGTTAGGGAATACGTCGCTAATCACGGCCAGCGATAATTATCGCTGGCCGTTGATAATATGCCCCCAAGTTTTATTGAAGTACTCACTCTTTTATCACTGATGAAAACTGGCTGCGCGTTCTGCCATTTGCAAGGCCTCAGCGCTGGCAAATGTAAACCAGACCAGATCAACAGATTCGACAACTTTTTGTTACTTGTAATTGAAGAATAAAGATACATTTTTTACTTTTACAGAATCAGAACTTCTGAGGCCACTGTGAGCCAGAAATGTTTAACATTTTAGATGGGTTTTACATCAACCTTTCAAAGCAGGTTCACATTGCATTTAAAACAAATCAGTAACTGTAACTCGCAGCTATATCCTGGAGGCCCTTTGTGCTTTGAAAATACATTTTTGAGACTAAAGTATATTCCTAGCACAAACCTCATATGTGGAGTGTTCAACTACAAAATAATACGCTCTCTCTGAAATACCTGTAATAGTGCGAACTGCCTCAGGGCCCTTTCCTTGTTCTGGAAACAAAGGGCACTGCTGTCGGAACCAATGAAGTTCTCAGCAGCCGTGAGTGTTCATTGAAATATCCAGCACCTTAGCATACCCGAGCTTTTCTATGCAGGCATTCTTGTGCATTCCATTTATACATGACTAAATGAGGTAAATGTACCGACAAAGACCTAAGAATGACACCTGTATGTCAATATTTGTCATAGGAACCTTTGAACATGCAAACCCATTGAGAGCTTTGTCATTCAGCTAACTGTCTTGTAAATACAAAGTTTTTGTTTTTTTAACAGAATAGAGACGAGTTTGGTGTGTTTTATTTAAAAAAATCTGATTAAAACAAACATTAAACTAAGAATAAGAGATTAAACGAAGTCGAAAAGGGTTCACCACAAAACAAAGGAAACATATCTCAAAGAAGAGATATAAAAGAGAATAAATACAAATCTAAAATGTCTCATTACAAAAACAAAGGGTACCCATGGATAACATATATATAATAGTAAGGAAGAAGTATAACCAAATCTAGGAAAGGAATAGAATAGTTATTATTATTATTTCGACTAATAGCGAGCACAGCTACCCAGCGGGTTTACCGGCGCTAAGCATAGGCAGAAATGTCTGAATAGAGTCTTAGAATAACCAGGTCTTTAGGCTCCTACGAAACAGCAGCAAAGACGTACAGTGTCTTAAGTATTCTGGGAAGGCATTCCAAAGTTTAGGGCCTAAATATCCAAAGGAATGACCTCCTATACGCGCCAGGCGGATTCTGGGCACAAGGCAGAGAGCCTTATTTCTGGATCTTAATGTGGTCGTGATGGGGAGTCACCAGATCCTGGATGTAGCAAGGGCCTGGTCCAGCCCTGGTTTTAAAAATAAAACAGAGAGTTTTAAATTGAACTCTCTTTTCAATTGGAAGCTAGTGCAGTTCATGGTGGAGAGGCAAAGCCGGGGCATACCTCGGGAGCCGATACAGAAGTCTTGCAGCCGAATTCTGTATTACCTGCAGGCGAAGAATAGAGGCCATATTGATTTCCAATAGAGAATGTTACTATAGTCAACACGTGAGAGGATCAAGGCTTGAATCAGTGTTCTTTGTGCCGAGTGAGGAATGATCCAAATGATCTTCCTCACCCACTTCGTCAAAGCAAAACAGGTGGAGGCCATTTTCGTCACTTGTGGTTGCATAGAGAGGTGTTCGTCCAGCTAGAACCCCAAGCCTTTTACTTTGGGAGATAGTTTTGGGAGAGTCCCCAGGGACTCAGGCCAGTGTTGTGGACCCCAGAGCTGTGGATTCCTACTGAATACCATAACCTCGGTCTTATCACCGTTGAGTTTAAGCGAGTTGCTATCCATCCAGGAAACAACTCGCCTTAGACCAAGGTTAAGGGCATCTGGGTTATGCCCCTGTATGGACGACAACGAGAAGATAATTTGTGTGTCGTCCACATATGAAAACAGTGTCAGGCTGCAACTTTCCACTACATCCACAAGAGGGTGAACATACAGGTTGAACAACGTGGGGCTCAACACCGAGCCCTGGGGTATTCCAGAGGTCAAGGCACAGATCCCTGACCATGCATCTGACAAAAAAAGTGAAATGACCTTCCTTTCAGGAAGGAGGTCAGCCAAGCTAGGGCTGTTCCATCAAGGCCCAGTGTCGCCAGTCTATCCACCAAGATGGAGTGGGACACAGCATTGAAGGCTGCACTAAGGTCTAACGGAAGCCATCATCTAGGAGTTGTTTTAGGTGTTCATTGACTCCTAGGAGAGCCGATTCTGTACTGTGCCGAGCCCTAAAACCCAACTGAGAGGGGTGAAGGAATTGCTGGACTTCTACAAAGGTGGTAAGCCGTGAGTTTACATGATGTTCCAAAATATTGGAAAAGACAGGCAGCAAGGAGATGGATCTAAAATTAGCCCAATTGGGTAGGGCGAGCGCAAGGTAAGTGTTTTTCTTTTTTTAAACTTAACTTTACCTCGTCATCGTCTCTTGACTCCCCACCACCACACCACTCTTACATGCACAGGCCCCACCTGCCAAGCTGTCAGTTTCAGTTGACAGAGATGGGGCAAGGATAGGACTGGGAAATGAAGCAGGGATGTGATCACTGGTAACCGAACAAACCTTCCACAGGACAATTGAAGCAACAGAAGGAGCCAAAGGGGATGAGGCCAAAAAGGGTCAATCAAGATCACCAACACCCTCTCCACCCAAATCTTCTGAAGCAACCTCGGGAGGAGGGGAATCGGAGGGAATGCATACAGAAGACCCGAGAGCCAAGGAATTGAAAGAGCATCCATCACCCAAGCCTGAGGATAAACCACCTCTGAACAAAACCTCAGAAAGGGGGCATTGTGAGGAGAGGTAAAGAGGTCGATCCATGGATCCCCGAGCTGGAGATAAATGACCCTGAAAAGGGGCACAGACAGATGATACAAGACTTAGGAAGGCAGGTTGCGGCTCCAGCTGTCCACATGGTAATTGAGCTTGCTATAAGATGAGCCTCCCTCCATGAGCAAATCAGCAAGGCGAGATGATTCAGAGGGGTGGTCCGTGTACCTCCCTGGAGATTCAAATAACAATGAGCCACTTGATTGTCAGTGCAAATCAGCAGATTCACCACCAGCAACTGGTTCTAAAACACCTGAACCACCTCCCAAATCTCAGTCAACTGCTGTAAATTGGAGGAATGAGCTCTGTCCCTCAGAGACCACTGACTCCTTTCTTCCAAAGACCCCAGTGTGACCCACTAACCCCACAGACTGGCATCTGCCATCAACAAAAGGGGAGGTGGGAACTGGAAGCTGATCTCGCCGCCACCATCCTCAACTCCTGAAACAGAACAGATGTGAGAGGAACCTGCGAGTCATAAGCTGCAAGGGAGGGATCATAATGGGTCAACAGATGATTGATGAGAGGCTTTAGGTAAAGACGAGCCCAGGGAACTACTTCCATGGTCATCAACCCCTGGGCCCTCCACCAAGTCCACGCTGGAGGTGACTGCTTAGACAAGAGGGCAAACAGAAGACATTCCAGAGTCCCTTTTCGAGTAGCGGGAAGAAAAATCACCCCATCTGAGTGTCGAATACAGCGCAGATAAACTGCAGCTGCTGAACAGGGACTAGCTGTCATTTCTCCAGGTTCAGTTTGAAGCCCAATTGTCGAAACAGAGCCATTGTTGCCTCCACCACCAGCCGAGCTTTAGGGGGAGAGGAAGCACAGATCAAACAGTCATTAAGATAAGGATACACAGAGAACCCCGAAGCTGCAAAACACCCACAGCCGGAGCCAATACCTTGGTAAACATCCGAGGAGCAGTTGACAGCCCGAAAGGTAACACCTTGAACTGGAAATGGGCCCTGTTCACCACAAAAATTTCAGAAACTGCTGGCTGTCTTGATGGACAAGGACATGAAAATAGGTGCCCTCTAAATCAAAATGGATCCACCTTCACTGACCAGTTCATAGCCTTCAGATCCAATATCGGGTGGAAAGAACCATCTGATTTGCAATCTGAAACAGAATGGTGTAGAAGCCTAGCCCCTCCTTCGCTGCTGGCACCCTGATGATTGCGCCCTTTGTCAGCAGCTTCTCAACTCCTGACAACATAGTAGTCCATTTCAGAATGTCTTTTGACAATGGGGTATCCTGAAATTGACCCACTGGAAGAGGACCAACAGGTGGAATCCAATAACCCTGGCTGATGATTGACAAATCATCACCATCCCCCTTTTGCTTTTTGCTTGAGGCTCAGTCAATGCAGCCTGTATATTATTATTAGTTAAGTCCAGCAAATCAGCCCTGGAAATTTGCAGCAAATCGTCCTCCTCTAATTCCTGCACAAGCAGATTTCCCAGTCGTAGCCTCAGACTCCACAGGCTCTGTGACACCAAAAGAAAGAGCCAACCAGCAAAGCAGGAAGTAAGTTGTGCCCAGCAACAAACTCCTATTTACACCTGTCTCCCAGCAACCTAGTCTCACAAACCACAAGACTTTGGGAGTATAAGAGACAGGCTTGCTGTCACCCCGCAGCCCAGTACAACATAGACAAAAACGCTGGATCTAAGTGCTGTCAGGACCATCCCAGCACTTGACTGGCCAGACCCCAGACAATGAGCCCCAACTCAGTCACGCACATGCACAGTGAGAGCGGCCGAGTGCGGCCCAAAGTATGCATTGCACACGTGACCTACCGCCAGGAGAAACAATGTGGTAAGGCAGCTTGCAACTCACATAGTCACTAAAACATATATGAATACAAAAAGAAGCATACAACTATATGTAACTTACAACATTCCCAAAGCATGTTTCACTCGCCTGTCGTAGGACAGGAAAACAATTGAGACAGGTGGGAGGGGTTTATATAAAAACATAAAAAACAGACTGACATGTTAGGAGCCTGTCAGGAGGCGGGACCGCTTCAATATGGTAATGACTGGGACAAGGATGTCCTATGAGGGAGTAATGGCTGTGCTGTGCTAACTATCTATAGTAAAAGTTGTATGTTCTGCGTACATCACACGTGCTGGAAACTACCTATGCAATACCATGTAAAACAGGACCTAGCAAAGATGAGATAACTTATCATAATGGAAACTGATTTCATGTGCTGATAGGACGTAAAGGCAAATGTTTAGTTGGTGAGCTTACTGGTCATAAAGACAACTGTTCTTAATGAGCTTGCTAAGTATTTAGTAAACTGATGGTCGAGTGCTTGCAAACTCAGAAAATGGAAACTGACCATGATGTGCTAAGATGAAATAATAGAAATTGTACGACATACTATTCGAGTATAATACAGAATTGGTACTGATTCGGCAAATAGGCATAATAGAAACTATCAAGGTATATGCAAACTGGGCACTGTGCGAACAGGTGCCTAGCTGCAAGGTGTCAGATTGCTATGTGCGACATTTTCATAATTTCAGTGTAATTATGAGTGACATTTCAATGACTATGAGTGACACTTTCCAGTGAGAAAAATCAAGCAATAAAGATGAGGGAAACATATAAATAATATCTGTTAGACCTGGCATCATTGGCGTGGGTTTCCCCTGTATTTTTTGCCTTTGCCTCCTGTTATTTTTGCTGTACTTCATTTTGCTGGTCTAGATGCTTTGGGCAATTTGCCACTGCTGTTCAGTGCCAAAGTGCAAGTGCTCCCTTTGTAAATTATTGCTATGGATTGGTGTTTCCATGATTGGCATATTTGATTTACTAGTCAGTCCCTAGTACAGTGCACTGTGTGTGCCCAGGGCCTGTAAATCAAATGCTGCTCGTAGGATTGCAGCACTGATTGTGCCACCTACATAAGCAGCCTTGCAACAAGGTCTCAGGCCTGCCATTGCAGAGCCTGTGTGCAGTCTGGTACTGCCATGTCGACCTGGCAAGTGCACCCACTTGCCAGGCCCAAACCTTTCCTTTTCTTACATGTTAGTCACTCCTAAGGTAGGCCCAAGGTACCCCTGTGGGCAGGGTGCAGTTTATGTGAAAGGTAGGACATGCCTGGTGTGTGTGGCATGTCCTTATAGTGAAATACTGCCAATTTCGTTTTTCACTATTACAAGGCTACCTGTTCCCATAGGATAGGATGGGGAGTTTGCTTATAACATCTTATAACCATAACTACCCCTGGGAACAAGGTAGGAAAATAAAGTTTAGTATGCCTGAACTCAGAATGTTAAAATGCATCTTTTAGTGAGGGTGATTTTTACATTCTGTGATTGAAAATACAATTTTGAGAAAGTTAGCCATCCAGTGTGCCTCAGCTAGGATGTGTATTGACTGTCTGGCTTTGGAGTGACAGGGGCTGGGGATGTGCAGTGGCTCCAGAGAGTCTGGATGAGTCAGGGCTGGGCTGAATCGACCTGGGCTGCATTTAGGGTAGGAGATTTCCTTTCACCTGAATGGGCTTGGTCTGCCTTCCTCAATGCTGTTCCACCTCCTGCCAGGAAGCTGCACCAGGGAGGACAGAACTAGTTTTAACTGAGCACAGGGCTTCTCTGCCCCCAGAGAACAAAGGATTTTGCTGTATAAAAAGAGGAGCCCAGACATTTAGATCACTTCTGGGAATCAAGAGGAACCTTTGCCAAGGAGAAGAGCTGGAGAAACTGAGGAGGAATACTGTCCCTGTGCTGTTTGCTGTCTGGGGTTGGCCTGCAGTGGCTACTTTCTGCCAAGGAAAGGGAAAAGGACTTTGATGTATGCTGTGTCCCCTGCTTGAGGAAGATCTCAAATGGCTTGAAACTGAGCTTGCCTCCTGTCTTAAGTCTCAGGGACACAAAGACTTCACCACCAGCTCCCCTGAACTTCCTTGCAGGAAGTTCTGACCTGCTAAGAGATACCTGCTGTTGTTTTGGACCTGGCTGTTTGCCGCTGGGAGCTGAAAAAGTAACACAACTTCGAGAACCGCTATGCATCCGCACCTGTTTCCGACGCATCGCCGAAGAAATAGTCGCAGCGCCTGCCCGCGGCTCAAGAAATCGCTGCACGCCGCATCGAGTGCACCGATCTCCAAGATCACCGCACTGATTCCGACGCAAGCCCTGCTTCTCGGCTGCAAGAACCCACACATCATCCCTGATCGTTGCATCGCATCGAGGCGCGAAGTCTGTCGCATCATTGGGGGATGCAGTAAGAAACCGACGCATCACCTCCTGTCTGGTAAGGAACCGACGCATCACCTCCCCTGTGCAGCAGTAAGGAACCAACGCATCACCTCCCCCGGAGCAAGGAACTAACACATCACCTTCCCTGAGTTTAAGGAACTGACACAATACTTTCCTGCGGCCATTTTTGTTTGTGTGCCTGACACATCCATGGTACTTTGTGTGAAAAGTGTTGCATCTGCAATTTGCTTTAAACTGAACTATTTCTATCATTTGAAAGTCATATTTGTAATTACTGTATTGTGAATTTTTGTCATTTTGGTCTTGTTTAGTTTAGATAAATATTACTTATTTTTCTCAACTGGTGTGGTGCCCTTTTGTAGTGTTTTCACTGTATTACTGTATGTGTTCACAAATGCTTTACACACTGCCTCTGAGATAAGCCTGTCTGCTCGTACCAAGCTACCAAGGGGGTGAGCAGGGGTTATTTTAGAAGTGTATCCCCCTTACCCTGACTAAGAAGAAGGGTCCCTACTTGGACAAAGGTACCTACCTCTGCCAACTAGAGCCCCCCATTTCTAACAATATCAGAAATGATACCCATTTGAGCAACGAGAAACTAAGAAGTCACTGAACTAAAGTGCGCTTATGGCAGAAGGCTGAAAATTGAGCAGAGCAGAGTCAGGCTGTGTTACTGCACAGTTCTCAGACTATACTACAGGCCGGGGGTGCAGGCAGCTCAGAATGATTGAGGCATTAATGTTATTTATTAATAGCAGCCATAGTTAGCTGAACTACTAAAACACAGATGCCTTAGCCAGCCTTTGCCCACAATGGGCCCCCTGGATCATCTCTGCTGCCAGCAATCAATCAGTCAAATCTGGATGCAGAGTATTAGTGAGGGCCAGGGCCTCTCTGCCCCACGTGAGACCCGGCCTACAACAGAAGGCTGTGAGACCCCAACATGAAAAACACGGACCTCAGCTGTAGTGTTTCTAAGCTGCAACAGTAGTATGGACTCGTTGCTGTCATCTGTGCTCAAGTTTTGCATTTTCAGTGCTGCAGAGTGGAAGTCGGACTCACTGTGCAGGCATCACTTGCAATGCTAGCAGGTACACCGCTCTGACGCAGGTTCTTCAGAGGAGTGGTGCAGGCAGTCGTGCTCCTGCAGTCGCAGTGAGCTGAGACCGTGACTGCAAGCTGGTCAGTCGGCCTGTGCCTTTTGAAGAGAACTGTGGCACAGTGCTACCAGCATGGAGGACAGAAGGTGAGTTGATAGTGATCAATGGCAAGCGCAAATTTGACACTCATATGGCACTCTCTGCCTGCACTTACTTGCAAGGAGAGCCACGGCATTCTAGTTTATGGACCGACCGCCTGCTACCTCAGAGTCTGACCAAAATGACACACTCCTTTGGCATGGCAAACGTGCGCCGCCCCGGCATCAGACTCACTCAGGCGCAGCTCAGAGCTGCACAGTGGGTTCCAGCGGCCACTGCGGTCTGTGTGGTTGGGACTTGCGGTCGGGGGCCATCGCGCAGTGGCATTAATCTCGATTTCAAGTATTGATATATTGTAAGAAGCCAGTGTGAGCGAGCAGCTGCTAGCTCAGCCAGCCCACAAGCATGCCGGGTGCAGTGCGCATGCCATGGCACGCTGCCACTCCAGCTTTAGTTTAGTCATAGAAGTACCGTGAAGGCTTGACAGAGGAGGCAGGCTCTATGCCTTATGCGTGACTTTGCATTTCAGTGCGGTAATGCGGACCACCACACTGAAATGCGTTAGTCTAATGCCTGATGGGTGGTACTTGGCAGGGCTGCAGGTGATGTGCTGCAAAGATACATTATGTGCAAATTGGAATATAATGTCAATTTGTTCTAAACGTAAGCAACATATAAAAATGAATATGCGGTTACAATTTTAAAAGCAATCACTAACGTCTCAAATGAAAATACTGAAAAATGTAATATTTTGCATGAGATTTAAATACAACCACATGAAAAATTGAAATTCAGCAGTAATACAATCGTCTCAAGCAGATTTTTGGCTTTTTGTAGCATCACTGAAGACATTTGGTCTTGTGGGTTTCTTGTTTATTTTGCATCTCAGAGACCTTAATTCTAACCCGAGGATCAGCACTTCATCCAAAAAGCCTGCTGTGATTCTTGGCAAATCACTTCGTCTCCCTGTGCCTGAAATTGAAGAAACTGTTCTTTGTAAGGACCTCCGGTGCTCCTTGGAACTAGGTTTGTGCTGCATCAAATATCTAAAATAAAATAAGATAAAATTATAGTACAGAAAGACAGTCGGACTGACTGCAGCTTTAGTGCTGATGGCAAAGTGCGCACTGACATATGCGTGTAACTCTGTGAGGACCACAATCTGTTTATTAACCCCTTCGATGCTCGTGACGAGCTCAGCTCGTCATGCTGCGCGGTAGCGCTGTGCGCATGATGAGCTGAGCTCGTCACGACCACACCCGCGATCGGAATGTCCAGCACACGAGCGGAATTTCGATCGCGGTCAAGGGGTTAAAAATGTGTTTTTATATAGCGCTGCATACTGCAAATTTGCACAGCATCCTTAGAGTAAGAATTTATAGTTTCTTGACTATTAAAGAGTGAGGTCAACATTTACGCTTCGGATAAATATTTAACAGTGAAAATTGCATATAACAATTTGCAAGCTTTTCCCAATCTCCCCTACCTCACCACTAAAGCTAAGGGTCACTGTGAGAACTTGGGTGGTTGGTTGAGGGGGGTGAAAACCTGATTAAGCAACAACCGCAATCCTTGTCAAGGTGAACCACAAAAAGTCCCTAAATTAACCTGTGCTTAACCCTCTGGTAACTTGGCACAAAAACAGTCAGGCTTAGCAATGAGGCAATGTGTAAAGTGTTTATGCAGCACACAAACAGTAATAAAGTGAAAACACAGCACAAGGAAAATCCCACACTGATTTAGTAAAATGTAATACATTTTTTGACACCAAAGCAACAGAAATCCAATCAGTAGTACTGAAGAAGCAAAAAGCGCCAACTGCAGTTATCTGGTATCTTGTTGCTGTGGACCAGGTCCAAGTCACAAGTTCAGGCTGACTGCAATGGAGCATGTGCCGGATGCAGAACTGAACTCAGTGTGCTGACAAAGTACTTTATAGCCTGTGCATAGAGATGCAGAGTCCTTGTGTTGAAATGTGCAGGCGGGCATCGAGGAGTTGTCGATCAGGAGCTTTTGAGGCAAGGTCCGGCATCAAGATTCAGCAGTGTAGTTGATGAAGCTATCGACTGGAGCTGCAATGGGAGGCCCTGTGATGTCATTGAGGAAGCAGTTGACGGATGCTTGTGAGGACTTGCGCTTCGATGCGTTGCCACCGAGGATGAGATGCCTCACGCTGGGCCAGTGCTGTTCTGAACTGCATTGTGCTGCTTTGAGATGTGTGGAGTTGCTCTGACATTGAAGAAGCTTGTTATGTCCCTGTCGCTTTGTACAGGGGGCCAGACGACTGACCCTTGGAGGTTCCTGTGAGTCCTGGTTCCACAAAGGCAGGCTGGATTCTGCAGGGCAGCTCACAGCAGCAGAGGAGCACTGGTGCAGCAACAGCAAGACTTTGAAAGAAAAGCAGTCCTTGGTCAGAAAGGTAGAGCTTGGGCAGCATGGCAGACATCACAGCTGGACAGTTATTCTTCCTGGAAGAGTCTACAGGTCCAGAAGTGATCTGAAGAGTTGGGTCTGGGTTCCCCTATTTATACCTGGTGCCCACTTTGAAGTGGGAGAAGCTTTTAGACTCCTTCCCCTACAGAGGTGCCTAAAGTTTCCTTCCTCCTGGTCTTGGCCCCAGATTGTCTGGGGTCACAATAGACCAGTGTGAAATCCTTTGTGAGAGTGCTGGAGAAGTCCCTGTGAGGTGCAAGTGTGGTAGGTGACAGCTTTGCCCCTCAACCTGCAAGAGATGGCCCATCCAGCTTCGCCCCCTCAACCTGCAAGAGATGGTCCATCCTGCCAACACTCAGACCCGCTATTGTGATGCTGTCTGTTAGGAATGCACAAAGGCCAACCTCCAATTACACCTAGTCATGTGACCCAGGAATAGGCTGCAGGCACCAAATTGTTAGGACTAAATAATTTAAACTTTCTAAAAGTGGCTTTTTCAAAATTGTAACTTAAAATCTGACTTTACCATTAAATAGGGATTTAAATTACAATTTCCCAGATACCAAACATGACTTCCTTACCTGCTCCAAATCAAACGTTATCCCTTATTAAATGTAATAATGTAACCCAAGATTATCCTCTGGGCAAGGTAGGCCTTGCAGTAGTGAAAAGCGAATTTAGGAGTTTTTCACTACCAGGACATGCAAAACTTAAAAGTACATGTCCCACTTTTTAAATCTACTGCACCCTGCCCTCTGGGCTGTTTAGACCCTACCCAGGAGTGACCTATTTGAGCTAGCAAAAAGTTTATTTTGCCAGGTCGAAATGGCAGTTTAAACTGTTCCACAGGCTGCAATGCCCAGCCTGAGACATTTTTAAAAGGCTACTTAAGTAGGCAGCACCATTAGTGCTGCAGGTCCACTAGACTTCATACAAAAATGTTCCCGGAGGAATTGCTTATAATTTAATAGTTAGTTGGTGATAAAGATGATCCATTTGTATACCATCACATAATCACTCATATAATCAAACACAGGCGTACTGTCTGAGAAAAAGTGTATTATTATAATGTGACTCAATCAATATTTCTTCGTATACATTAATAATACATGCAGTACAAAAGCATTTTATTCACCAATATACACAGCAGTACATCAATATATTGACATAATAACACCGGCGCCACCACACTATCCCTTAAAAAAATAAATATTATGCACTCATTGCAGGGATCTAGGGAAGTGCAGAATCCTCTTAACAAAGTAAGTTTATAAATCCATAGTCCCAGTAGGTAAATCATTATCTTTCAACTGATCAGATTGGACTGAACACCACATGGTGTAATCAGTGGTACTAAAGAGGAAAGACTGTCAACATTTCAGTCTCAAGTGGCCAAAAAGGTCCGCAAGACCATCCTCAGGACTCAGTGTTGAGAAAAAATCAATCCTGCAGGTACTGACATAAACCACATAAACATACCAATTAGACACAGAAATATAAACAATCAAAACAATACACCCAACAAAACTGTGCATTGCTTGCCCACAATCTAAACACCTCAGTATGACCACACACAAAACCAAAACCAGATGCTGAGGAGCCCATGCCAGTGCATAGTGGTCTTTGCTGCAGTGCTCATAGCAGTACTTTATATACTGCATTCATGTGTGCTATTATTACCCACTCTACAACGGATTGCATCTACTAGTGTGTAGGGTGAAACAATGTGTGGACTTCTAAGTAAATGGCATAAGACATTTAGATATGCAAGCACACTCAGAGTAAAGTTACAGAAGCTGTTGCACATTTTTGATACTTTCAAGCCCTACTCATCTCCTATCTGCTACACACACAACTGTTCCCCCAGTGCTGCAAAGGCTCTCTTTCTCTAAAATTAACTGAATGTTTACTTTTCAGTCATCCCACACAGTTACTATCTTAGAACAGCAACTACTTAGTCCTCTCCATTCTGACATCCTTGCCCTTCATGCAACAGAAACTGTACTTTTACATGTTTCCATATTTTCCAGCAAAAAACATCAATATCACCTTTGATCTATGCTTACTCTGCTAGACCTATCCACTGCCTTTGACACAGTTTTTTATTGCCTTTGACACAGTTGACCACCTGACACTTTCCATCCTCCCCGGAGTCACCGATCATCATGAAAACACCTGCAAATCACTCTCTACTCATTCTTATTTGGCTGGGACTCCAAAGTATCTCTACTCTCCTCAGTTCTTTTGAGTGCCCCCCATAGTTCTGTCCTTGGCCATGCACTTCTCACACTACACTACATCGCTAGGGGATATTGCAGCCTCTTTTGAACTCTGACAATATGCACGATTTGATTGCACTCACCAGTCACACTGCCAACTGTCTCATCAATTTATGATGCTCAGCAAAATAGGTCACTGCAGAGGTCTATTCCTAGGCTCATGACAGAACTTATTTGCTCCACTGCATGAAGACTAGTTCCTCCAAACATACTCCCATGTCTTCAGATCACCACCAAACTGGCTAGCTCTCCGCTAAGAATTGAGCCATTTAAAAGCTGCTGACACTAGCATTTGAAGCATCAAATAACAGTGCTCCCAACTACTTTTCTCTCATTATATTTCACTACCCTCCAAACCAGAACCACAAAATGGTTAGTCTTAATCTTATAGCTGAAATCAAGCAATCCTGTGCTGCCTCTAAATTTGGTCATTTTGCACTTTAACCCCTTCTGTCTGAAACTCTTTACCATCAGACATTATGGGAATCAGGAACTTGAAAGAGAGGCGAAAGTACTCCACCGTACACTTCACACTGCGGTAAATATATGTATTTCACATGCATAGGCCTAATTGTAATAGACAGAGTCATAAAACATGACAGCTTACCTTCACTTATCATATTCACACACTTTGGGGTACTCAGACTGTTCCTAAATGTACTGTAGGGATTAATATTAATCACCCTGTTCTCCAATGGTCTGTGTACAGTTTATTGCTACTTCTGTAAAATGTTTCTTATTTAAATGATATTGATGCTCATAAATAACATACATATTTTATAAGGATTTATTTTAGACCTGACATCCTTGGCGTGATAGTCAGCCAAACGTTTTGCCTTCACCCCTCCGGTTTCCCTGAATTTGTTTGTATTGTTTTAAGCCTCTGAGCACTTTACCACTTCTGATTGGTGCTAAAGTGCTTGTGCTCTCTCCCTAAAACATGGTACAATTAGCATCTACTGAATGGTATGTTTAATTTCCTTGTAAGTCCTTAGTAAATGGTACTGCATGTACCCAGGGCCTGTAAATTAAATGCCACTCGTGGGCCTGCATTTTTTGCTGAACAATGGTCCTGTGGGACACTGTTTATGAAAACGGACACCATTATGTATCTATTAGCAGTCTCCTGAATTAATCAAATCATTCAATAAGCATAATTAACACACAATGTGGATCTGCTTTATAAAATGTTCATTGTCTATCTGGCGCAGTGAGTTCATTAGACTAAATAAGGACATCATTACGGACTGTCTTTCATGTGATTATGGCCATCTTATCCTTTGGCTTCAGTATGTAAAGTCACCCTAATTAGTCTTGGCAGGCCCGCCCTTTCCTTTCTAACCCTGAGACTCAAACAGCTAATGGTAAATCCTACTTTTTAATGTCTAGATGAGTTGAGCAGGAGGAGGTTGAAATGACTATACCTATAGTGAACTATTACTTGTTGATACAGAACACCCCATGTTTTGAGCCATATTTGGCATTTGTTACCCATACCTGGGAGCGTTCCATATTACCAAGGTTTAGACTTGGGGTCATCAAATCTCAACTGGGGTTTCCTTTGGGTTAATTTGATCAGTCATCAATTTTTCTGTGCCCGTGTGATGAGAACTCACCGCAGACCTTACTTCATTTTACATTTCTTTGAATTTTTTATATTTGCTTTTCTAAGAGACATCTTCTGCCTCTATTAAAGAAGCAGGAGTTCTCCAAATGCTGGTCAGTATTGTTGTTCTTATGTATGCTTCCCTCAGTTGAAGTTTGTAAGCATGTTGTAACATTTTTTAAATCTGCAGTTCGTTTTCAGAATAGCCTTCTCTTTTGAAGTTGTTTTGTTGTTTTTGTCTCTAGTGGCTTTTCAACTAATTTGATTGGATTTTTTTGTCTGTATTTGGACCAGAATGTATTGATTTTTTATCTTTGCTCTTTTATGATTGTTTTTAACGATTGAATAAAGATTAGTTGAATTTGAATTATTCATATATTCATTATATCATCATGTAGGCACAGAACATGAAATAGTTTCAAAGTGACAATAGTGCAGACGATGCAGGGTGTGAATGTGCACAAAGTGACTATATACAATTAAAAAAACTCCTTATTGTAATCCCTGAGCTATATATCAATTTGATGGAATACTATTACAATTCCCAGTCATTCTCAATACACAATCCAAACTAAAGACCATGAATTTTTTTTGTCAACATTCGACCCAAAGGTATTTACAAGGTTTCATCAGAACAAGTCATCTAAAGTTGTAATTGGCTGTAAGAGAAATTAAGAGGCCCGTGTGAAAAAAGGCTTACGCAATATATGTATAGGTGTATCATTCCACAGGTTGTTTACTCACTACAAATCTATATTTAATCAATCTCCGGGTATCTCACAAGGATTCAAACTGTGAGTTAATTCTAGAAAAGAATACAATACAAAACAATACTTGTCAGCTGTTACATCTGTAATGTCTTGTGAGTTCAGGTAAATTCCAAAGTGACCTTAGTGTGTGTTGGGAAGGGAACTTCCTGTGTGTCCTCACAACATGGTCTCTTAAATTTCTGTTACATTTGAAAGCAAACAACTGGGGTGTTTACTTGTTGCTTCTAACAGGTGCCAATGTCTTTTACAAGTTTTTGTTTCTGTTTGCTCACAGGGAGCAATGTGCAGACCATGACTATCTGCTCCCTGTTTTCACTGCTTCTAAGCTTCGAGGTCAAAAGTGATTCTCGAGGGCAGTACCATGCCCTCTTAAATCTTCTGTTGACCACTTTTTTCAGATAGCCTGTTTCTGTCAATTTGTTTCTTAGTATCTCAAATTCTTTATATTAGTCATACCAATATTATCAACAAGTGCTCGAGACTGATGGCTATAGTATCTTAGTAGGAAGTTGGTGTCGGAAGATTTCTTGTACAGCGTGGTATAAAGTGTACCATCTCTGTGTTTAATAAGAAGGTCCAAGTAGTTAATGGATTCTCTGTTGTGGCTGGCTATGAATTTGAGGTCTGGACTTTGAGCGTTCAGCTATCCCACTAATTTGATAAGTTGGTCATCGCACGCATGCCAAATGACAAACACGTCATCGATATGCCTCTACAAATAAACAATTCTTTGTTTGTAAGGTTTATTTGTATTCTTAACTATGTTTTTCTCAAATTCAGCAATATAGAGATTTGCTATGTCTGGAGCAAAACATGCCCCCATCGCGACCCCCTTTGTTTCTATATAGAACAAATTTTCAAACATAATATTGTTATTTTTTAATACAATTGTGAGTTGTTCTATAAATTAATCTATGGGGACTGAAGTCCTGTTCACACCATTATTGAGTACTCTGTCAATCATAGTAATAGCCAGATCCTGACGGATATTAGTGTAAAGGGACTCTACACTAACCGTCATTAGAATTTCATTCTGTTCTTCAAAGGTATCCCCTCAATAATATTAATGAACTGCATGCTATTTTTCACTTACTATTCAATTTTGGGAACCTCATCTTTTATAAAGTGATATATGAATCTGCATAAGCATTTCACAACTGATCCACATCTGGAAACAATGGGCCTGCAGCCCTCATTGTGCAAATGTAAAAAAAAAATGTAAGTCCGTTTTTATATAGCGCAGCTACTCACCCTTACGGGTCTCAAGGCGCTGGGGGCCGTCGTGGAAATTAAGTGAGCTATTGCCCAGAGTCACATGGTGCTGAGCTGAGCTGCCGCCAGAGCCGGGGATCAAACTGTGAACCCTGTGCTCCGAAGTCAGCTGCCCTGGCAGCTGCACCACACCTCTCCAATATTGTGCCACCCACTAAAGCAGACTTTTAAAACATGTCTCATACCTGTCATTGCAGCTTGTAGTGGAGTTTTAAGCTGCCATTTTATCCTGGCAAAATAAACCTTTTGACAGGCCTAAACCATCTTTTTTAGTACTTAGAAGACATTGTTAAGGTGGACCGTAAAGGCTCATAGTGAAGTGTGTATTGTATTTCAATCGTAGGACACGTGTACTTTTACATGCCCTAGCAGTGAAAAACTCTTACAGTAATTTTTCACTTTTGTAAGGCCTATCTCGCCCATTGACTAACACTGAGTAACCTTATTACATTTAATAAGTGCTAACTTTGGATTGGGAGCAGATAGAAGTATGCTGTTTACTCTCAAATGAATTGTAATTTAAGATCTTATTCAATGTTAAGGTCAGATTTTAGATCACAACTCTGAAAATCACATATTTAGAAAGTTGTAGTTTTCTTATCCCAACCATTTGTGCCTTCTGCCAGTGTCCTGGATCACATCATTGTGAATTGAACTGCTGTTGGGATTTGAGTATTCCTACCAGACAGTGACACAAATGGGGCCTAGGTATGGACAGGATGAGCAGTCCTGACATGATGAATAGGGAGGGGCCGTACCCAGTCCTACTTACACTCGGATGGGTTTTGCTTCTGCACCCACACAGGAACCTGGCACAAGGCCTGCCCTGCCTGTTGTCACCCCAGACAGTTTGGAGTCTTGACAGAGGAAGGGTAAGAATGTTCTAGAACCGGTTGTGGGGTAAGATATAGAGTCCCCCCTCCCCCATGCAAAGGCTGGCACCATGTATCAATATTGGACCTCCAGAGCACTCCTTGCCCTGCTGCTTGAAGCACTGCTTTGGTGCCAGAGAAGGAAGGCCGGACTTGCTTGCCTTCATCCCAGGCTAAACAGAGTGACTTCAAGAGTCAGTTGGCTGGCTTCCTGTGTGAGCTAAAGGGACACAACAAGCATCAGAGGCCTCCCTCAACTGCCCTGCTTACCTGCTGCAACTGGACCTGCCTGGACCTGCAACTGGACCTACTGGCCTCTGCTGGAGTGAGTCACTGATCTTCAAGAGGTACCCCCAAGTCCTAGACCCTTGGTTAGCATCAGAGTGTACTCTTCCTCAGGGTAAGCTGAAAATCCTGACGTTTGGGGTACTTGTGACCAGGAACTGGACTGTTTGTGCCAAGACTCTGCTGCCTGCGACGACCTCCAACACGAAGCTCCAGTGAAACTTGCTCTTGGTTCCAATGACATTCCATGATGACTGGCAACGCGAGACCTGCACTGACCTGCACTTCGCGCTACAGCCTGAGCTGACCTCCAACGAAAAGCTACAGCAAAGACCGTCCGCAATGTGTTACTGTCTCTTTGGGTAAGAAAGTCATAAGGAACAGATGGTAGATGGAATGTTGAAAAATGCAAACATTCACCCCCAATCATAGATCTGGGTTTAATCCATCCCTCCATCATTTGTGTATCTTTTGCTTTCTTGCCATAAGTGTGCTGGGTAAGCCCAGACGTGGGCCCCAGCCTCGCTGTGTCACTGGATTAAAGCTGACTGATGAGGGGTGATACCCCGAAATCAGTCCCAGGATGCTTGTTTGTGGTCCAGAGAGGAACCTGGCTTGGCAGTTTGGACTGGACTGTTCCCATGGGGAGCAGGGTCAAGACTGATTTGCATATGGTTGGGTTTAAACTGGGGTGGCATGGTGAGCAAAAGAACAATGGATTTAACCCAGATCTCTTGTCTGGGGGTGATTGTTTGATTTGTTCCTCATTCCGTCCATCATTTCTGTGTCTTTTGCTTTCTCGCCGCTGGGTATGCCCAGACGTGAATCCCTGGCTCACTGTGCCACTGGATTCAAGCTAGCCTGGCGTTATGGGGGGTGATAACCCGAAACCGGTCCCAGGATGCTTGTTTCTGGTCTAGGGAGGACCTGGCTTGGCAGTTTGGGCTGGAATGCTCCCATGAGGAGCAGGCTCGAGACTGATTTGCATATGGTTGTGTCTAAATGGGAGTGGCATGGTGAGCAAAGGAATTATGGATTCAACCCAGATCTCTTGACTGGGGATGAATGTTTGATCTGTTCATCATTTGTGTCTTTTGCTTTCTCATCCTAAGTGTGCAGGGTATGCCTAGATGTGGGTCTGGGGCTCACTGTGTCACTGGAGTCAAGCTAGCCTGGCTGATGAGGGGTGATACCCTGAAACTGGTCCCAGGATTCTTGTTTTTGGTTCAGGAAGGACCTGGTTTGGCAGTTCAGGCTGAACTGTTCCCATGAGGAGCAGGGTCAAGACTGATTTGCATATGACTGGGTCTAAACTAGGCCCGCACGGAGTTCGCAGAGTCACGCTTTGCGGAATTCAGCGAAGTGGTAAAAAAATCCATCACACAACACTGAGTCCTGTGCTCGGGCGGAGTTCCTTGTCATGCCCATTTGCCTGATGTTTACGTTATACGTCAACGTGAAGTGTGTTCTCTCACTGAAATCTCACGCAAACTGCACCAGGTGGTTTGCATAGGCCTGGCCATCTTGTTTACTTTTCATCCTTTCTCAATCTGCTTAATCCTTCTATAATAAAACTTTTTTCCCCCTATTTTTATTTATTATCTTACTTTTTGTCTTTGTGAGTGTGTATTTACAGTTTTTTTAATTTTTGTGCTTTTGCGTGAGTTTTCTATTTTTCTATTTTTTAAATTTATTTGCTTGATTTTACCTTCCTTCCTTCTTTTTCCTGTTTCTTTTTTTCCTCTCTCCCCCCCCAGCACCATGGCAGAGCAGGGCGCCAAAAAAAGCAAGAGCAGCAGCCCGCCTTCCTTGCGGAAGGCGGTGTCAGGAAAGGGTGCAGCCCTGTGCCTCATTTTCAAAGGTGGAGGTGTCAGCGCTTGTCTTTTATGTCCAGCACCACCCCGCTCCAGCCTGGCGTCAGGCCTGGGTCCAGGTACAGACTCCGGGAGCACGAGCTGTGTTGGGCAAGGGTGTGCCAGGCAGTGTACCACTGCTCTGGGGTCCGGCGCACCCAGCAACAGCCAATGCACCGGTGGTCCAACGTCCTGGATTGAGACCAGGACCTGCCGGGCCTGCTAGGGGTTGAGGTCACGGGGCTCAGGGCTCGGGGAGTAATTATTAATATTATTACTTGTGTTCTATGCTAATATTTATTTGCCAAATAGCAAGCATGCTGCTCACATGCAGGTAAGTTAAGTTTACAAATATTATTTGATCGTTATTCTAGACAGGTGCACGAAGCTACCTAATGGTACTTGTTGGCGCTAGCTTGGGCTGATTATTTAAGAAGTAAGGCAGAGACTCCTTTGTCGTATCACGAAGACAATGGTAGTTAGCATTAGTGATTTACCGCATCCTCTCACTTCTTAGAGCCTTTATTTCTTTGTAGCTCGTACAGTGTCAAGCAATTTCCCAGTGATGTGTATGCATGCGTCCATCTATGCAGTGAAAGAAAAATGCAGACTGAGTGAATTGACCCATCAAAGGGGGTTGAGAGATTGCGAATGAAATGAGAAGCAAACGACATTCGTTGCATATATTAGTAATTCCAAAATCTAGTTTAGTAAATTTGGAATAGGGTTAGGAAATTTCGAATAGAACGGTCCACGACACTACTAGTCAACCTGATTTAGAAAAGTTCAATGTTATTGTGATTGCCTTTTCCTGACAAAAAATATTTTTGGAGAGATTATTTATTTACCATCAAAAATGTTTTGTACTTATGTCTTACATCAGCATCCAGGGGCTAGAAGAGGGCTGAGGCGGGTGAGGGAGCTGGAGGTGCCTCCCAAACTTCCTCACCCGATGGCTCTGCTGGCCCCAGTATGTCCTCCTGTTGTTAACATTAATATATATTTCCCTAACTTTTAGCGCTCCTTATTTTGAATTACTTCTGCCCATTTCCTAATTTTTTTTCAAATCCTCTTTGATCTATTCTTTTCGAAATTCTTGTTATCTCTCCATTATCCTATTTACTTATTTTGTATATTTCAAGTTTCCATACTGTACTTCAAACTGTCTCTGTACTAGTCTGTCTGTAGCTTCCTTTCTTCTGCTTTGTCAGTCAAATTTCACTCTCCTCTCATATATTTTGTGGACTGCCTAGTTGTGGTACTGTAAGACTCAGAGAACCCATTGGTCACGTACTCCTTCTCTGCCGTGATGATTGCATGTCCAAGTAAGGTATTCTACTCATGTTTGTTGAGATGAGAAGGCTTTCTTTTACTTGCTCATGCTTAATCAGTAAAACGAGAGAGTGGCCATGGTCACGTTGGACACCCCGTCCCCAAAGTTGTGTGCATTAGCAGCTATTGGTGATGACTGTGCACCATGGCTGGAAGGGAGTATGAGGAGGACAGCCCCATTGCATTTGCTAACCAAGACCATATGTCGAGTTGTCCACCCTTTTATTTCTTTTCAAAAACTCAGATTCATCAATAGCTCTGCCACTCCATCACAAAAATGTTATTGTTTGTCTTGAGGCTTTTCAAAAATTGCCACCAACAAAATGCCTAACCTGATATTTTTGATCGAAGATACTGTAACCAAATTGTAGTGATGTTTGTGGTTGTATTTTGCGTTAAAAAAATTAATAGGGGGAGGCATATCTGGCATCTAAAAAATGTGTAATATTTTTCCTAGCTGCACCGACCACCAGTACTGGGGGTCAGCAGTGACGGCGCCAGCCATGCAGCAGATGCGGCAGCAGTACAAGAGGGGAGCCTGCGGCAGTGGCACGCGGTGGTAAGTCATATTGCTTGCTTATTGACAATTAATATTATACTTACTGCAGGGGTGTACAGTTGACTTGTGAACAGTTGAACACACCCCTCTTTAGCAGATACAGTGGGAGTTGAGTAATGGCCTCTTTTATCTGCAACTCAGAAGACAATGTTTCATAAAGACGTTTAACTATGATGGGTTTATGAAAAAGGGAAAGAAGGATAGAAGGAGAAAGGATGGGTGAAATGTAATATGAGTGGAAGAGAAGGATGTGTGGGCAAAAGGATTCATATAGGTGGGTGATAGGATGCATGGGTGGGTGAAGGATGGATGAAAGGGTATATGGGTGAAAGGATGCCTGTCTGGGTGAGTGAAAGGGTATGGGTGAAAGGATGCCTGCCTGGGTGGGTGAAAGGTATCCTTGGGTGAGTTTGATTGGTGAAAGGATGCATGGGTGGGTAAATGAATGTTGGTGAAAGGCTTGTTGGGACTGATATCAATGTTTGGATGGATGGATATATGGATAGATGGTTTTCAATGGTGAAGACTGGATGAGAGAATGTACAACTTAAACGGTGAGTAGCAAATCCAAGGGTAAATAATAATAATACTAGAAGAACAATGCAATGATGATGGAAAAATCCTTGGAATGAAGAAGAAACAAGGCACTAGGGAGCTCCTCTGGAGGGGCGTTCTTCTCACCTACTTTACTTGCTTGGAATGGTTTTTATCAAGGCTTTGATTTAAAGGGTTGAGGTGGTATTACAGACTACTCCCTTGACTCACAGTAGTTTTCAAGCATGACATATATTATGTATCCTTCCCACCCACCCATCATCAATCACCTCCCTCCTTCCCTACCCATGGCATTTTACCAGTGACACCCATTGTGACCTAACGGCAGCATGGTTTAATTCAGAGGCACTGCATTGTTGGCTGTGCAATGTGAGTCTGCTTCAGTTAATGCTACATTTACAAACTTCATGGCAATGCGAAAAATAGGTGTGCTTCCCTTTCCTCCCAGTGCCCACTCAGTCACTTCCTAATACATAACATAACTGCTTTCCTAAGTTATGTCCCAGCCTTCAGTAAAATTTGAAAAAAGTTTTCTTTTCATGCGCCACATTCTTCTGGCAAAACGATATATTTTATTATGGCTTCCATAACGGATTACGTCTGTTCAAATTTTTCCATTTCAACATTTGCCAAACAAAGTGACTCACTATTAGCAAAAGATTGAACACTTGGCGATGATGATCAGTGAAATGTATACCTACCTGGCCTAATCCTTCTAACTTACTCACAGTAGAGTAAGTTAATAATTCTTTTCCTTACAGCCAAGTAAATTAACCCTGGGCAGAGTTCGCGGAGTTGCACTACGCGGAACACCGCAAAGTGCAAAAAAAACTCCGTCGCACTACGCAGAGCTCCGCGAGCGGCGGAGTATAATAGAAAAATGCCGTTCGCAGTGATTGCACAGTGCCGGATGTTTGTCCGCACTGTGCAATCATTGCGAACGGCACCATGCACAGCGCAAGATTTCCTTTTCTGCCGCTCGAGTAGATTTTTACTCGAGCGGCAGCTTTCTCAACGCGAACGAGCAGTTTCTCAACGCGAGCGGTCACGAGCATACACGACCACTCGCAATGAGAAACCTGACCGCCCCGCGTTGAGAAATCTCGCTGGGATGTTGATTTTCCACGCTCGCGCTCGCCAACTTGATGTTGACGATCGCGAACGAGGAAAAATCTCGCCGGGATGTTGATTTTCCACACTCGCACTCGCCAACTCGATGTTTACGATCGCGAACGAGGAAAAATCTCGCCGGGAGGTTGATTTTCCTCGCTTGCGGTCGCCAACTTGACGTTGACGAACGCGAGCGAGGAAAAAAACTCCGCTCCGCAACGCGAAGCGGAGTTTTTCGGAACTCCGCGATCTTCGCGTAACGCGGAGTGCAGAAAACTCCGCAAACTTCGCGAGCGGAGCGGAGTTCACCGCCCAGGGTTAAAGTAAATCTATCTTGTTGGAAAAAAGTAATTTCAAAGTGTGGTGACAGAGGGTGAGGCCAGGGAGTATAGTGGGTCTAAGAGTGAGTGCCTTGACTTTTGCAGATGGGATAGCCTGTGATGAATGTGCCAAATACAATATCCTGTTCCTTAATCCTTTCCCTGTACTGTAGTGCATTGCTTTTCCCACCGTCTACTTATGGTCAGACAGGAGGATGTCTGCATGCTTGATTTTATAGTACCTTACGTGACATATATCATTCATAGTATTCATCTGCCTTGTAGTCAGGGTGCCATTGAAAGGCATTTAAGAGAGCATGGCCATGATAGGAATAAGATAATTGTCTAGTACAGCTGCACCACTACTGCAGAGAGTAGAAAAGTAACACAAGTATAACTAGGGCACCAGCTGAGCTAGCATGCCTCCATTAATTTAGCTCAACAAGAGAGAGAAGAATACTTGTGTACTCCATAGTGCATAATGTCTGAAACTCTAATTTGATTTTGGTTTTGTATAGCGCTCGAATGCCCGGAGGCGTCTTCGCATATCAAAACCGAATGGCCCGAGGATACCAGCAACTGTACTGCTATTGTGCCACTACAAAATTTTACGTATTTTGCTAACAGCATTATTTACAATTTGCCTTTTTTCTTTCTTGGTATAGCTACTCCTGCTGGGCCTAACAGGCAGGAGATAGCAGCCTGGACCTGGCAGAGGAAACTGGAGGCCATCAGGGCAGAATACCAGCGGCTGGTGGTCCTGGAGGAGGAAGAGGTGGCAGCAGCTCCAGTAGATGCCCGGGCCCAAGCCAGATCCCAGTGCCTCCAGTCCACCAGCACCGCAGTCCGATGGCAACTGTCCGCCACCATTCCATCACTGCTGCCACCCCTATTTCCACACATTTCAGCGCTGCATCATGCAGAGTCTGGTGCACATGGAAGCCAGGCAGGAAGAAATGGAGGGGCCCATGAAGAAGCTCCTAGACCGCCATTAGGGCCCTCTTTTGCCCCTTTTTTAATCCTTGTTTTGGTGGGTGAGACTTATTGAGGGGAGAGGGTGGGAATGTGGGAGTTGGGAAATTTTGATTTTTTTTATGGCCAATATCAGTTTGGGACTTTCTTCAGTTACTTTGGGCACAACTTTCTTTTGGGACATTGTTTGGGGATAGGGAGAGGGGTGGGCCAGTTGTGGGTTTAGTTTATATTATTAGAGGAATACATTTTTCATAGTTTTACATTATGATTTAAATCATTTTGGGGGTATTACTGTTTTACTTCACACTGCTGCCTTTGCCGCAGCCTGTTTTTAAAATCTGCTGATAGTGTATAACAACAAATTCGTTATGCAGTAACCTCCCTTATCCTACTACTCCCTCCTCCTAGTCTCTGCAGTCTACAGCTATATTGACCCCTAAGGAGTGAGGGGGGTTATTTTCCATTACATATGTATTGCAGTACAACAATGATGAACCACAGTTCTCTTACCTGAATAGATGACGCCAAGGCTGCATGGTTTCCCAAAGGGCCGTGTTGGTGGTAGTGGTAGCATGCTAGCGCACTAACAGATTGAAGGCATCAGAAGTAAGGTCCCACTCCCTCCTAGGTGAACTCAAACTGCAGGATAAGGACTTTTCATCGCAGGAACTAACTAAATTGAAATAAAAACTGAGTTAATGCTGGTTATATATTATTATATGCAAGCTTTCAAACAAAATTGAGACAGTCACCAGACTAGACTACTAGTACACAAGAAGAGAGACAATAGAGAAAATATAATAAGTAATGCTAAATGTAATTATTCAGAAAAATGGTGAGCTAGTAAAAGTTGTGAAATGAAGTGGACTCGAACTCCGAAGTGGACAAGGGTAAGCTTTGATGCTACACAGTGCCTGAATGATGATGCTGGCAATGATGTTCCACTGAAAATATCGAACACTGTTTTCTATGCGTGGGTGGGTAAATGTGGCCAGTGTGGGTTATACTTAGAGCTGAAGATCCTGCACTGAGTTGTTGTGGCTTTTACCACATCCGCCCCAACAAGAGTGTTATCAACTAAGGGTATAAATTATTAAGTCAAACCTCAATAAATCACACAGCCCGGGGGAAGAGGGTTAGGGGTTTGGTGAATGGAAAGGAAGGGGGAATTAGGGAAAGGTTTGAGAAAGACAAAAACTACACAAGGACAAAATTCATCTGGGCAATGATCAGCCAACCATCATAAATCTGTTATGTGAGGAAAAGGACACGAAGGAATGAGTACAGGTAAAGCAAACCAAATTGTCCGTCGGCCCCCAGAGAGACCCAAGTTACATTATATCTAAATGTTCTGTGTTACCAAGCTTTGAAAGTTAGCAAATATATAACAAATTATGTAGCAGTCAAGAGAACAACACACACAGTTTTAATGATTATTAAAACAAAAAATTATACTGTATTGGCAAATTAGAAGATCAATCTGCAATGCATTCCTCTTGGACTGTCCGTCAATCTTGGGTGCCAGTAAGGTAAGCAGGAGTGTTTTGTTGTTATTCCAGTTTGGCGCAGGGTAAGAGGGCCTTTGGATTGAAAAACAAAAATGATATCGTAGAATCAAGGAGAAAGAAAGAAGTTAAACTCATAAGGAGTGCACCGAGAAGACTTACAGGCAGCCAAGAGAGAAGAGAATAGTCCTTTTTGCACTCCTTCATTTTATGGCTGGTGGGTGAACAATTAGGGGAGGGCAATTTTACAACAACCAAAAATAACACAAAACTGGCTGCATGTAACTATCAGTATCAGGCTGATCAAACGTGCAACTGTCATGTTCATGAATTCATCATCATGAATCATATCAATAATATGTAGCCTAACACCACATGCATAATGTGATGATCAATTGTTATCAAAAGAAGGGGTAGTTCCTCCTGAGCCAGGTGGGTACACAAAGTTGTACCAGATGGCTCTGTTGTGTGTCGCTGAAAGATCTGAAAATCAGATTTAAATGCCCTCACACACCTGTTAGGGTATCATGCTTCATCATTGGGCACTCCTCGTCAGGCCGGCGCTGCAATGCCTGACGGGCCTGGGGGCTTATTTATCGGAGATCTTTTGATATGAGGGTGCCGTATAGATGAATGCAAGTGAGGGAGTGAAAGGGTTGTGTGGTTGTGTAGTGGCTAAAATAGTTACTGGTAGCCTAGGACAAAATCACTTTTAATGAGGGAGGGTACCAGGGCTAAGTAAAAACAGTGGTGCTATTGTGTGGTCTTGAGGTACCGGGATAGCTGCTAGTCTCAGGTGTTGACTAGTTAGATGTGTTCGGTCAACATGTTTCGTGCCATGAAAGCCCCATGGTTCGGGCAGCACTTCATCAGGACCTAGAAAAAAGTATTGTACCAGCCCCTGTCTGAGGCTGGGGGTCTCCTCGCTATAAGAGGATGGCATATAAGTGTGGACCGGATACCCCGGAGTGGGTGCCGGCCAGTGATTCCATCTATAAGAGGGAGACACAAGGTGAAAAAGTACAAGCGACAAACTTTAGGGAAAAGAAAACAATGCATCATACATGTACAGTGAATTATGCATGACCGGTGGTGCACATACTAGTGTAAATGTGAAGTGAGCCTGCTAGCTTATTCAGTGGGGTATCATATCATCGCCGTACCAAGATCTACAGACATTTGATTAAAAATCTAAGTAGCAACACATAGGAAAAGGACGTTGAAAAATGTTCTACTAACTAATACTGGACTTGCCTTGTTGACGGAGCCTAGTTAACACATAGTCATGGCTTACCTCGATAGATAATGTGATGATCATTCATGACTAAATGTCTGTCTCCAGTTACCTTCAACAACAGGCCCCCACCCAACCACCACTTAGCTTCAAATTTCAGCCAGACAGCACTGAGCACACACACCCAGCAACACTGCATTTTCTAAATCACGTAAATCAACGCACCAATGTCACCACTCACCACCACTCCACAGAGTTGTGTAGGCCACTTTCAAGTCATCACCAAATTTGTTGGTGTCAGTGAAGTTGATAACGTCCTTCTTCTGGTGGCAGTTCTCGAAGCAGTCTAGCTCACGCCCTGAGTCCTTCCATCATTCCTGATCCTCCTGACTCCGAGTAAGGTGTCCAACTCCATACCGACTGTGTCCCGACTCAAATTCAATTGATCGACCTGTAGTACGATGCTGTTGATGCACAACAAGAGAAATATTGAGTCATTCTTTGTGTGTACTAGATTTGTGTTTCCGTGATCTATTCTAAAGGGACTGGTCGGGTCTGACACTTTGAGGAGCATAAAGCAGAAAACAAAGCAATGTGGACTGGTGTCGACCCAGTGAACAAATCTCCCTAACTCTCAAAGGGGAAGGAGAATATCACCTTCAGGGAAAAAATGATCAGCTGTTGGTAGGCCACCAACATTGTAAATCATTACAAACACATTTAAGCGTATTAGTTACAGATAAACAAACACCCAGTGTGACTGCCTGCCACCACATGAATCATCTCAACACACTCACAAACAACAATCACTCAGCGTGTAATGCATGCCATTTTCCTGTTCTTCTAATTCAGGTGTGGTCACTGTAGTACATTGCCAATCCACTGTACACGAAACAGACATTGGCCAGTCTAAATCAAATAATGTGGGGCAGTCCAGCTAGGGGAATAATTAACTAGGAAAGGACAGTTAGTCATGGCCCAGGGTTGGAGGCGGGCACAAATTTGTGTGCATCTCCAATCTCCTTGAGGGAAATGGGGGGGGGGGGGATTTTTCACTGCACACTGTTGCAACTCCAATTCGGCAATAAAATGTGTCTAAGAATAAGACGGTGGGGCTGAATTAGTCAACCAGACACAAACAAATAACATTAAATAATGTTCCTCTGCTATATTTTTTTTAATTTTTAGGCATCAAAGTATATCAGCTATAGAGAGAGAAATGTCTATGGTTGTTGGCCCAGGCCTAGTAGTCATGGAAGTAGAGCTCGTCCTCAAATTCAGGTGGTTTGCCCAGAAGTAGGTTATCTAACACTCTACTTCCATTACCTGAGTCTCCCTCATCTTTCTCCTGTCTTACTTCAGGTATAGAGTAATCTGGTGGTATAAAGTGCTGATTCATTTTAATCATGATTAATCCATGTTTTGGGGCTAAAGACTGGTCCTTTTCACTGTGACAACAGCACCAGCAGCAGCACTGAAAACACAGAGACACTGGCTACTGGGTAAGCCAGATAGTTTACTGCCAGCCTGCTGAGCACTGACCATTAGCACCTCTTCCCATACAAAAACACCAATGGGTTTGGATTGAGGTAGACCTCTGTTGGGTCATCCAGATATCCCTGGACCATCGGCTCAATGGTCATTGATGCTCCACCTTGCTCGACCTCTTTTGCCTTCAACTCTGCACTGGACTTAAGCCCTGCCAGTAGAAATCATTCATTTGCAGATTTTGGGGCTGATGTTCCCATTCTTGTTGTTGATGGTGTTCTTGTTGTTGGTTTTGGCTGCTGTGAGCCAACAGCACCGCCCTCAGGCTCTGAACTTGAAGGCTGCCCTGCAGAACTTGTGCCCTGGAGGAGTAGGCCTTTAACTCCCGGCCTTTCATTTTTTAGCTCACTGGCTTGCTCAGCTATCCATGTTTTGTATTTTGCCACATCCCCGTCTGAAAAAGGAATGAAAGTGGACAGCAATGGTTTGTACCGTGGATCAAGAATTGTGGCACAGATGTATTTTTTGGATGACACAATGTTGCTTTGCACCCTTGCATTAACAGATCAGCGAAGGACTAAGCTCCTCACCAACTCATACGCATTTGTTTTCATCCACACTTGCACACATTGCGGACACCTCCTTTAACTGTTCCTGTAGCATGGCCCATGGCACTGTCCTTCTTGCTGACTTCCAATGTGAACACCTCAAAAGTAAGCAGCATCTACGTCAGGCACTTAACTAGGCCCCATTGGTCCATCTCAATGATCATGCCTTTCACAGTCACATCCCCTCTTTGCATGACATATTCATTGATCGGTCTGTACTGCTCAAACAGACGTTCAAGCATGTAATAGGTCAAGTTCCAACGTGTTGGCACCTCATGTATGAGTGCTTTAACTGGCATTCTATTATCATGCTGAATGACCCTCAGATGTTTCCGCACATTAAATGAATGGCTGAAATGAGTGCAGATTCATCTGCAGGTGGACAGTAAGTTGCTTACTTGGTTTTCTTTTTTGAGAAAGCACTTTACAATGATGTTGATGCAGTGCGCTGACCACAGGACCTTGAAATAGCCACCATTGGTCATGGCCTTAACTATATTACTGCCATTGTCCGTGGCAACAAATCCAATGTTAAGCTCTCTTGGTCGCAGGCATTTAAACACCTGGTTGTTAAAGTCTTCCAAAATGTTTGCAGCAGTATGGGATTTCTCCATGGTGAACATGGCTTCTGTTGCATGCGCCATTGGAAATCTCAACGGTGTCAACACCTGTAGATATCTTTTCTCTAACCCCCAAAAAAGAGATCCAGTGTGCAGTGATGCAAATGTAATCAGTGGCTTGGCAATGTGTCCACATGTCTGTCGTCAGGTGGATAGTGTGAATAGCACTCTGCTGCAAAGCTTGTCCAAGCAATTCCAGCACATTGTGATGTAGCTCTGGAACAGCAACTCTAGCAAAATAGGACCAACTGGAAACCTTCCATTTCGGGAAGATGGCTGCAACAAATTCAAGAAAATGCATCACTTCTACAAAAGAAAAAGGGAGGAGGTCCAGCGCTAACATTTTAACAAGCTTCACGTTGTACAAACGTGCCCTTGGGTGGTTGCGTTCCCATTGCCCCTCCGGCCTAAACATGCCAGAAATAGTAGCCTGGATTTATTTCTTTTCTGGTGCCACTGATGCAGGTGACTTCTTAAGAGCAGATGTTGGTAGGCACAATGTGCGTTTCAGCAGGTCAGTCACTGTACTCTCTTGCCTTGGTGTCTTGACCTGAGTCTTGTGCCATTGCGATGTTGCTCATGTGGGCGATATTACTGCACTGCTGGGGACAGGGCTGCTTTGCATAACGAAAATGTCTTCCTCTTCTTCACCTTCCACTGTGATCAGATCGGATTCCCTGCTCAGCCTTTCACCCCCTTCAACAAAAACACTTGCAGTTGTTTGGTCGATAAGGTGCGCTTCCCACTAGATAATATGGTGCTTTCTCAAATGGGTTGTTGGACCCCCAGTACCATAGTTTGTACCAAGCTTAACCAGACTAACACTTGCTCCGCAAATGGAGCATATGGCAATGTTCACCTCCTTCTTGCTAACCGTGAAGAAGTCCCAAACTGGGGAGGTTTACTTTCTGACGCTGGTGCCACTGCCAATGTTGGATGAACAGGCAGTAGGTGGGTGTTTTGACATATGACTCTCTGCAGTACCTACTTCTACTAAGGTGGTTGTGGATGTAGGTTGCTGCTGGGACTCTGCAAATATGGCAGCTGGCGGTGGTGGTGGTATCTGTGGTGCCACATCCCTCACAGCAAGTTGGGATTGGGTAACGTTGGTCTCCACTGGGGCTGGGCTAACATCCATGATGACTAGCTCATCGTCATCCTCCTCTTCTACATCTGCATCCATAACTCTAAGGCTTTCAGGAACCTTCCTTTCCCCGAGCCTCTTGTGGTGTGTCTCACTCTCAGACTGAGGCGGGATCCAAGTGGTGTCTAGATCATCAGAATGGGGACTTGGAGAACAAGATGATGCACTAACCCTCCTTTTTCTTGCTGGAGATCTGGAAGACAATGGATCTTCTGAAAGAGTGGCTTCCTCTACCTCCTCAGCATGAAGCTCAATCTCCTGAACTGCTCCTACTTCAGGAGGAACCACTATTGGTGATTGCGGCTGTTGTTGTTGTTGTCCACTTCTCTGAGTTTCCTGCAACGACTAGGTACTACTTTGCAATAGAGATAAGTCAATTTTAACGTAACTGCTTGTCGGCGTTGCAGTGATTAGACTGGCTGCCTCTGTGAGAGACATGGGCTTTGGCCTAGGTTGGGGTGGGGTGGGTCCACTGATTTGGGGCTGCTGCTCTCAGCTTGCTCCCTGGAGACGGGTGCCGCTGGCACAGTTTTTGTTCCCGAAAAAGGTCTGGGTCGACATACCAGTGGTGGTAAGCTCCTTCTTCTTACTGGCCACTTTCTTGGTAGCACCTTTCTTTGGGGCCACCTTGAAGCTGTCAGTTAGCAATGTCACTTAGCTTCACAAGTTGAAGAGATGTCTGTGATGTGTGGTCACACGTCACGTCGTGCACAGGCCTTCTGTCTGACAGTACAATGGGAGATGTTGTCTCTTGTGCACCTAAAAGCATAGAAGCAAGAAGAACATCATTGAGACGTGGCATTGTTGCAGTTCAATTAGTAGTACAAACAAACAATATAATTTAGTGTGGTCACTGGTTACTTAAGTTATTATAAATAATTAACAGTACAGTGTATCCAATCGTAAAATCAAAAACCACACCAACATAAACTTCCATGGTGTACACTCAGGAAGGATAAGAAAGAGCAACAACAACAGCATATAGATGTACCTATTTGCTTTATATGCATCACATGGGATGTGGCACTCAGGGGGGTGCAGCTGACAAATGAAAATGGAATAATCCTTAGACAATGAATGCTGTTGTGCACCTGCAGCAGACATGGGGTTGATTCATGGATGCCAGATGTTATGAAAATGGTTTAAAAAATCTAAATAAACAAATAAATTAAAAAAACATTTAAACATAAAAAATACAATTAAAATAAAAAATAATACAAATTTAAAAATGTAAAACTAAAATTGAAAAAAATTAACATAAAAAATTGTAAATAAGTGATTTTTTCCTCAAAGATATAATAATAATGTATTAAACTACTATCTCATTGCTCAACCATCCATGCAAGCATATGGCCAAGGGCCGGACGCACAAAATGTCTGCCTGCCATGGCCACATCGTGATCATCAACAACAACAACACTGAGCAAGAAGGCATTTGGAATAAAGAGAAGACATGCAGGAGTATAGCAAAAACACACTGGCTGGCTACACAAAATGGCCGCCAGTCACATGGTCACAACAACAAGCAAGAAGTCATGGAGAACAAACTAAGAAGAATACATGCAGGCCTATGAGGAAAGCTCACTGGCTAGCTACACAAAATGGCCGGCAGCCACATGTTCACAACAACAACAACCAGCAAGAAGGCATGGCCACAAACAAAGAACATATGCAGGCCTATGGCAAAAGCACACTGACGGCCTATGCAAAATGGCCACCAGCCACATGGTCAGAACAACAACAACCAGCAAGAAGGCATGGCCACAACAAAGAAGACATGCAGGCCTATGGCAAAAGCACACTAGCTGGCTACACAAAATGGCCGCCAATCACATGGTCACAACAACAAGCAGGAGGCCTCGAAAACAAAGAACACATGCAGGCCTATGGCAAAAGCACACTGGCTGCCTACACAAAATGGCTGCCGACCACATGGTCAAACAGCAAGCAAGGAGGCATGGCCACACACAAAGACAACATGCAGGCCTATGGCAAAAGCACACTGGTTGCCTGCACAAAATGGCCGCCAGCCACATGGTCACAACAACAAGAAGGAGACCTGAAAAACAAAGAACACATGCAGGCCTGTGGACACTGACTATACAAAATGGCCCCTGGCCACATGGGAAACAAAGACAAATGATGGCCCATGGCAAACACACTCACACACTGGCCAGACAAAGGAGGCATGGTTGGTAACACAGAGTACACCGCATTAATTCTGCAACGCCAGAAAAGAAAATCAACAGGGTTAAAAATGTTTACAACAACACACATCCTCCAAAGGCATTACCTCACCTAAACACTGTTTGCAGGAAAACAAAAAGTGAAATAGCACAAAAAAATTCAACATTTTGTATTTTAATTCAATGCCATCTATGGCCTAAATGTTGTTTCAATTCAACAGACACCACAGAAAAAGTTGTTTCATGCACCCATGACTAGCCTACTGGCTGGAAAGCTGATTGGCAGACTAGGGAAAATGTAGTAAACTGTGCAACATTTTTCTTTTATAAAAGAATAAAAATTACTTTCAAAGAAATAACTAGGCCCCTACTGAAACTACAGGCCAACCACCACAAAAAAAAAATCAAAATCGATTTAAAGTACAAATAAATCCATGTGCATGGCCCCAATCAAACAAACACCGGTTTTTCAACTTAATGTGAAATCTGGAACACAAAGTCCTTAAATCCAATGGTATATGTAGCAGACACAAAGAGTGATCCTTCCAGATCCAAATCCAAATGAAAAGTGACCAGGATTTGGACAAAGGACTGGGAGGAGCCTGCTGGACAGGAACAGGAAGTTGGAGACTCTGAGGCACTTCCTTCTAGTTGGAAAAAAGTTTAAAAAAAAGAAAGGACTCCTCGCACAAAAAAAACAATTTCAAAGGTCCATTTGAGGAGATTTTTGAATCCAAATAGTCATTTCGGGAAGATTTTGATGCATCTCGAGGAGAGAATCTTCCCCAGATTGTAGCCGCAGTAAATCCTGTGCATTCAAGATCGCATACATCACAAAACATCCGCCAGAAGTTGCTGGCATGCCCGAATGACGTGTTGATGACCGCAAAAACACGCAGGACCATGCGGCCAGCTAGCAAATCTTGTGCTGCTCCCGAATGGCTCTGACAAACTTGCGGGCGATCGCGAGCGCCTGGCAAGTTGCTCCCGTGCACGAAAGTACATTTCGAGCACGGTAACAAAATAAAAACTCCGCTCTGTTGCGGAGTGCTGAGTTTATCAGTAACTCTGTGTTAGAAATGGGGGTCTCTAGTTGGCAAGGGCTTGCACCTTTGTCCAAGTAGGGACCCTTCTTCCTAGTCAGGATAAGGGAGTTACACTCCTAAAATAACCCCTGCTCACCCCCTTGGTAGCTTGGCACGAGCTTGGCACGAGCAGTCAGTCTTATCTTAGAGGCAGGGTGTAAAGCATTTGCACATAACCAACAGTAATACAGTGTAAGCACTACAAACGGACACCACACCAGTTTAGAAAAATATCAAATATTTTTATATACTTAAAACAAGACCAATACGATAAAAATCCACAGTACAGTACTTTAAAAATCTTCAGTTATCACAGTAGCCTTAAAAACAGTTCCTTGATGTCGATAGCTCCGTCCGGGGCTATCACAGCGTCGTGAACAAACAAATCAAACAGTTCTGGCTGACCGCGACGTCGCAGGTCAGCTACGGTGTCGGGAAGACCCGCAAACAGTACCTTTCAGAAATGCCGGGCGTCGATGACCTCGCGGTGAGCTTCCGAAAACACGCCGTCCGCAGGCGTCGGTTCCGGAGGTCGGTGCAGGCGTCGTCGGGCCCCTCGAAGTCACACGCGTTGCAGATCGAACTCCTCTCTGTTGAAGTCAGGAGCGCTGGCGTCGGCAGGCGTCGGGTGCTGCGGTGCGAAGTGCAGCGGTGCGGCGTGCGGTGCCCTCAGGTCGCGGTGCGAGCAGCGGCTCGGTGGCGGCATCAGATGGTGTCGTCGGTGAGACCAGGTTCGGGGTGTGAGATGAAGGCGGTGCTCGTCACGGTGCTGGCAGGTCACGGTGCAGCAGCGGCGTCGTCATTGCTGAAGCGCTGTCTTCGGCTGATGAACTGGAGCCGATGGCACCGGCATCGGTAGGCCAAGGCTGCAGTGCGGGATGAGGGCAGTGCGTCGTGTAACTTTACGAGCGGTGACCTCGAACCACAGTGCAAGCAGCGGCGTCGAGTCCAAGGTGGAGCGGCGTAGTCGGGGATACCAAGGCGTCGTCGTGAAGCGAGGCGGTGCGGAGTGCGGTGCCCACAGGTCTCAGTGCGAGCAGCGGCTCGGTGGCGGCGTCAGCAGGCGTCGTCGGTGAGACCAGGGTTGCGGCGGTGCCCTCTGCGGTGACTTCAGGACACGGAGTCGGCAGCGGCGTCGTAGACGGCGTCGGGCTTGAAGTCTTTGCTGTTCCTGAGACTTCTTGAACAGGGGGCAAGCTCTACCTCAAGCCCTTGGAGACACTCACAAAGTAGATTGCAGAAAGTTCAGTCCAGTCCTTTCACTGCCCAAGACAGAAGCAGCCACTGCAGGCCAACACAGCAAAGCACACAGAAAAGTGGTAGTTTCTCCTCACAGCTTCTCCAGCTCTTCTTCTTGGCAGTCTTCTTGATCCAAAAGAGTTCTAAAGTTCTGGGGTTTGGGTCCCCCTTTTTATCCTCAATTTCTCTTTGTTCTCTGAAGGCAGAGAGGCCTTTGCCTAGTCCAAACCAGTTCTGGTCAGTCCTGGAGCACTTTGTTGACAAGACTACTTCTTTCCTTTTGCAGCGTAGGCCAGGGACATCAGACACACCACAGGAGGTGGAGCCAGCATTGTGGAGGGAAGGCACAGTCCTATTCAGGTCCCAGGTGCAACTCCTCCCACCCATCTACATGTAGATCTTGCTATTCAGCCCTGTGCTGACTCACCCTGTCTCCTGGAATCCCCCAGCCCCTGTCACTCACACTCCAGACAAGGAATACACAACCTAGCAGAGGCAGGCTTGGATGGTTAGACAAGAAAATACCTACTTTCTAAAAGTGGTATTTTCAAACACAGAATGTTAAAACCAACTTCACTAAAAGATGCATTTTATCATTCTGAGTTCAGGCATACTAAACTCGAGTTTCTACCATGTTCCCTGGGTCAGTTAGGATCATAGGATGTAATAATCAAAACTGCCCATTCTGGCCTATGGGGAACAGGTAGCCTTGCAATAGTGAAAAACGAAGTAGGCTGTATTTTACTATCAGGACATGCCACACACACCAGGGCATGTCCTACCTTTCACATACAATGCACCCTGCCCACAGGGGTACCTTGGGCCAACCTTAGGGGTGACTAACATGTAGAAAAGGGAAGGTTTAGGGACTTGCAAGTGTGTGCACTTGCCAAGTCGACATGGCAGCCCCAGGCTGCGCACAGGCTCTGCAATGGCAGGCCAGAGTTACACTTTACGGGCTGGTTGCATGGGTGGCACAATCCAGTGCTGCAGCCCACCAACAGCATTTGATCTATAGGCCCTGGCACTCGCAGTGCACTTTACTAGGGACTGACACATAGATCAAATAGGCCAATCATGGAAACATCAATCCATAACACATTTTCTACAGGAGCACTTGCACTTTCCCACTGGACAGCAGTGAGGAAAGTGCGCAGAATCATTACACCAGCAAAAACAGAGTCAAAACCAGGAGGTCAGAAAGCAAAAAGTCAGGGGAAACACGCCAAAAGATGCCAAGTCTAACACATGTCCCCTCCAGCTGAAAGTAGGGAGAACTACCCAACCTCCCGGGAGTTCTCTTCACTAAGGCGGAAGAACCTGGACAGACCATCTGCATTGGCGTGTTCTGTGCTCAGGGCGGTGTTCCACCGTAAAGTCCATTCCCTGTAGGGAGATGGACCACCTCAGCAGTTTTGGATTCTCACCCCTCATTTGCATAAACCATCTGAGGGGCCTGTGGTCTGTCTGAACCCGGAAGTGAGTCCCAAACAGGTATGGTCTCAGCTTCTTCAGTGCCCAGACCACAGCAAAAGCTTCCCTTTCTATTGCACTCCACCTCTGTTACCTGGGGAGTAGTCTCCTGCTAAGGAAGACTACAGGCTGATCCAGGCCCTCTTCGTTCAGTTGTGAGAGCACCGCTCCCACACCATGCTCTGAAGCGTCAGTCTGCACGATAAATTCTTTGGAGAAGTCAGGTGCCTTGAGCACGGGCGCCGTGCACATGGCTGCCTTCAGGGCATCCACAGCTTTCTGGCAGGACTCAGTCCAGATCAGCTTCCTGGGCTGCTTCTTCGAAGTCAGCTCTGTTAAGGGGGCAACGATGGTGCCTTAGCCCTTAACAAATCTCCTATAATAGCCGGTGAGACCTAAGAAGGCTCTCACCTCTGTCTGGGTCTTGGGGGGCTCCCAAGCCAGAATTGTGTCAATCTTGGGTTGTAGGGGCGCCACCTGGCCGCTTCCTACCTGGTGTCCCAAGTACACCACAGAACCCTGCCCAATCTGGTACTTACTGGCCTTGATCGTGAGGCCTGCACCTTGCAGAGCCCTCAACACTTTCTCAAGGTGCTGTAAATGTTCTTCCCAGCTGGAACTGAACACAGCAATGTCATCCAGGTAGGCGGCACTGAAATCCTCCAGTCCAGCCAAAACCTGATTGACCAACCTCTGAAAGGTGGCAGGGGCATTCTTCAACCCAAAGGGCATCACCCGAAATTGGTAATGACCTTCTGGGGTTGAGAATGCTGATCTCTCCTTGGCCCCATCGGTTAAGGCAATCTGCCAGTACCCAGACGTTAAATCAAACGTGCTGAGGAACCGGGCAGCTCCCAACTGATCAATGAGCTCATCAGCTCTGGGGATGGGGTGTGCATCAGTCCTGGTGACGCCATTGAGCCCACAGTAGTCCACACAAAACCGCAGTTCTGGAGTGGCACCGGGTGCAGCAGCCTTTGGGACCAAGACCACTGGGCTCAATCACCCCTAACGCCAACATCTTAGAGACCTCCTCCTTGATGCTGGCCCTGACCCGGTCAGTCAACCTGTAAATCTTGTGCTTTACAGGAGGGCTGTCACCAGTGTCCACGTCATGGGTACACCAGTGAGTAACACCGGGGGTCAGAGAGAACAGTGGGGCGAACTGTCCCAACAACTGGCGACAGTCCCCCTGGTGCTCTGGAGTCAGTGTAGGGGAGAGGATCACACCCTCCACTGACCCATCATGCTCCTTGGTAGACAGGAGGTCAGGGAGAGGCTCACTCTCCTCTTCCACCCCATCATCTGTCGCCAAGAGCATACTCACTTCGGACCTCTCGAAGTGGGGCTTGAGGCGGTTCACGTGAAGGACCCTCAAAGGGTTCCTTGGAGTCTGCAAATCCACCAGGTAGGTGACGTTACTTTTGCGCTCCACCACCTCATATGGCCCAGTCCACTTGTCCTGCAAGGCACAAGGTTCCACTGGGGCCATGACCCACACTTTTGGCCCAGGTTGAAATTCGACCAGAGTGGCATTCTGGTCATACCACCTCTTCATTTCTTCCTGGCTTGCTTCTAGGTTCGCCTGAGCGAGTTTCCTGAAGCGGGCAGTTTGGTTTCTAAAGGCTAGCATGTAACTAAACACATCCTGGGGAGTTTTCCTGGGAGCTGCCTCCCAGCCTTCCTTTGCCAAACTCAGAGGTCCTCTGACAGGGTGGCCATACAGGAGCTCAAAGGGGCTGTACCCAAGAGACTTCTGAGGCACCTCCCTGTATGCGAAGAGCAGGCATGGCAAGAGGACGTCCCACTTACGCCTCATGGGTTCTGTTAGACCCTTGATCATGCCTTTCAAGGTCTGGTTGAATCTCTCCACCAGACCGTTTCCTTGTGAGTGGTAAGGAGTGGTGAACTTGTAGGTTACACCACACTCCTTCCACAGGGATGTCATATACTTGGATATGAAATTGGTCCCCCTGTCAGAAACCACCTCTCTGGGGAAGCCCACACGGGAAAAGATCACCATTAACGCCTGGCCCACCACTGGCGCCGTCGTTGTCCTGAGAGGGATTACCTCCGGGTACCGGGTGGCATGGTCCACCAAGACCAGGATGTACCTGTTGCCCATGGCTGTCTTGGGATCCAGTGGCCCCACAATATCCATCCCCACCCTTTCAAAGGGTGTTCCAACAACAGGAAAAGGTTGGAGAGGAGCTTTGACCTTCCTCCCACTCTTACCACTTGCCTGGCAAGTTTGGCAAGACCTACAGTCTGCATCTGACTGCCTTCGCATTTCGGGCCAAAAGAAGTGGGTGACGAGCCTGTCAAAGGTCTTGTCCTGCCCCAAATGTCCTGCCAAAGGCACGTCATGAGCCAGACCAAGTAGGAAGGTCCTGAAGCGCTGGGGTACCACCAGCAGACGGGCTGACCCAGGCTCAACAACCTTAGGCTCACTGTATAGGAGACCATTCTCCCAGTAGATCAGATGTGACCCGGACTGATTACCAGCTGCCTGGTCTGCAGCCTGCCGCCGCAGACCCTCTAGAGTAGGGCACTGGTTCTTCTCCCTGCAGAACTCCTCCCTGGTGGGACCCCCTTCTTGCTGCCAATGGGTCAGCTCAGAGATGTCTCCCAGTTCGGCTACCTGCTCCCCTGTAGGCATCGGGGCGTCCCCCTCGAGGTCCGCCTCCTCCCGGTCCGTGGGAACTTCGGGGGCGGTTTCCCGCGCCCCCTGCCCTTCCTCTTGGCAGGGACGTGGGCCATTGTTCCAGGCTCCAAGTCCTCTTGATCACCCTTTCTGGCTGCCATTGACCGAGTAGACACGCATGCCCACTCTGGCAACCCAAGCATCTCCAAGTGAGACCTGAGCTCAACATCCTTCCATAAGGACTGCTCCAGGTCGTTACCTAGCAGACAATCTACAGGCATGGTAGGGCTCACAACCACCCTCAAGGGACCTGAGACCCCCCCATTCAAAGGGAACCTGCACCACCATACACTGGCGCTCAGAGTTGTCTACAGCAACTACTTGGTGGAATGCCCCTGGGACTACCTGCTTCTCAGAGACCAGGTGACACCGGACTGAGGTCACACTGGCTCCAGTATCTCTGAGAACCTCTACCCTTCTCCCATTAATGGTCACCCAGGTGCTATATTTCTTTGTGTTAGGGGCACCTGGTTTCCTGGGACCATCTCACTGTCCCCTAGTGAGACGAGGGTCATTTCTGCGGGATCCCCACCCTCCTGTGGGCACTCCTCCTCCCCAAGCGCAACACTAGCCAACACTTTGGACTGTCCACCGGTGGGCGGCTGTGTCCCCTTTGGGCACTTGGGGTCCCCCTTCAAGTGACCCACCTGGTCACATGCATAACACTTGCAGGGGCCGGTCTCAACAGGCTTCCCTGTAGGGACCCCTTTCTTCTTATCACCTGGGGGATGGGAACCTTTACCCTGGGTACTAGTTTGGGGCCCTTTAGAGAACTCCTGTGCTTTACCCTTGTCCCCCCACTTTTCTGCTGGGGACCCTGCCCACCTTTGGCTGAGTCTCCCCCAAACGCTTTCTTGTGGACCCTGGTACTCACCCAGCGGTCCGCCTCCATAGCAAGCTTCCTGGGGTCAGTTAGCTTACTATCAACTAGGTGCTGGCACAGATCTGCAAAACATAGACTAGACAAGTGCTCCCATGCAATCAAATTGTAGAGCCCCTGAAAATCTGTTACATTACTGCCCTTCACCCAACCATCCAGCGACCTACAGAACATATCCACACATTCCAACCAAGTGTTGGTCTCAGACTTTTTACTGGACCTAAACTGATCCCTGTACTTCTCAGGAGTGAGCCCATACCTAGTGAGGAGAGCGTCTTTCATGTCAGCATAGGTGAGGTCCTGCCCCTTACCCAAAGCTATCAAGGTATCCCTAGCTTCTTCTGGAAAGAGAGGCCACAACCCTGCCCCCCAGTTCCTTTCAGGGACCCCATTCATATGAATAGACGACTCGTACCCTTGAAACCACCTATGTATGTCATCACCCTTTTTGTACTCTTTACCTACATTCTTGGGGATGTGTACAATCCTGTCTGTGTGTGCTGAAGCGTTGCTGCCACCATCTGAGCTGGTTCTACTCTTTAACTCCAGCTCCTTGATAATTCTCTCATGATCTAACATCATCTTCCTTTCCTCCATGGCTATTCTCTTGTCTTCCCTCTCACTTTCTATTCTGAGTTTCTCCAATTCAAACCTCCTTACTTCCCGCCTGTCCTCCAGTTCCTCTGGGGACAAGCTACTGCTGCCTGGCCTGGGGGGCTCCCCTCCTCCCAAAAGCACATCCAACCAAGGAACAGGCTCCTCCACCTCTCCACTGAGATCACCAGATTGCTCACTGGCATGTCTGGCTGCTACCCAGGCCCTCAGCGCCTTTTGTAGCTCATCCTTCCTGGTGAGGCCTCTGACCTGGACTTTCAGGTTCTTGCAAATCGATTTTAACTCCTTGACATTGTAGGCTTCCAATCAATCCTCCTCAAAGGCAATTTCTACTGATGCAATTGATGATACTATAGATTCAGGCATGTTGAAGTAGCAAGTTCAAACTGGCAAGATCAAAAATAGGCCAAAAAGAACCTGTATGTGGTACGTAATGGTCTGCGATATGGTAGTAGTGCACACCAATCACTGTAAGTCAAGTGCAAACACAAGTCCTATCCTCACCGCTGACAACCAATGTTAGAAATGGGGGTCTCTAGTTGGCAAGGGCTTGCACCTTTGTCCAAGTAGGGACCCTTCTTCGTAGTCAGGATAAGGGAGTTACACTCCTAAAATAACCCCTGCTCACCCCCTTGGTAGCTTGGCACGAGCAGTCAGGCTTATCTTAGAGGCAGGGTGTAAAGCATTTGCACATAACCAACAGTAATACAGTGTAAGCACTACAAACGGACACCACACCAGTTTAGAAAAATATCCAATATTTTTATATACTTAAAACAAGACCAATACGATAAAAATCCACAGTACAGTACTTTAAAAATCTTCAGTTATCACAGTATCCTTAAAAACAGTTCCTTGATGTCGATAGCTCCGTCCGGGGCTATCACGGCATCGTGAACAAACAAATCCAAACAGTTCTGGCTGACCGCGACGTCGCGGGTCAGCTGCGGTGTTGGGAAAACCCGCAAACAGTACCTTTCAGAAATGCCGGGTGTCGATGACCTCGCGGTGAGCTTCCGAAAACACGGCGTCCGCAGGCGTCGGTTCCGGAGGTCGGTGCAGGCGTTGTCGGGGCCCTCGAAGTCACACGCGTTGCAGATCGAACTCCTCTCTGTTGAAGTCAGGAGCGCTGGCGTCGGCAGGCGTCGGGTGCTGCGGTGCGTAGTGCAGCGGTGCGGTGCCCTCAGGTCACGGTGCAAGCAGCGGCTCGGTGGCGGCGTCGGTGAGACCAGGGTCGCGGTGTGAGATGAAGGCGGTGCTCGTCACAGTGCTGGCAGGTCACGGTGCAGCAGCGGCGTCGTCGTTGCTGAAGCGCTGTCGTCGGCTGACGAACTGGAGTCGATGGCACCGGCGGTGGTAGGCCAAGGTTGCGGTGCGGGATGAAGGCGGTGCGTCGTGTAACTTTATGAGCGGTGCCCTCGAACCACGGTGCAAGCAGAGGTGTCGAGTCCGGCGTGGAGCTGCGTCGTCGGGGATACCAAGGCGTAGTCGCGAGGCGGTGCGGAGTGCGGTGCCCACAGGTCGCGGTGCGAGCAGCGGCTCGGTGGCAGCGTCATCGGTGAGACCAGGGTCGTGGAGCGACGGAGCCCTCTGTGGAGCCTTCAGGACACGGAGTCGGCAGCGGCGTCGTAGACGGCGTCGGGCTTGAAGTCTTTGCTGTTCCTGAGACTTCTTGAACAGGGGGCAAGCTCTACCTCAAGCCCTTGGAGACACTCACAAAGTAGATTGCAGAAAGTTCAGTCCAGTCCTTTCACTGCCCAAGACAGAAGCAGCCACTGCAGGCCAACACAGCAAAGCACACAGCAAAGTGGTAGTTCCTCCTCACAGCTTCTCCAGCTCTTCTTCTTGGCAGTCTTCTTTATCCAAAAGAGTTCTAAAGTTCTGGGGTTTAGGTCCCCCTTTTTATCCTCAATTTCTCTTTGTTCTCTGAAGGCAGAGAGGCCTTTGCCTAGTCCAAACCAGTTCTGGTCAGTCCTGGAGCACTTTGTTGACAAGACTCCTTCTTTCCTTTTGCAGTGTAGGCCAGGGACATCAGACACACCACAGGAGGTGGAGCCAGCATTGTGGAGGGAAGGCACAGTCCTATTCAGGTCCCAGGTGCAACTCCTCCCACCCATCTACATGTAGATCTTGCTATTCAGCCCTGTGCTGACTCACCCTGTCTCCTGGAATCCCCCGCCCCTGTCACTCACACTCCAGACAAGGAATACACAACCTAGCAGAGGCAGGCTTGGATGGTTAGACAAGAAAATACCTACTTTCTAAAAGTGGTATTTTCAAACACAGAATGTTAAAACCAACTTCACTAAAAGATGCATTTTATCATTCTGAGTTCAGGCATACTAAACTCGAGTTTCTACCATGTTCCCTGGGTCAGTTAGGATCATAGGATGTAATAATCAAAACTGCCCATTCTGGCCTATGGGGAACAGGTAGCCTTGCAATAGTGAAAAACGAAGTAGGCTGTATTTTACTATCAGGACATGCCACACACACCAGGGCATGTCCTACCTTTCACATACAATGCACCCTGCCCACAGGGGTACCTTGGGCCTACCTTAGGGGTGACTAACATGTAGAAAAGGGAAGGTTTAGGGACTTGCAAGTGTGTGCACTTGCCAAGTCGACATGGCAGCCCCAGGCTGCGCACAGGCTCTGCAATGGCAGGCCAGAGTTACACTTTACGGGCTGGTTGCGTGGGTGGTACAATCCAGTGCTGCAGCCCACCAACAGCATTTGATCTATAGGCCCTGGCACTCGCAGTGCACTTTACTAGGGACTGACACATAGATCAAATAGGCCAATCATGGAAACATCAATCCATAACACATTTTCTACAGGAGCACTTGCACTTTCCCACTGGACAGCAGTGAGGAAAGTGCGCAGAATCATTACACCAGCAAAAACAGAGTCAAAACCAGGAGGTCAGAAAGCAAAAAGTCAGGGGAAACACGCCAAAAGATGCCAAGTCTAACACTCTGTATTCTACGCAGAATGCAGAGTTGCCGAATCCTGCAAACTGCACAAGCTGAGCCGTGTTTTACGCCTAGACCTAGTCTAAACTGGGGTCGCATGGTGAGCAAAAGAACGATGGATTTAACCCAGATCTCTTGGCTGGGGGGTGAATGTTTGCTTTGTTCTGCATTCCGTCCATTATTTGTGTGTCTTTTGCTTTTTCGCCCTAAGTGTGCCTTGTATGCCCAGACGTGGGTCAGGCTCACTGTGCCACTGGATTCAAACTAGCCTGGCTGATGTGGGGTGGTACCCCGAAACCGGTCCCAGGATGTTTGTTTCTAGTCCAGGGAGGACCTGGCTTGGCAGTTTGGGCTGGATGGTTCCCATGAGTTGCAGGGTCAAGACTGATTTGCATATAGCTGTCTCTAAACTGGGGTGGCATGGTGAGCAAAAGAACGATTGATTTAACCCAGATCTCTTGACTGGGTGTGAATGTTTGATTTGTTCAGCATTCCGCCCATCATTTGTGTGTCTTTTACTCCTTTGTGAGCAGAGCACACATTGCCTGTCATCACTTTGTTTTGTTGTTGACATTCGGAATAGTAAGTGGATGGTTTTCTTTCTTGTTTCGAATAATGCACTTTCAGCAAGATATGCAGCACCTGAACAGTGATTTACCTGGCAGGGAAAGCCCACTTGGGCTGTTGGTGTTCAGTGACTTCAGGATCATCTGAAAGGTCTGCTTGCCTTTCATTCCATTGCTAGGCAGTGCAGAGGACATTTTCCTTGTTCGAAAGAATATTAGTAGGTCACTTACAGCTAGGCATTTCTTGGGTTTGCATCTGTACACTGCCCTTCCTCTTGCTGCAGGATGCACAAGGGCATTTGGTTAGAGGAAGCTGTTGCTGCTATAGAGATATCCACAGAAAAAGAGGAGGGCTTTCAAGAGGAGCTGTCTATCATGAAAAGGAGGTTAAGACAAAGAGGGTATATGAGGGGGTATTATAGAAGGTGGAACTTAAAGCATCCACAGTTACTAGAGAGCAATGTTTTTTTTCTGAAGGCAAAACTTGTAACTCAGATGGTGACACTATTTGCTTTATTTGAACTTATCAAAAAGCAAGAAAAGAGATTAACAAAATAATGAGGAAACACTGGCACTTGGTTAAAGCTGATCCTGTATTTGGCTCTGAGTTAGCAAATTATCCTAAGGTCACTCACGGTAAAACTAAATCTTTGAAGAACAATTAGCATCTAGTTATTTATAATCTAGTATGGAAGCATGATGGCTAAATCCAAGAAAGGTGTTCTATAAATGCAAAACCTCTAAGGCCTCCAGGTTTAGCAAAAACTGCAAGTTTTTTAAACTAGCTATGGGGAAGCAGAAAGAAATACAGCAGACTCTAACATTTATTGGGTATATATGTGCTAAAATGCCCATCCAAACGTTTACATGTTGGAAGTATGCTTTTTCCTGTTTGTTAATGTATTTTAGAGCAAATTAGAGTTAGAAAAACTCTTGATAATGCTTACCCTGTAGTGAGACACTTTAGCAAAGAACATAAGCAGAATCCTGAACTTTTCAATTTTTGGGAATTGAAAGGGTCCAATGAAACGAGAGGAGGTAATCGAGAAAAATCCCTCCTACAGTTGGAGTGTAAATATATCTTGGAGCTTGATTCCAAATACCCGAATGGACACAACATGGATGAAGAATTGTCTCCTTTTTTGTAAGTATGACAAAAATATTTTTTCTCTGCATTTATTTACGAAATTGAGAATTTGTTGCCAGATATATCATTTTATTGCTCTCTTTAATAAGGAACAGGAGCCACATTGCGATGGCATCACAATTCTTAATTATTGGCTTTCTTGGGCAACTGATGCTATGTGTGTATTGTAGAGAAATGATCATTTAAAACTTTCAATTTTGTAAATAATGACAAAGTTTGCCTTCCTTGTGAATTAATGAGATGCCCACTCGGGCATCACTTTCTCAGTAGGTACTTTCATAGAAAAATATAAGGGTTTTTGATCTGAGGGTGTGGATTCACCATAGTGATCATCATCTGATTGGTGAAATGTTAAAGCTGTGCTTTCCATTTAGCACTCTAAACTTAATCGCAATTTCACTTATGCATGCGTACTAGCAGGTTATTCTGATTGATCTTTTTGAACTGCAACATTTAATGACTCAATATGCAATTGGATACATTGTGTGATATGTAAACTAGGGCGGTATAATATTTCTATGAATATTTTCCTGTTATAACCTTCTTACTCTATAAAATTATTAATTCATTTTTATGTATTTAATTTGATGTATGAATTGTCAAACACTGATTAAATTAAGAGTCGAGATTTATTTATGTCATGAGGCTTTGTGCCATTGATTGATTGCCGAACATGCATAGTATGTTTTTCATGTTTATGAACTTGTGCATATATGTTTTGAGAGGTGGTGGGGCACATTGATTTGAGAAAGGCTTGTTTGCCAAAAAGCATTATCGTCTCGAATAAATTCTACATTTAAATAGCAATCTTGGAGTGCCGATACATTTCTTTATTATGAAGCAACAGCAGTGGCGGATCGCCGAGGGAGTGGTGCGGGCGGTGGGGCGGGGGAGGGGCAGGGAGGGGGGTAGTGAACTCGGACGTACGACGGACAGAACTCAGAGGGAGTTCTGTCTGTCATAATTCCGAGTCCACTACCCCCACCCTGCCCCTCCCCGACACCCCCCCGCACCACTCCCTCGGCGAACCGCCACTGAGCAACAGGAGTCATCATAAAACACGGGTGCTGCACCTGTGAACAGGCACTGATGCAGAGGTGAATGTGACTGGCTTTCTGCAGCATCGCGACTTTCAAGTTAATCCTTAAAATGTTTAAAGTGGTTCCTCTGGAGTCTCATAATCTCATTAGAGATGCAAAGCTGGGCGTTCAGTAAACAGGCGCTAAGGCATGGATTCACGCGTTAGCGTGTCCATGCTGATAGGGCGATAAAATTATAGCCGCTTTTCGTCCGAAAACGGACGCTAAAGCGGCGATAATTTTATCGCCTCGCCTTGCTGATATGCCCCCTAATCTCCCCGTGTCTACCAAAAATTAATGTGTCCTTGTGTAAGGTACATGGTGCTCATGTAAAGCGCTCCAGTACCTTCGGTTCGTGTTCGCGCTGTTTTAAAAAGTCATCATCCTGCTGTTCATGAACTTAGGCAGTAGTGGTTGGGAAGAAATCAGAATGGAGGGTCCCTGGGGAAATAAAAGGTGCAGCATAGAATTCCCCAGGGTAATTTCGGGACATGGAATAGGCTGGACGGGATGGGCGGGTTCATAGGTGGGGTGGGAGTTAGGGGTACAATATAAGGAGTCAGAAGAGAGGTGGGACCAACTTCTCCCTGACTCCTTACTGCACTGCCGGTAAGTTTATTTGGGCAGTTTTTAAAAAGCGGAGGCCGTCAGGTATGCCCTGCGCACACTGGTTGCGGTAGGGCATGCTGACCTACTCCTGCTGTCCTCGATGGGGGCTGGGTGGGGGTTGTAAAGGGCTGCGCTGAGGTAAGGACTGCGGCCTGGATTACGCGCTCTACAGACCACACGTTCACTCTCGGCTTGGTGTCGGCCGAAGGTCCATTTATTTATACCCTGTGACCGAGCCCCGTCACGAGGAGTGGTGCACGGCTACAAAGTATTGTAGCGGCCCGATGGCCCTCTACATCCCTCCTTTCCTTTAGATAAAGGATAGATAGAAACGTGAAAAGAAGGAGGAAAGGAACATCAGCACAAAAGAAACAAAACAACAAAGAATCATGGTGCTGTCGTCTTTGACAAGAGTTCGCCCGGGCTCTGCGCTTCAACACACAAAGTCTCTAAACTTCTGGCTGGGCGCAGGGTTGGGCCGCAGCAGACACCGTTGACTTCTGGAGGGCCTTTCACTAGTGTCGACTGCAGTGTTTTCCGGGGATTTCTCTGACACTCCACACCGTGGTTGGTCCCCAGTGCTTCCCCTTTGGGTATTTGTCGCTTCACCTCCGGGTGTAGGTGTCGGACTCGCACTCCGGTCTCCTGCTGGTTCCGTGTGCATATCCATCAGTTCATCGTCTTCCTCTGGGGATACCCTGCTAGCGTGTGGGGCTCCTAGAGCTTTTTTGAACCAGGACACGTTTCGCACTACCGTGTGGCCGCCTCGCCGAGCCGTGACCATTGTCCCTTCCACTCAGGTGACTGTCCACACCTCCGGTTCGAAGGGTGTGTGAAACTTGCAGCCAGGGTGATGATCTTTGAGGTCCACCTGGGATCCTACTCGCACAGCCGGAGTTCTGGCTCCTCTGCTCACTGTCGCCTTCTCGTTAGTGGTCTTTCGTTTCTGTTGGGCTCTCTCGACATCCAGACTTGGCGGCGCCCAGCCGGGGTCTTCCGGGATGAGGTCTCTTGGTGAGCGCTTCAGCTGAAGCTTGGCCGGGGCACACCCAGTTGTTGAGGGGGGTGTCTGCCGATAGGCGAGCAGGAACTGGTGTAAGCACGTCTCCGGATCTTGGTGCTGATCCACGCCAATTGGAAGGGCTCTGTTGAGCGTCCTCATGAATCGCTCGACCTCGCCGTTGGCTTGAGGCCACTGAGGTGTGATGCGGCGGTGTCAAATGGCTCGACGTTCTAGGAAGTCATGGAAGTCCTGACCCTGGAACGGAGGTTCGTTGTCTGACTTTATTTCTTCCGGCAGTCCAAAGATGGCAAGGATCTTCTCCAGGGCCGGTTGGATGTGTGCAAATGCTGTGGACGGTACGAACTCCACCACCAGGAATTTTGAGAAGGAGTCCATGGTGACCATAGTATGCCGTCCGTCCGGGAAACTCCCGAAGTCGACACTGATCTTGGCCCATGGGTTCCTCCGTGATTATGGATGCGGGGTCACCACCTGTGATGGTGCAGGGGTGACACCTCCTGACTTCTTCGTCCATTATGTCGTCCATGCCAGGGAACCACACCTTCGCCCTGAGTCTGGCCTTGGTCTTGGCAGTGCCCTGATGACCTTGGTGATCCAGCACGATCATTCGTTGGCGTAGATCCTTTGGCACAATGATTCTCTGTCCTCTTAGGACCAGTCTGGACCCGCTGACACTGAGTGCGTGTCGTACTCGCCATATTTGGTGCCGGGAATTCTGTTCTTCCGCAGTAAGCAGGGAGAGACCATCCAGAAAACAATGCCACCGCCCCTTTTCCAGGGCCTCTTTGGTTCTCTTCATGGTGCCATCCGCATCCGTGGCACTGCAGAGAACTTCTTGGGTTACTGCCAGGGGGCAGGCATTGTTTTCGACCAGGCAGATGAAAGCCTCAGTGCTTACAGTCTCACCCGGGATTGGCTCGCCTTCCTTCGCCGTGGGGTGCCTTGAAAGGAAGTCGGCCTGGTTGTCCGCGCCTGGTCGGTATAGCAGCTGGAATGAGTACGCCTTTAGCTGGATTGCTCACCTTTCGATCCTTGGGGGCGCCAGGCGCGTGGACCTACTAACCAGTGGTATGAGGGGCTTGTGGTCCTTCATCACCTGAAAGGGATAGCCGCACAGGTACAAATGAAAATGCTGGCATGCCCATCATAGAGCCAGAGCCTCTCACTCTATCTGCGCGTATCTTGTTTCTGTCGGGGACAGCACGCGGCTGGTGTATGCCACTGGGACACAGATTCCTTTGGTGTCTTCCTGCAGGAGGACCGCCTCAAGCCCCACCGGGCTGGCGTTGACTACGAGCTCTGTCTTCCTTTTGGGGTGGAAGTATGCCATCGTTGTTTGGTCTAGGAGCGCTTTCTTGATGCCTTGAAAGGCCGCTTCCTCTCGGGGTGTCGATTCCCAGGGTGTTCCCGTCTTTGTCAGCTGCCAGAGGGGTTCGGACACGGTAGCGAGGTTCGGAAGGAACCTACCACAATACATCGCCATCCCGAGGAAGCTTCTTATTTCCATGGGATTCTGCGGAACTGGGGCACTCCTGATGGCTTCCGCCTTGCGGGGGTCGACGCAAAGCCCATCTCTCGAGAAGACATAGCCGAAGAAGACTATCGACCCCGGGTAGAAGGTGCACTTCTTCTTGTGGAGGGTGAGCCCACAGTCAGCCAACCTCTGCAACATAGCTCTCAGTCGGGCATGGTGCTCCTCTAGACTCTGTGAATATATCAAGATGTCGTCACTTAAGTTAATCATGCCTACGAGGCCGGAGAGGGCTTCCTTGATGGCGTTTTGGAACACCTCTGCCGCGGATGACACCCCGAAGCTAAGTTGGGTATACCTTCGTAGCCCCACATGCGTGGAGAATGTGGTAATGTAGCGGTTGTCTGGCGCTAACTCCAACTGGTGGTATCCGGAGTTCAGATCGAGTTTAGAGAACCATTGTGCGCCGTTCAAGTCCGCCACAACATCATCCATCGTCGGGGTCACATGTCTATCTCTCCGGATGGCCTGATTAGGGAGCCTCATATCCACGCACAGCCGGATCGCACCTGGTTGCTGCGGCTTGGGCGCTACCACCAGCGAGGACACCCATGGGGTGGGCCCCGATACCTTCTCTATGACGCCCAAATCCTCCAGGTTCTGCAGTTCTTGCTCCACGAGGGGACAGAGGTGGAAAGGTATGTGCCGATGCCGGAGTGCTCGCGGTTGGACAGCCTGGTCGATGTGTAGTTTCACTTGGTGTCCTTGGAGCTTGCCCAGCACTTGGAAGAGTTGCGGAAATTCACTCATCATGTCTTCTGAGTGATTCTCGTGGACCTGCTTGGCAAAGAAAACCAGCTCCAAATCTTCCGCCGTGTGGCAGCTCAGCAGCGTCCCTTTTGGTTATGTGAAACTTGGATTTCACGGAGTACTTGGAATTCGAAACCTCGACCTCCATCATCCCTCGCAGTGGTGTTGGTTCTGTGCCTCCATATGTGTAGATTTTGGCGGCACTGGGCGTTAACCTTGGTTTGGGTGACAGCCGTTCCTACTGGTCTGAGTCCATTATATTGACTGATGCCCCGGTGTCAATTAGGGCTTGTACCGAGGTTCCATTAACCTTGATGCTGCACATCGGGGGCGGACGCCTCTTGCGACCTGGCCGTCCTGCGAAGGAGATGACAAACGTGTCATCATCGTCCTAATAGTAGGCGGTAGCGCCTTGTTCGGGTGGAGCTTCGGGGTTTCCCCGCTCCTTGAGTGTGAGGTATCGAAGGGTCGTTGACCGCCCTCAAGTTGCGCCACCACAGGATCTCCCTCCGCCACTGCGGCAGACGCTGGCATAGTGGTTGGCCTTGCCACATTTCAAGCATGTTTGTCCTCTTGCGGGGCACCTGTCCTGTTCTTTGTGATCAAACCCACAGTGCCCGCAGTTGCCGCCGGGCCGGCCTCCAGTGTTTCGCCTCTGGCTTGGTGCAGGTCGCCTCAGCACGACCTCCACGTTCTCTTCTTTCACCTGCACTACTTTCTGCGTCTACACGGCCGGAGTGTTCCTGACTCGAACCGCTTCCATCTCTTCGGCCCCCTTGTCCGACAGCTTGTGGAAGCAAGCGAGGACCAGAATCTCATTAAGGGAAATCCCTGGTTGTCGGAGCATCTGGCGCCGCAGGGCGACAGACTTGCATCTCTGTATAATTTGCACCCTAATCTCTTCGTTCTGGTCGATGCCTGTGCACGTCCGTGCCAGCTTCCGGAACCTGGCGTAGAACATGTCCACTGCTTCCGCTTCTGTTTGCCATGCCTAGCGCAACTTGAACCGCTCATAGTCGGGGTTCATCTGCGGGTCAAAATATCGGATCAGGGCCACAATGGCTGCATCGTATTCGTGTGCCACCCCCGTGTCAGGTAGTGTCTCGAACAGCTCGTAGAGCTCGTCTCCCCCAAAGTGCATGAGCAGGGAACGCTTCACCGTCCCATCAGTCTCTCGGGTCCCTGTGAAGTAATGATTAAGGCGGCCTACCCAGAGCTTCCATCTGGGCGCGGCAGTGGCGGGGTCCGCAAGCTGGCTGAATGGCGGTATCGGCGTCACTGATGCATGAGAGTATGGCGCTATTGGTACTAGTGCCTGTTGCTGGGGTGGCGGGGGATCTCCCATTATGGGCCTGGGGTGACGTTCCACCTACGACAGCTGCCTTTTCTTTGTTTTGTGTGCGGCGCGTGTGGTGTTGCTGCTCTTTTACCCCTTCTGGACGCGGTGCCTCCCTTGTCTCGTGCCCCCATAGTGTCTCTTATGGGACTCCAGCTGACCTTTTCTGTTGATGGAGCCTGTATGCTGCCCTGGGCTGCCTTGTCCCCAGTGACTCTCCTGTTGGGACTTCTCCCCTGTGCTTGTTTCCTTTGTATTTTCTTTTTTCCTTTTCTTATCTTTATTTTATTTTTCTTTGTGCTGGTTTGCAGGCTTGACCGTGCTCGGTAGTCCCTGGTGCCCTCAGCTGCTGATTGGGCTTTCCAGGCATGACCTTCCGCCTGTGCCGGGCTTCAGGTGCCTTGTGCAAGGGGAATCCCCACGTGCCTGGCCTGAAGGCTCCGCCCTCGTGTAGGGAGACACGCATGGCGGGCCTAGGCCTCAAAGCCGGGCTGGCTCGGATCGGGGCTGACGTCACCTTTTGCCGCTCCTGCTGGAGCCGCTCACACGCCACTGCGAGTGGAGTGGCCTGCTGCTGCCTGCTGTGACTCACCGCCCTGACGCCGGACTGCAGAGAGGAGCGGGCTGCACGGATGACGGCGCGGTGGGCGTCAGCAGGCTCCCCGGGCAGACGCTGTCGCACCCGGTCTGCTGGGGCGGCGGCCTTGCGGCGTGGTGAGACACAGAGTCGTTTCACCTCCTCATCGCCAGTGTAAAGGGTTGCGCTGAGGTAAGGACTGCGGCCTGGATTACGCGCTCTACAAACCACACGTTCACTCTCGGCTTGGTGTCGGCCGAAGGTCACGTGCGACCAGGGGCCCATTTATTTATACCCTCTGACCGAGCCCGGTCACGAGGGGTAGTGCATGGCTACGAAGTATTGTAGCGGCCGGATGGCCCTCTACAGGGATGTACCACCTGACCCGTACGGCGTTAGGTGGCGTGGTGGCCTATTTCCTTCCACGGGAAAAGCAAGAGGTAAGCAGGGCAGGCGCGGCAGAAGCATGTCTCCTGTGGGGACTGTGAAATGAACTCCAGGGAGTCTGAAGAACCTACCCGCAGCACTCAGGCTGGTCGAACTGGAGCGCGGCCTGCTTGTTTACAACACATGCCTGCGGGGACAAGGCCTGATGTGAGAGAACGCGCATATGCGCTTAAGGAAGCTGCGTGCCCAGGGTGCAGTTGGGCCCTCTTACAGAATATGCCTCTAGTTTTGACAGATAAGGGGCCATGGGGCCAAGGCAGAGCTTGGTAAAGGCCTCCCAGGTAAACGTAGGGAGAAGGGGAAACAGCTTCCAGGGGACACTTGTGGGGAGAGGTCTGGGGGCAATGGCACACATTTAATGCAGGTGGATGATGAGGGGGAGGGGCTGGCGGGGCTGTGCTCTTCCAAGTCTTTCAATGAGGCTGCACACATGCCGGAGGGACTTGGGGGGTCCCAGTACCAGAGGCAGGGAGTTGACATAATAGCTCGCAACGGAGAGGAGAGGTGGGACATAGAAGAAACAGACGAGCTCTGGCAGCGCCTGTATACAAACAGGGAGGAGGCAGCTGAGCAGGGACACCAGGTGAAGTGGGTGAGAGGCAGGGCAGGTCCTGGGGAGCCTGGGTTCCCACTGGTAAACGGTGTTAAGGGGGTGGTGGTGATGGCTGTGAGTGCCTAATGAGTGCCAAGAGGGGTTCGAGACCACGAGAGCTCATATGACTTGAAGACCCTGCAGTTCGGGGGACCCATCTGGTTGGTGCAGCCAGGTGGTCGAAGGAGCAACATGGCCAGCAGGTGAGGCTGGCAGATAGTTGATGTGACCAACAGAGTGCACAACGACCCCCGAATGTTGGTCTGAAGACATAGCGGGGTCTCCGGCAGCCCTCCCAACACGCAGGGTCATTCTCTTAACACTTATGTTGAATCATCCACACTGGTGGACTGGGCTGTGCCTGTTGTGAAGGGTGGTGAACTGTCAGGTTGGGCCATATATGTCATGAATGTGGGTGAGGATGAGCTGGATTATGATAAAGGAAATGATTGGGGGAAGGAAGGCAATTGCTTGATGACAGTGCGATGAGTCTGCCAGTGGTGAGTAAATGTAAGGGAAGTAGTGCAATGGACCCATCATTGGTGTTTTTTTCAGAAGTCAAGCGTGGACGATGGAGGCACCACCGGGATGCGGAAGGAGATTCGCGGTGGACACCAAAAGGACAGACGGGAAGTGGAAGCTTTACCTGCAGGTGAAAAGGAGTGGTGGTCAGTGTGGCATGCACAGAGCAGTGGGACTGGTGCAAAGGTGTGTGGAGCAGTGGGTGGGTGACGGGGTGATCAAAGGAGCAGGAGTCAAGCAGTAGGGAATAGCTGAAGGGAAGGAAAAACGAGAATGGGACTGGAGTTCAAACGGACTGTGGGACTGGCACGGATGAGGTGGCAGAGGAAACAAAAGAAGGTGGAGGTCACTAGAAAGAGTTGCCCTATAAGGGCATGGCAAAGCGTCTGAGGTCTCATGGGTGTCTGACAAAACAACAGGCAGAATATGGAAGCATGAGTATGTAGACATTTTCAGGCTTTGGCATAGGGACATGCAGGCTAAGTAAGGGTTCAGAGAAGAATGGTGGGATCTGGCCCGGTGGCCCAGGGTACCCATTAATATGGAACACCGGATGCCAGCATTCCTGAATTATGCTAGTATTTATTGGGCAAAAGTATGCTGACAGAGCCATTATGTTAAATTTAAGTCCATGGATATTGTACGGAAAGCTGAGATGCATTTTGGTGGAGTTATGCTTGGCTTTGCTAAGATGAGGGGTTCAGAGCCTGGGTAAGTATGAACCCCGACAAACCATGGGGGATGTTGATTCAGAATTATGGATGCAGTAATGGCCTCGACCCATATGGTGAGTGGCCTTTCCATCACTTATATGCCCATTCAACCCCCTCTGGCTCAACAATGGGCGGGGAGTGTGCCAAGGCACACAGGTAATAATGTTGGAGCATGTTGGAACTCTGACAAAGGCTTCTGCTTCATATTTCCCAGAAAGTTTAAACATGAGTGTGCAAAATGTTGGGGTAGGCATCCCACTAAGCAGTGCTTCTCGCTGGCTAGCCATCTCGGAACAAGGAAAGGAAACTGGAGGGAGAGGTCAGCAAGGCTCTTCTGGGCCACAAGGCTCGTACGGCAATTAGATTGGGAGGCTTACTGCCATGGCCAGCACAATATCCAGACAGCGAGTCAGCATTGAAATTAGAGTGGGGTTTTCAGAAGGGTTGTTGAGTTGGTTAGCACAATCCAAAGGGACGGAGGTGGGCTCACAACTTGGGGACAGCCAAGGCATTGCCTGATGTAAGGGCTGCAACGCTGAAGAAGGAACTGGTGGAAGGGAGGATTGTGGGCCCGTTTAATCCATTTCTATGATCCACCATCTGTCATTGGCTTGGAGGGTGCATCTGTGAGTAATTTTATTGCGGCAGATGGCACCTTGGTGGTCTAAGCTTTAGTTGCCAATGCTATCAGGTTGGTCAGGAGATGTGGAAAGGGGGCAGCATTGGCGTAGTGTGACATCAAGTCAGCGTTCCGGCTGCTGCCGTTGCATGCAGATTATTTTTTTGAATACTGAGTATGCAATTTGGGGGGCGCCATTTAGGTTGACAGAATATTGTCTTTGGATTCTGCCATTTCCTGTGCACTGTTTGAAGCCTTCGGCACTTTTTTGCAGTGGGTATTCACTAAGCACTGTGGGTACCGAGAGGTTTCTCATATTTGGACAATTTCCTCTTTGTTGGCAAGGCAGGGTCAGATGAGTGCCACAGGGCCCTGAGGCCTTTTTGAATTTCTGGCTTTGGATCTGGGAGTTTCCACCGGGCCCTGGCAGGACAGAAGCCCCGAGCTGTTATTATACTTTTGGGCATTGAGCTAGACGCAGTCAACATGATAGCGAGATTGCCCAGGTAAAAAGTTCAGGAGATTCATATTTTTTCTGGAAGAGGTGATTGGGGAGTCAAGATCTGGAGCTAATGGCATTGTTCAGGTTGTGCATGATTTGGATGTTTCTTCATTGAAGCATTCGGGGTGTCTGAAGGGTTGGAGTCGGCACGTGAGTCAGGGATGTTACATGGTGAAATACGCTGAGAGCAGGGTCAATTGGGGATTTCGGTTGAAAAAATGTAAGACGAAGAATGCAGGTAGGGGCAAGTGGATATGGTTGTAGGAAGGGGGACGAGAAGAAGGGTGTCTCCAGGGAGTGAATGGCTGGTTCCAGAGGTGGCCGTGGTGCAGACAAGAGGCAATTTTCTGTCATGAAGGAGGGGCAAGGGTCACAGCTTTTCAGTTGCTGTCAGTGCTGCACATGGCATTGAAGTAATTAGGTTAGGATCCTTCCAATTTTGGTAATCACTCCTTCAGGGTCAGGGCAGCAACTGCAGCTGCATGATTTGGAGGGAGTTGGACGCAGATTCACAGGATAGGTCAGTGGAGATCAAGGTGTTGCGAGGGATACGTGAGGAAAGAGGGGGTCAGGTCTCTGCTGGGGGAGGGAAAAGGGGGTTCATAGCTAACGCAAATATTTTCCTTTCTCTGTAGGATGTGTGAGCGATTCTGGCCCTGGCGCCATGAGATGGTGACTTGGATGGTGGAATATTCATTAATTCACTGGGCTGCTAAGTAAGGGCAATGGCAAATCTTTGGACGAAACCTGGGATTACCAAGCAGCTGGCATGAGATGCTCTGGGAGGGAAGAGTGGGATGTGAAGGGGCAATCTTTGCCATTTCTTAGCAACCATGGTGCCTAAAAGGGTCGTTGGGACATGCTCCTCATACATTTGGGGTAGAATGATTTAGTCCAGCTCTCATGGCTAACTCTACAACAACACATGTAACAGGACCTGTGGGTATTCAAACAGCAGTTGTCGGGGACGTGTTTGGGATGGACTGAATATGTGCCTCGGTGGAGATGGAGGAGGCGCTAAAACATGCAGCCATTGATACGGCCAGGTGGAAGCTCATTTGAGCATTGAGGGTTTTTGTCTGGCATGGGGCATTAAGGTGGTAGCCCATGTGGGCCTCAAAGAGGAGGAACTGGGATCTAATTCATTCAGATGGGGTACATCCCTCTAACTTAGGCAATGCTTACTATATGTTTGAAATAAGGGACCTACTGGGAGAACTGTGAATGAGACCATTTGGTATGGTGGTAATTGTGCGCAGAGTTGCTGTGTTGCAGTAGGTGTGGGGTAGAGCAATAAAATGCCCTCCATGGATTTCCTGGGTTGCAGTAGTTTTGGGGTAAAGAGTCAGATGTGAGCATACCCACTCCTCGGGGGGGGAAGGGAGCACAGGCAAAGGAAGAATGTGTGCAGGATACCTTGGACAGAATAAGGAGTCTTCATTGGAGGATGCTTGGGTAAAAGAAGTGAGAATGAGATTGGGAAAGGAAGGAGGTTATGGAGTGAAAGGAAGAGTGAAGCATGATGGTGTGCTGGGGGTGAAGGGAGAATGTGGGGCAAAAAGGGGGGTTATGTTTAGAGTTTTGATGTTATGATAGCACTGTTGGTTTGTTTGATAATTTGCAAGCCTGACCTAAATAAATGGCCATTTACACTTCATGGATTATGTTGTATGATTATGTCACGAAGAAGCAACGTGCCAGAGCAACTACTGCAGGGTACCTTTAACTTAATGCATAGCCACTTTTTCTTTTCTGCAAGTACCACCACTCTGAATGAGTTTCATCTGCACTGTTGACTATGCTGCACCACAACTATTCTCTCATTTCTCATCATTATTCAAACATTGACGTATGGGAAATAGTTCTAACATCTTCCACCTTCAGGGCATGTATCTAAATGTATTCTTGATTATTCTGTTTCGGCACAGGAAACGTTTCTTGCACATAGGGTCTGTGTGCTTTGTGGGAGAGATCAGTTTTGTCGATATTGGTTTCCAATACATAGTACTCTTACTTCCAGGGTGAGAGTTTCCTTCAGGCAAATGAGTCACATTCCCCTGTGTCGATATGAGAGGCTCGCTGAAAACAGTGAAAAGGAGGCCCTAGCTTATTCTTTCACCCAGTCCAGAGGAAGGACGGCTAAATCAACCGCTCATTTACTCAACCAAATGTTACAGAAACAATAGTCAACCACCATTATCAAAGGAAAAGTTAATTTTGCAGACGGAATTTAAAAAGATCCATAAATAAAACAAGAGAATTGTTCAACATTGTCTTCCACATCAAATCTGTATCTTATCTGTCAGCACACATTAAACCACATCGCACAATTGGCTTGTAATTTTTGGGGTTAACTTATTCGACGTTCATCGCCAATATGTCGACCTCGTCACCCACATGTATTCAATTCTCCAAACTCTTCACCAACTTTTCATTCTGGAAAGGTACCAAATTAAGAATCTGATCCTCTTCGAAGAGGAAAGAAATCAAATCATGATTCTTATACTCTTCCTCCAGGAAAGATATTAAATCAAGAATTTGATCATGCAGAATAAAGACATCTACAATAAGGCCTTCACTCATATCTGAGAGACATCACTTAAACCCTTTGTCTAATCCCCAACATTGCCCTGCAGTCTTCCATCAAATCTGATGCCCGATTTAGGCTGATTTACCCCTTAATTAGAGGGGCTCCCAGGCAGCAGTGGGGATATGGCTTTGTGGTGGCTCACATCTGCACACTGGTGAAAGCATGGCCATGCTGATATTCCTGTTCCACTTGATTGCCATTCATTAAAGTGTGGCAGATTTCAGAATTTGTGGACTCCTTTGTCTGCACCTCTGGGATCCAGGGACCCAGAAATCCACTGAATTTGCCACACTGTGCTGTGAGGAAGCACTCACAAGCAAAATGAAAACCAGAGGATTTCATTGCCAGTTCCATTTATGAGCATGAACCCGGTGATGAATTCCCATTATGCTGGACATGCTTGCACAACCGAGAGAAAGTAAACCTACAGATTACTGCGGTGCCCCAAGATGCTGCTGTGATGGGAGCCCTGTGCCTCAAACAAGGTTCAAGGAGTTCCCATGGTTTCTTTACCAGGCTGCCACACTTGCATTACAGGCTACAGGTGAACACAGTGTAATCCCTGTGCCCCATAAATCGGCAGGAGGGTCTACTACTAGCTCAGGGTTGTATGTCGGAACAAAGCAGGCATTTACCACGCCTGTCTTAACAACGTGGTCCGAACCACCAATGCTTCTTTACAATGCATTCCTTGACCACGCAAGTCGTTACAACGACTTGCCTTAGGGAAAGTGCTGGACTTTGGAATAGTATAATTTACTATTCTAAATCCAGTCTGCGCAACAGTAGGGAAATTGCTGGATTTAAAGTCCAACATCAATCCAACAATGCTTTCCTTAAAGCAAGTCATTGTAATGACTTGCGTGGTAAAGGAATTCATTGTAAAGACACAATTTGTTGTTCCTGTTTTAATTGGACATCAAGCATCTCAAAACATTTCTAAATGGAAGAGGAGTCAACCATTGCAATGTAGCAGGGGGTAAACAGGAGCATTTGACTACAAAACATCACACCACTGACAACAAAAATATTTCTATGATTTTCTAGCTCTTGATTTACCACCATACCATCAAATCCCCAATATGCCCTCTCATTATAGATCTGTGTTTAGGTAGTGTATGCTGGATCTTACTCACACGTTTGCTTTCTTCTTCTTCTTCTCTCTCTCTCTCTCTCGCTCTCTCTCTCTTTCACACAGTATCTTTAAGGACATATGCCCAACTTATAATATGATAAAGAAGAAAGCACAGAAATTCATTGGAAAAACAAACGGTTGAAGTTACATTAAAATTCTGTATAGTAATAGCATCTTATCATACATTAAAAAAAACTGAAATTCACTGAAAAAAACAAAGGTAAAAGTGACTTCATAGTTAGGTATTGCGATGAGTTAAGAGCTAATGTTTAAAAACTGACAAACCACTGAAATTGGCCAGTCATAGTTTAGTGAACTAACTATAACTTGCACACCCATCCTACACTTCTTGTTTGACTGCACATGTTGTATCTATGACTCATTACATTTTAATGATAAGAATATTGAAATAAAGTTTACATTTTTGAGTGGAAATGGGATGTAATTATCATGAGTAAGTGCATATACACCAGAGAGGGAATACAAAATGCAACATGAGCACTGCAAAGTTGGGTTGACATACTAGAGAAGGTTACCTTTACAAAATGGCACCTGGTGTGCTAATTCGCAAGACCTGAGTCACTTGCATTTACATGGTTATCACAAATAGGGGCACTTGTTTGACTGTGAGCAAGGATGTTTACAGTCTAAAGGCATTTGCAAGCTGTGTGCTTTTGTTTTAAAGCTATAAACATAAACTTAGACACCCGGAATTAATTCATTCTGATTTCTGCCCCATGTGAGTGGCAATGGAGAAATTGTAACTATCAGGTTTCCACACCTTACATTGTACTTTACCCCCACTAGGGTCCGGTGACACCAATGTGGAAACTGCTGAATCACATTGAATATGGTCACAGAAGCCCTGCCTGGCCCACTACTCCCATCCTCCTTCGTCAACAAGTGGGAGATTTAAGATGGTGAAGTCTGCACACTGATGAAATACCATATAGAGAAGGGAGCTAACTTGCAACTGCAGAAGCTAGTGCGAGACAGACCAACAATCGAACAAGATGCAGCAGGAGTCGAGTCAGAGGATGGTCAGCCAACAAGCTGCGTGATTGAGGTAAGTCTCTGTCTACATGCTGCACCTTTTGTAGGAAATATCGTTATGGGGCATTTTGGGCAGGACCAATGAACTAAGGCACATAAGAAGTCTAATACGCATTTTGGATATCTGCACAAATGTTTTTACGATATGTAAAGTGAAATTTCTCACAGTTAGAGACATGATGGTGCGGTAGCCTGAGGATTAGCCAGGTATGGTTTTGAAAAGGTCAATGAACCTGTGCAACTTCTTGTGAATGGAGGTAGAACAAAGCATAAACTATGCATATATCATTGAAAGTAGAATTTTAAATATTCAGTCAAGGATGAGAGGTTATTGAAAGTTTCAACACCTTTATTTATCTTAAAAGATTAATATAGTTTTGTCATCTTTATTCAGATTAGTCGGTTTACAGAAATATAAGTGAAAGATTGATTGGTGACAGCATACATCAATACACAGTGTTCCATAAAGGAAAACATCACTAAACTAACTAAGGGACCTAACCTATTCTAAGTAGAACTCATGAAGAGTCCTTTTTCAGAAAAAAGAGTGAGAATAAAAGAAGAACTTTCCATAAAGAGTCATTCTGGAAGCTCAGCCGAGTTCCCTACAGCTGCAGTAGCAACCGTCAATGATAGAATGATCCCTGCAGTAGCACTGATCAGAAAAAGGTAATTAGGTAAAAAGTAAATAAGTCACCTTTAGCAGTAGCTGTTGGTAACAAAGCAAAAGATCAACTCTCCAGTAGAAGAGTCACAAGGCAGGGTAGATAGGTCTGGATCGGGAACCTTGCACACTCTCTCCTCAAAACTAGCTAGGAACACTCCATATTCTAAAATCATACTATATTGTATCAAACCTCTATTAGGCACCAGCTCTTGCATCCAATGTCTCTTCTCCTGGTTCTCCCGGTAAACATTCACGCTGCTGTAGTGTTAGAATTTGCTTCAGGACTTTGATACATGAAGGAAAGTTCTCATAAGAACCTTCTTACCTAAGCTGAAATGTGTGCTATGAGTTTCAATGTGAAGACAATGCTTGTCAGAAATGCGGAGGCAAACTAGCAATACTATTCTGATGAAGCAAACGCAAAATATCTAAATCATTATTTATTATAATAATCATAGCAAGTCTCATTGTATTAGGGTAAATGACCTAACATATCGTGAGGGAACTGAATGAAGCATAAATCTGGAGTCAGCACATTCTAAGCAAGTTGCTGATGCTAGGCAAAATATTCTAATTGTCTATTAAGCTGTTAGCAAGAGTGAAAGAAAAGGGTTTGAGGCCTAACTAAAAGTGCACATTCAAGAATGATAGCTTAGTGCAAAATGTTTTAATTAAACTATTTCATAAACATTTATGAACACTTAATATATCTATTTGCAGTATCAATAAGGATTCTTTCACGTTATGGAATGGGCACATTTTATCTGCGCGTCATTTTCTATGTGTAAACATTTCTGCAGTAGTTTAAATGCATTTCTAAAGTGCAATTCTAACATAGTCTGCAAGTCGAATTTTTTTATCTTAGAACTAATTTCTATCAACTTATACACATTTTGGATATCTACACAAACATTTTAACGATATGTAAAATGAAATCTCTTACACTTTGAGACATGATGACATCAGAGCATGATGCCAGAACGCAACAGGAGCTAAAGCCATATATTCTGGGATTGAGCAATATGAATATAACAAGTAACAGAAATAATGATATGACACTTGGGCAGCAATTAAAGAAATTAGAAATAACTTTGAAAACAGAAATGAGTAAATGGTGTAAAGCCACATCTTTGCAAAACTCTGTAGATACAGGAAGAGTTCCCGGTGGGCTACATATCTTACCATAGCATTGTCTGATAGCCCAGGCCCTATAATGCTGGAGCATTGGGCACAGACGGACAGACGTGGGATTTTTCGTGTATGTATGCGGAGCGCTCTCAGATGATTCATATTGAGTAACCATTAAAAAGAGGACGTTGCTCTGCACATTATAATGGTCGCAAATTATGAAAAAGCCAGAGTTTGGACCATTACGTATTGAGGATACAAGAACGAAGGATCTATAACAGACTGCGTTCGAGCCTTGCTCAAATATTGTGTCCCGGATGGGATGTTATTCTTGTGAAAAAATATAGCTGCCTGATGATTGGGCCATGACAAGAAGAGATCTTTAGATTGAATGCTGACTTTCTAAAATGCGCCGTTGTTTGATCCCATAAGTGGTTGTTTGTTGGCCTAATTAAAAAAAAATTCTTGTCCCCTGGGTTTTATGAGACTTATGTGGGTGTCTGGAAAGGTCCTGATGAAGGTGGTTTGACTACTCTTCACATACCGCCGAAACGCGTGTCGACCATATGTTCAGACCCTCTTTGAACATATTTATTCAATCTGGTCGTGGAGATTTTTACTATCTACAATCTCCTTCTTTTTCAGATGCAGTTTGAAGGATTGTGGTATGAGTCTGTATGCGTTTGAATGAGTTTTGTGAAATTGTTGTATTTTTGTGTTTTATCCAGGGGTTTTCTTTGTTGAATAATATATTATATGTGTTGTTTGTATTTGTTGTAATAACAGGATTGACCTCTTATTGTGATGTATACACTACTTTAAAAAAAAGTTTTAAAGATGAAAAAAGAAGAAAAAAATGAAATTTTACAAAATGTATAAAGAAATGAAATAAACAATGATAATCAATTTATAAATGTTACTGTCATTGAATTGATATAATTACTTATTGAGCCCAGCAGGGATTTAGTCCCTATGATAAAGGAAAGATAGGCCTGGAGGGAGCTTTTTTCAGTGTGCATTGGGCACAGACACCAGCATCCTGCTTCAAGGCAATGCTAGAAATCCTTATCAAATATGAATTGAGTGGTAGGGAAAAGATACAAAGACAAATTGATGCAATAATGGACTGGCTAAGGTTTCAACATTACTAAGAACGAATTGAAAAGTTTTAAGATATATTTGAGGCTTGCTAATTGGAATACAAAATCAAAGCAAGGAAACAAATAAAATGTGCATTTGACCGAGAAAATTATGAAACTGTAATAATCTTGACTTGTAACTGGAAATTCGATTGTTATAAACAACTGAAGAAAGCGATACCACGGAGACAGGATACATGAACCTTTTTGGATGAATTCCACTTTCTGAAAAGAGGACAGAGGATGCATCATTAGTCTGAAAGAGGAAATAGAGGACTTTGAGGTGTCAACGAAGGCAATAATGGAATACAAAGTAATGCAAACATGAAAGGAAAAACAGAGACCAAGAAATGACCCAGTGGAAAGAGATATGCTAGGTCAGAAACCCAACTAAAAATATGAATAGGGTAAATGATACTTTGATTAATTTGTCCAATGGATTTTTAATTCTGATGAACTGAGGGTGCTAGAAAATGGGCAGGGCCGGACTGGCTACCGGGCGTTTTGGCATGCTGCCGAGCTGGGGGCTGATTTCGTTGATGGGGACCTGCGTGTGCTGAACGAAATTCGTTTTGCTTTGTTTATTTCGTAGCACACGCAGGTCTCCATCAACGAAATGAGCCCCCACCGCAGTGACATCAGCCCCCAGCTCGGCAGCATGCCAAAACGCCCGGTAGCCAGTCCGGCCCTGAATATGGGTGGTCTTTTTGACTCACAACAGATTTTGATTATACTCAAACACAGATTGACTTATTGCAGCTGATATGGAAATTTAAACTCAAGAAGGCCTTTCAGCACAAGAAAAATATCGTCAGTGAGGAAGAAGGTGAGCCAAGGATGGGAGTAGAATCTGATCTAAGCATCAGCGGTGTTGTAATGGTAATAACACTATATGAATTAGAACGTGAGTGTGCTATAAAAACAATAATGTATAAGAGTTTCTGAATGATTTAGTCCTATTGTATGGTAAAATAATCTCCAGTGGGTTTAAACCAAGACCAAAACTTATGCCCATATTACTGTATGATGCAATAGATATCTCCCAAGACAGAGTCACAATAGGCCTTATTGACCTGAGGCTCAGAAAATTTAGAGGCAATGGGAACATCATGTGGTGTAAATGAAAGCCCTCAATTCTCTACAAGTGGATAGAGAGATAGTCATTAAACGATTGGATAAGGATTCTTCCCTTACTGTTAGAGACATCATGTTGGGTCCTGAAAATTTGAACTATAGACAGAGCCGGTTGCTTTCGATTTTGTTGGTAATAGCTAGATTGGTAATTGCTCGAGTTTGGATCAGTCCGAATCCTCCACTTATAAGTGATTGGTGGATGTTGATTAAAGAAATTTATGCAATGGAATATGCTTTGGCAAATGTGAGGGGTACTCAATCTTTGATTAAATTAAAATCTATATGGGGGTTTATATTCTAAATGTATATGATACATGAATTAGGATTGATTGTATTAGAGAACTAACCTTTTTTCTTTATGTGATTAATGAGCAGCTTTTTGTTCTGTTTTTTATGTCATATAGGATATATGTAATTTTACTTTTCTGTCTGTTTTGTGCCGTTTTGTTGACAAATAAAAATATTTAAAAAAATTTTTTTTTAAAAAGGATAAGGAAGACACCATTGTCATTATGTCCAAACATATGTCAATGGAAGAAACTGTTGTACGGTTGATACTATTTCATTAGGACTGTGTGATTGGACAGCATATACTGTGCAGGACTGAGTCTACACTCACCATCAGGATATGTTGACCTTAGTCCTGGTGAGCTCACAGTGTACCATCTGAGCCTCTAAACCTTACAAGGTACTGGATGGTATGTGCAACCTCAGAAAATGACAACCCTGACTCCTCAAGGAAATCGTGGAAACAGATTCTACTCTTTCATTAATGACTTAGGTATGCCCAAAGAGAAACACAAAAAATGCTCAAATTGGCATTTCAAACAGTTATTGAAGCAATGAGATTCTTGTGTAAAATATGTGCACTGCAATAATTAATAGAAGGAAACAAAACAGAGTAATCAGCATTGCAAGAATGATAAAGAAAATAAAGAGTTCAACCATTGTGCTGTTACATTGATTATATGAATATATATAACTGCATCTATACTCCTACCTAGCACTTCCTAGCCTAATATGCATAGGGTGTGTGGATCTGCCATAATGCACTCCATTTCAATATTTATTGAAGCAGTATGATTTGCAAACTTTACTACTACTAAACTGAGACAAAATCCAAACTTTGTGACTTTCAGTATTCACAAAAGGCATTTAGTAGTAGTAAAGTTAGGAGTCCTAACTTTACTACTACTAAATGCCTTCTGTGAATACCAAAAGTAGTAAGTTTAGGATTTTATCTCAGTTTAGTAGTAGTAAAGTTAGGAGTCCTAACTTTACTACTACTAAATGCCTTCTGTGAATACCAAAAGTAGTAAGTTTAGGATTTTATCTCAGTTTAGTAGTAGTAAAGTTAGGAGTCCTAACTTTACTACTACTAAATGCCTTCTGTGAATACCAAAAGTAGTAAGTTTAGGATTGTATCTCAGATTAGTTCTGTGAATCGGCCCCAACATTTTTAAAATGAATCAGGGCGTTTTTGCGTTTTTCAGGAAAATCAGGTTGAGAAAATACTTTTTGCAGACCACCCAGGAAGACCAAGAGTCTAATCTCTTGGGCTGTAAACTAAAATCTAAATTTACCCTGACATTGAATATGGTGGGCCCAGAGGTTGCCATCTTTGAAAAAACGGTACTAAATGACCTCCAGCCTGTTACAAAATACATTCATCCTTTCACACCTAACTTAACGTAAGATGAAATGATGGCCCTCAAGAAAATGCAAGACAATGCAAATATTACCATCAAACCCTGTGATAAGGGTGGGGGGATAGTTGTCATAGACATGCATGAGTATATAGCAAGGATACAAACCATGTTAGCAGTTCCCGAACACTACAAACAAGTCAACTCAGTATTTCTGGCTAGACTTTGTACTCAGATTAATAAAAACCACAAAAAAAGCCCTTCTGGATGGACATATCTGTGAGAAAGAATATGAGTTTCTTAACAAGTCTAATCCTTTTACTCCAGCATTGTATAGAGTGCCAAAAACTCACAAGGATGTGAGAAACCCGCCTTTGCGTCCGATCATTTCATCTATCAATGCAAGCACCGAACCTCTATTTAAGTATGTGGATGCATTTCTTTGTCCTTTGACCAGGAATTACCTGTCATACATTAGAGATACCGATGACATGATAGCCAGAATTGAGACCATGCCTTTCAACTCAGAGCAGGAAGTACTCGTTACACTTGACATACAAGCGCTTTATACAAATATCCCACAGCAAGAAGCCATAGAGTCTGTGGCAGCTCTCCTCACTAGAACTTCAGGAGACCGACCAGATACTTTTATTCTAGAATATTTAGAAATAATGCTTCGGAACAACTTTTTTTAATTCAACAGCAACACTTACCAACAAATCAAATGTACTAGTATGGGAGCATCATGCGCCCCAAGTATAGTGAATATCTATATGGGGGAGTATGAATGCAAACATATCTCCAATGAAATTGTGTCTTTCTTCAAAAATGTGAAGCATTGGCTCAGTTTCATTGATGATATCTTCTTTGTGTGGGCAGGAGAAGAAAAAGCCCCACAAGATTTAATCTCATGGCTTAATCTTAGTGACAAAAATCTGAAATTCACAGCCAAACATAGCAAGGAGAAGGTGGAATTTCTGGATATTTGGATTTTTGGCAACAAAGAAGTACTACAAGTCAGTTTTTCATAGAAAATCGACAGTAAAGAACACCATACTACAACACAACAGCTTCCACCCCAATTGCCAAAAAGATTCCATTCCCTTTGGGGAATTTTTAAGAATCAGGCGGAATTGCTCCAACATGCAAGAGTATGACATGCATGGAGAACAACTTAAAAGGAGACTGTTCGAGAGAGGATATCCGAGACTTCTTGTGAGGCAAGCATTCAAAAGAGCAAAATACTATAATCATGATGCTCTGTTACACGGACAGAACCGGAGGTCTGTGTTATTAACCATTCCAATCTGAATTTTAAAATCAAAAAGATCTTTGATAAAAATTGGAAGATTCTTAATATAAGCGAAGAAGATGATACACTACAAAAACCCATGCTTGCATACAGAAGGAGTGGTAACCTAAAAGACAAATTGGTCCACACTAGGAAAGAATAAAAAGATGACCTGCTACAAAGATCTATTGCGGGTGTATCTCTGATCAAAGGCAATCACAGGTGCGGTACATGCCACGCATGTGAATCAGCTTTAACTACTGAGCCATGGGAATATAGAGGTCGCACTGGTATATTAAAAGATATGACCAACTGCAAGAGTAAAAATATAGTGTACCTTATATATGCCCATTTGGCCTAGGATACATCGGAGAAGCTGGCAGAGAGTTTAGAACTCGATTCTGTGGGCACAGGTCAGCAGTTAGGACTAACAAATATTTAGCTCTTATGGTACAGCACTGCCATGAGAAGGAACATACAGAGAATGATCTCAAATGGTTCATCTTGGAAATGGTAAGATCCAAACCAGGGCGTTCTGCCTTGGAGATACACAAAGAAAGAGAAACATACTGGATTTTTTTCCTAAATACAGTAAAAGATGGTCTAAATGAAGAAATAATGTGGAGTATTACCTGATTTGCAGCATTGGGAGCTTAGAAACCCATGAGTCCATTCCAACTATATTCATGACCCTCCCAAAGGTAAGTAGTGTGACTCACCACACCTCTGGTCACTAGGCCATTGCATATCACAGCATCAAAGAAGGCCCTTTCCTGTAGCTGCTTAGGGCAGTATTCTTATCCTTCACTACTACGAGCATCCAAGACTATGCTCATTGTGAGCCCCTCCATTACTAGTATTAATAACTAGGCATAAGCTTCTGTATTATTCCCCTAGCTGTGCATACATATTGACCCGTTTAAAGGTAAGTAGTGTGATGCATCACAACCTTTGGTCATCAAGCACCTGGGCCCCTGTTTATCACATCATTTAGGAAGGCCCCTTTTGCAGTTGATAAGTGTAGCACTGTTATGTCTCAATCAAACCACTGCGAGCACTAAATATTATGCTCATTGTGAGCCCTTTCATTATTATTATCAACAACCAGACATGACCGTAATAGATCTAATTATGCTATTGTGGTATTTGGCTTTCAATCTATATGCCTTTGTATCACAATCATTTATGCTCAGATGGGTACGTTAGGCTCTCTGAGGCCACACTTCTGTGCGGGTAATTTTTTGTAGATGGACCTAGTATTATCTTATTGGGCCAATGATTATGACAATTAGCTATTCACCAATGTAATTTACACAGCCCTTGTGTGTTTCTCTTCCTATAGGAAGAATGTAAGTGTCATGTAGTGAGGGTTTTTTTTTCTCCCCACATGTCAAAATAATAGGCCCGTGTATAAATCTGTATACTACCGTGCACATGTCGATGTCAGTGTTCGTCAGTTGCTCGACCCATTCTTATGCCTCTGACTATTAGTAGTACATTCCTACAGAGATCATGGTCAGGTTGGTAGGTAAATGCAAATTTGCATATCATTTTGGGAATGCGGTTGTTGAATCATGCCACATGCCCTACTCGTTCCTGTATGTCTCTTACTGGCAAAGGTTAATTTCAAGATGGCGCCTACGGTTTTCCCATCACGTTTGATCTCCTCAACAGAGAGGTTACTATTGTGAGAATGATGACTTTACGTTACGGCGATATCTTTACCAATGGGATCACTTGGTGAGACCGCCCTCTCTCTCATTCCATGTGAGACGCGGTGGATGCGAGACGCAGCCACAAACAAGCATGGCACAAAATGCAGAGAGGTATGTAGCTAAGTCTATATGTGCTTCCACCGGGTAATAAGGGTCACACTATTGGCAGGAGCACCCATGAGTCACTATGTGTTGCTGCAGGTCTTTTTTGTGTGTATGAGTCACATAGGTGCTTTCGCCCGTCCGAGTTGCAGGTATGGTCCCATACCTTTCTTTTTGTTTACAGGTGTATCAATGTAGAGGATTGCTTACAGTTTGTACCCTTCCTTTGTCTGAAATAGATGCTTCTTATGTACGGGACATATATTCTTTACGTTTCTTTATATGCTCCATGCCGTTTTAGTATATTGTTTTGACAGGCTATATTGAATACGCTAGTGGCTCACATGCATATGTGTACTTATATTGTCCTTGCCCTTTCCTTATGACGATGTACCGTCTATGGCTTCAGGTACGCATGGAATTGCCCTTGTGGACAAGAGCACAAACAGGAAGTCGCAAACTTAGATGCATGTACTTGTTAAAACTAGAAGCCCACCTACATTGTTCTTTTAGAATTAAAACTCTCAAACCACAAACCTCTACATTGGTATGGTGACTGTGTTTATCTTGTTCATTTAGGCTCTTGAATTAAAACAGCCATATCCAGTAAAGAAGGCTCCAGCCTGGGCACAATGGGTCCTGCGTAAAGCTTCCTGACTGTAATAATACCGCTGGCAAGATCGAAGGTTTTCTGAGGAAAATAATATTATATTATAAAGTTATGCACTTAGTGCTTATTCTTTTGAGATATTTGACTTTTGCAGTCTCCCCGATGTTTACAGCTTTGACTTATTCTGCAGTTTTAGACTTCTCTGCTACTCATTGGATATCTTCCTAAAGAAATACCTAAATCGAACTCTTGCCTCAGGCTGGATGTATTGGCTTCACCTTTAAATCTCTGTGAGCCTTTAGAGGCACTTCAAAGAAAGCAGCAGAGAATTGAACGGTCAGTTGGTGGCACTAATAGGTGACCACAAGGGGTGTTCTTACGTTCTTAACATTATATGATCTCACGGCTGTACCCAGTTGGATATACACTTTGAAAGAAAGGGATATAAGGTAGAGCACTCTTGGTAGGCTTTGAAGCCTAACAATATTAGGAAGTTGGGTACTTGCCTTTCTTTTCACGCATAATCCGTTCCATGTCTCTCACGGAAAACTCTTTCCACTTCTACTATTGGTGGTGGTTCTAATTTGTACCGGATAAACCTATGAGACGTATTAAAAGTAAAAGAACTGGTTAATTTTTGGGCAGTCCATATGAAGTGTCATGTTTATTTGTTTACAGATACCCCCTACCGCTCACCTACAAACAGACAAATGGGTTGTCCTGATGAAGGCGGATGTAAAGTAGAAATTCCACTGAAACGTTCGTTTACCTGGTTGTTTTGAAATCCCAACCCACAACACGATTAGGGATATTTTTTTAAGTTTTCTCTCCGTGACTATCATTGGTGTATATAATTGTGGTTGAGTGAGCTATGTATGGGATGAGAGTGTGATAGTGTATTGTTGCGTATGAGGTTAGAATGGTTTTGTGTGCTTGACTATAGGGTGCACACTATATGTTTTAACTAAGCCTGGGTGGAGTTTGCTGACTCCGCGAAGTGATCAAATAACTCCACTGTGCTACACAGAGTTCCGCAAGTGGTCATGCCTGTTCGCGTTAATTTTCAGCACCAGGTGTTTATCCTGTGCCGGAAAATCAACGCGAATGGCACCATGCACAGCACAAGAGGGCGCTGCTTCTTTTCTGCCGCTCGAGTAGATTTTCTACTTGAGCGGCAACTTTCTCAACGTGAAAAGAAGGTTTCTCAATGCGATTGAGAAATCCAACCGCCGGCGTTGAGAAATCTCGCCGGTAGGTGGATTTTTCTCGTTCATGCTCGCCAACTTGACGTTGGTGATGGTGAGCGAGGAAAAATCCCGCCAGGAGGTGGATTTTCCTCGCTCGTGCTCACCAACTTAATGTTGGGGAGCGCTAGCGAGGAAAAGAACTGTGCTCCGCGGAGTTTTTCGGTACTCCGCGTGCTCCGCGGAGTGCGGTTAACTCTGCAAACTCCGCGAATGGAGCGGAGTTCACCACCCGGGCTTAGTTTTAACACACACATGTATTATTTTCAGATGTGTTTCATCACGATAAGACAAACATTCGATGTATTACAATGTGGAAGAATTGTATATTTGTATTAATGAATTATTTGTGGTTTTACAAATATGTTTTTAATTTTGTATAACCAGAAAATCTCATTGAAAAAAATGAACAAGTTTGCAAATTTAATAAAATGATAAATATCAGTATGTCTATAGGTTCATGACTTAATAAATTTAGTTATGGTCAGCCCATAGAGCTCTAGCAAGCCTACAGAGAAGGAATACAGGTTGTGCTGGAGTTTCCTCTAGTTTTTTTTGCCTTTTCCCCCTTGCTCCTTGACCTACAAAGTACTTCTAGGGGGTACCTCTTTCTATATAGGAAAAAATATGTGCTGCAATTATTAATAGAAGGAAACAAAGCAAAGTAATCAGCATCACGAGAATGGTAAAGAAAATGAAAAATTCAACCATTGTGGTGTTACATAGATTATATGCTTGCATCTGAGTCCTGCTATATTTTGTGCTCCTAACTAGTGCTGCCTATCCGAGTGTGTCCAGAGTGGGTGAATCTGCCAGAATCCCTATAGGGTGATCTAACTCCTCCGTTGCCTTTGGGTAAGTGTCATCAGGGAGCTCGTCTTGGTCGAAAGCTGGGCATAATCCCTCCCAAGAGGTAAACAGGAATCAGCTGGGCTGAAATTCCGGCATGGGGGGACCTCAACAGTGTCAGCTAAATGCTCCTCTGTCTAACAAAGGAGTGATGTTGTTCATAAAATAAACTTCTCTCATGTAATCATGCCAAAGCCCCAGTCAGGCTGCTATTGTTGATTCTTTTGTGACAGCTCTATCGCTGAGTTGACAATAACAAACAACAGCATTTTGCGCAGTGAATTTAGCCCTTGTACAGAATTATCAATGCACTCAATAATATGCCTACAAAGAAGTGTAAATCCATTTCAGAGAATACTGTCCTGCACAGGCACACAAGTAAATGTGTGTCAAATGTCAGCGTATAAGACTCTCTATGCCGGAGTTCCAGTCTGGTTGATATTTTTTATTCTATTCATACGGAGCTGTCACCGAACAGACAACAAAAATTTGTGCAGTTAACTTAGTCCTTGTACAGAATGCTCAAGGGCCTGATAATATGCCTATGAAGAAGTGTAAGTGTAAGCAAACCTATTTCTGAGAACATTATCCTGTATGAGTGCACTAGCAAATGTGTGTTAAAAGTCAGTGTTTTAAAAGGATGTCAGCTTTAAACATATAAAATGTTGGTGTTCAGTGCCCAGGGACTATGTAACCACATGGCACCAACTCCTTGTTTGTAAGGAGATTAAAAAGCTTCATAAAATGTGTTCTAAAACACATTTTAGACCGTGCTCTGTAGTATTAAATTCAGAATGAAAGCCAAAATGTATTCCCAAAAATTATTTTAAAAGCACTTAGCACAGCAAATGGGGAACCTTTCAGATAACAGGACAAGTTTGCTTTGGACTCACTACATGCTCCAGGAAGTATGACTTCCCTGCAAGCTAGAGAATGGCCTAAAGAGTACTCGCAGTCTGTACTGCTAAGAAAAAACTCAGTACCTCCATTTATACACCTGTAAGTGAAAGGTAGGACCAATGCCATATGTACAAATTTCTGCCCTAGCGCTTCATATCTGCCTACTTGATAGTGTTGTAAGCAGTTCTTAAAGTGAAAGGTTGAAATTGGGAGAGAAATAAACCCATGAATTATCGAATCAGCTGATGGTGTCTCTGGTACCATGAATGGTAATTTCTCTAGCTTTTCTTTGTGGAATATCGTGTATGTTGTATCTTTTAGTGCCATGGTTTTCTGTTCTTTTGTCAAATTGTGTGGTAAAAATAGACTTGTAGTGTTTAAATGCTTCCATGGAAGGCAACTATTTCACAAAGTCTGAAAGTCCAATTCAAAAGCATGATAGATTTAAGCCGTGTTTTTCCTTGTTGTAAAAGGGACATGTCACTCTGTATGATGTCAATAGCAGATGACACAATGTTACTTAGAGAGTATATCCTAGTGGACAATGTAGTCATACCATTGTCAACTACTGCTAGAGCGTTTTCCAAATTTGCTCTGTCACTTTCAATATCGGTTCAGCAGCTTCCTGCTGTGAAACCATCCATACTTTATTGTATATTGCATGCAAAAAGCAATTTTGATGTGTCTTTCTAGCACCTAGCAAAAAAGCCTGTAAATGTATGTCATCAGAAAGGAGATACAGGTGTTTTTAACCTAATCTAACATTGAATGTTTTAGCCAGTCTAGGGACAACTTTCCTATTCTTTATGTTGTCACCACTGCCGAGTGTTGTGTCTGCACATGGCGTGGGTCTGGCCTGTTTGTCCTAAAACCACTCATATTATTGAGGAAAGGAGCATGACATCCATTAGTATCAAATGGCCACACTAGCCAACCCTCCAAACTGGAATGTGAGGATTTGTGTGTACCATTCTTAAGCGCATTGTTGAATGCTTCCCCAGTGTAATTTATGAGGTGCTGACAATTCTTGAAATGTGCAAATGTGGGAATACTTGGTGTGTTCATATCCTTTATCTTAGTTAAACGAAGACAGGATGTTTGCTGCACATTCTTGTTCAGGAAATTAATTTGTGTTGGTATAAGGCATTATCTACACAAAGCCTCATTGTCATGAATTTGCCAGCCTTTAGTTCTCCAAACAGATTTTAAATCAACATTATCCTTCCAAAAGTCATACCCTTATGTTGACAACTAGGAAATAAAGGAGGCCGAATAAATCAGCACTGTGTTAGTTAGCATATTTTTCTTTGCTGGGGAAGGGAGTGACTTAAAGTAATAAGATTCTGAGTCTACTAGGTTGTGACTCGAAAAATATGCAAATGTCTGTGCAATGTCTTGGAGCTACCCCCTGGTGGTGTAGGGCAGTGTTCCTATTGTGTGTAATTAAATACTGCACGTGGAGTGCTTTCTTTTTGTAAGAAATGGTATGCTTAATGGTGAACACAGAACATTTCATCATAATTAGATATACCACTCTACATATTGTCACTTTCAAATGCAGTATAATACTCTAGATCAGCAAGCATTTGTTTCACTGTACGAATATCCAGTCATCAGAGATGCTGCCAGGAGTGATAACATCACTAATCGAAATTGTTTAGATACACAAAACCTGTAAAGTCTCTGTTGGTCAAAATATATCATAGGGTACCTTATCCAAACAATTCCATCAATTTCTGGAACTGCTGAAATGTTCCCACGGACAGGTCTTTTCACGCTTTCTGTGATGAAGAATGAGGCGTCAATACCTCGGTTACCAATTCAACATGGGAGCGTTCTAGGAGAAAATGTCCATTCAGAAGAAAATAAAAGACTGTCACAAAGCCAATCCAAAGGAAAAGGAAAATCAACAAAATGGAAATCCAAATGTAGACCCAAGGAGGAACAAAGTATGTCTTTCTTAGCCAAATTAGTGCATGAGTTCCATGCTGTGGGTCTGACGAATCCGAAGAAAAGGTCATCAGTGTCAATAAAATAGCCTGATGCAATTTGTACAAATGCAGAGGGCTCTTTAAGCTGTGTAGAACTGGCCATGAACTCCAGTGGTGGTGTATAATAAACAACATTGTTGTTTGCTTGAATTGTGGAAATCTGTGAATTCGCACATGGTAATTGTGTTGTATTGGTAGTAGTGACTGGAAGTAGTAAATCTTCAGTGTCAGATGTCCTCTGCCAGGGAGAAGAAATGTCAGCTTGTAACGGGATTTCCCGTAAGGTAGTGAGAGGAGACAGGCATTTACCCAGGGACCCTCTTGGCCTACTATGTAGAACTGGCCACATGGTGGGGTTTGATGAGAGCTATAGACACAAATCTCTTGTGTTTGCTACCAGCAAGGGGCGGTAAAAGTACAGTTCCGGTACCTTCAATAGCCAGGACCAGCACAGGTGCTCTGTAGGATGGCCCTAATTCCTTTTTGTCCACAACCTTCTCCTACACTAGATCACTGATCTTCAGAATCCAGCCATGAGTGGCTGGTACTGCCTGCACCTCGCTAGTGGCCAAACATTTCTTAGCTCAATGCTTTGCTTGTTTCGAAAGTCGCTCAGTTCCTGTAAGATTGTCAAACGTTCACTGATATCAAAAAGTGTTTCTGTCGCCACTGTACTAGGTCTGTCAAGGTCTGGAACCCACATTTTAACCCCAAACAGGACTTCATAGGGAGTCCGACCACTCATCCGACCACTGGATTCAAGCTAGCCTGGCTGATGAGGGCTGTTAGCCCGAAACGGGTCCCAGGATGCTTGTTTCCGGTCCAGGGAAGACATGGCTTGGCAGTTCAGGCTGGACTGTTCCCATGAGGCACAGGGTCAAGACTGATTTGCATATAGCTGTGTCTGAACTGGGGTGGCGAAGTGAGCTAAAGAACGATGATGGATTCAACCCAGATCTGTGACTGGGGGTGAGTGTCTGAAAAGGTTCAACGCTCCGTCCATCATCTCCTTGTGTTTCCTTTGTTCGCCCTAAGTTGGCAGGGTATGCCCAGACGTGGGTCCCTTGTTCACTTTGCCACTGGATTCAAGCTAGCCTGGCTGATGAGGGCTGTTAGCCCGAAACTGGTCCCAGGATGCTTGTTTCCGGTCCATGGAAGACATGTCTTGGCAGTTCGGGCTGGACTGTTCCCATGAGGCACAGGGTCAAGACTGATTTGCATATAGCTGTGTCTGAACTGGGGTGGCGAAGTGAGCTAAAGAACGATGATGGATTCAACCCAGATCTGTGACTGGGGGTGAGTGTCTGAAAAGGTTCAGCGCTCCGTCCATCATCTCCTTGTGTATCCTTTGTTCGCCCTAAGTTGGCAGGGTATGCCCAGACGTGGGTCCCTTGCTTACTTTGCCACTGGATTCAAGCTAGCCTGGCTGATGAGGGCTGTTAGCCCAAAACCGGTCCCAGGATGCTTGTTTCCGGACCGGGGAAGACATGGCTTGGCAGTTCGGGCTGGACTGTTCCCATGAGGCACAGGGTCAAGACTGATTTGCATATAGCTGTGTCTGAACTGGGGTGGCGAAGTGAGCTAAAGACCGATGATGGATTCGACCCAGATCTGTGACTGGGGGTGAGTGCCTGAAAAGGTTCAGTGCTCCGTCCATCATCTCCTTGTGTTTCCTTTAAAGTAGGAAAATGCCAACTTTCTAAAAGTGGCTTTTTCAGACTTGCAATTTAAAAACCAACCTCCCTAAAAGATGTTTTTTTTAAATTGCGAGTCTAGAGACACCAAAACTATTTGCCCTATCTTTTCCCACTTGGAAGTTACACTTGTAAAGTGTTACAAGGCAGCTCCAATGCTAACCTACGGGAGAGATAGGCCTTGCTGCAGTGCAAAATGAATTTAGCAATTTTTCACTACCAGGACATGTAAATCTCCGAAGTACTTGTCCCATTCTTTAAATACGCTGCACCCTGCCCATGGGGCTACCTAGGGCATACCTTAGGGGTGACGTATATATAATAAAAGGGACAGTTTGGTCCTGGCAAGTAGGAGAAATTGTCCTGTCGAAATGGCAGTTTAAGACTGCACACACCGGCTCTGCAGTGGCAGGCCTGAGACATGTTCTAAAGGGCTACTGATGTAGGTGCCACAATCAGTGCTGCAGGCCCACTAGTAGTTTTTAATTTACAGGCCCTGGACACATATAGTGCACTGTGCTAGGGACTTATCAGTAAACCAAATATGCCAATTATGGAGAAACCAAATGCCATTACTTTATAGGCACAGATCACATGCACTTTAGCACTGGTCAGCAGTGAAAAAGAGTCCTAAAGCCAACAAAAATGAAGATCAGCACACAGTCAAAATAGGAGGTCAGAAGGCAAAAAGTCAGGGTAAACCATGCCAAAAGATGGCAGGTATAAAAGCGAGGAATAGTGGACAGTCACACCCAATGCTTCCATCGTGTCTCGGTAAGCCCTAGAGACAAACACTGGACCATGGTCCGAATGGAATGCGGCCACTGCATATGTGCCTATAAAGACTGGCAAATCTTTTATAACAGTTCGAGAGTCAGCCGATCACTGTGGCCAAACCCATAAGAATTGAGAGCGGGTATCCACTGCTAACATTGTGTATTTGAAAGAGCCATCAGAGTCTGGGGGCCTTCAGTGGTCCAAATAAATGCTAGTCAGAGGCTTGTTTGAGATAAAGAGAGGTATCTGCGGTGGGCATGCTGTGGGGAAACCTTTATTTTCTGACAAATGTCAAATTTAACGACATAGTCCTTTGCTGTCTGTATAGACCTGGTCACCAGTAGAGTTGTTACAATAGTAAAATTGTAGCCGCCACCGCTGCATGAGCACATACTAGACCCTCATGTGCTGCTAGTATTAATTGTAGCCTACGGTCAAAATTTGGAGTTACTCTATCCCCCACTCCGAGACAATGAGAAAACGGAATATTTTGTGCACTTAACTGGTAGGAGTATTTTGCTGGAAAACCTTTCGGTAAGGGGTGCCACAGCGTGAAGCTGTGACAACCTTCATATTGTCTCCGTCTAACCTCGTATTAGAATGAGTCACTGCAATTACGGCAGCAGTTTGCACTGTTGCCTTGGCGTCTTCATCAGCCAGTAATTTCCCTGCAACGTGTATTCATGCACGTCAGTGGCTCACCATGTGAATAACATCACCCCATGGCAAACTTGTTTTAAATTTTGTCCATGGTCCCTAGAGCCGTTTCAGCCTCTCTGAAACCATTTTAGCTCCAATAGTGTAAATACTCATTATAAATATGGATGCAGTAATACAAATCATACACTATATATAAATGTGGGGAACTCAGGATCAGTATTCTCAAGTGCCAGAGTTTGAGCTTTCAATTCAGCCAGCTGTTCAGTGCAATCACATTGTGACTGTGTGATTGTTTTAAGAAGTTGGAATTCTTTAATCCTCATTTTACCTTTTACTGCTGCACAAGCTGCAGAGTATTGGCATTTTGTTCCAACTGCGGGCTGGGCAGAACCGTCAGTATAAATGATGAAGTGATACTGACCTGGAGGCATTATCTCACTTGGTAGAGGGTATTCTTGTTCATATTGTAGGTATATTTGTATTTGTAGTGAAGAGTCAAAGGCAAAATCTACATCTGTTGCTGTGGGTGAGTTGGTTCACTGTATCTGGGATGTAAGGCTTTTGCATTGGGAACGATGGCCTTTGTAACAGCCTCTAAGGCTGGAATCAGGGTTACCACAATTATGCATTTTCTCTGAGCCAATGATCCTTCTTTCACTAGAGCTGTCTGTACAGCATTCATTATTTTTTCTGTTGATGCAAAACGCATTTCTGCATTGGAATATACATGTGCAGTCCATGGGATTATGAGCTGGGAAAACTAAGATGCACAAATTGGCATTAAAAGAAGAATGACAGTCCCCAGTTTTTAACATGATTCCGGTTGCTAAATACAAATAAAAATTGCATTGATAATTCTCCACATAAAACGAAAGTTCGTGCTGGAATTTTTTTTAACAACCATAAGGAACGAGAAGCCAAGACTTCTGATGGAGCAGCACCGAGCCACAAGACGCCTGGAGGCCATCGACCCGGCGAAAGCTCCCGCCACGATCCTTGAGGAGCATGGCTTACACAGGTACGTTCCGGTATTTGGGCCATAACAGGGAGGAGGGAGGGAGCACCAGATGAGCCCCAGTGAGCAGGCCCTATTTACTACATTGAAGGGCCCCATAGTGCACGCTACCAGATTCACTCTAACTTGTGACCCCTATATAAAAATAAGAGCATAAAAATCACACATGTTGACGGTTGGCTAACCTGTGGTGATCTTCCTCCACACCCTTCCCTACAAAGTGTGAATGAAACACTAACCCGTGCCACTTCTTTTGTTTGAGGGAGGAACGATGTTGGTACTTCAGCACGGGAGACAGCAGAAGAATCTAAAGGCAGAAAAGACAAGAAACCTTATTACTGATGTCTCAGAAGAAATATGCCTGGAAAAAATAAAGAAGCAAAAAATAAAACAAGTATACTTGACTTGGACTATTAGGGTCCCTCTAACTGCTGCCTTCCTGCTCACCTGGTGCCTCCGGACATTTGCAGCAGAATCGACTGGGGTGGGGCTCGGTCCCCCGCCTACCGCCTGCTCAAGGGGCGGGGTCCGATACGCTAAAGGCGCACCAGCAGACCCGCAGTTGGGGTCCCTCTAACTGCTGCCTGCCTGCTCACCTGGTGCCTCTGGACATTTGTTGCAAAATCGACTGGGGTGGGGCTCGGTCCCCCAGCCTACTGCATGTTCGAGGGGTGGGGTCAGACGCGCTAAAGGCACACCAGCAGACCCACAGCACAGGACGCGCCCAGGAAATATTGCCCGAGTGAAGACCGGGCCAGTCTACGACCGTCATCACCCGGAAGAGGCAGGCTAGGCCCACCCTCTTTAGTTTTGCTATTCGGATAATGGCCACTGAACGGAGACCATTGGATGCATCTAATCTTTCAATAAGTGAGTGGACAAGTGTGGACACTGAGGACTGCAGTGGGACCATAAGAGATATGCTTATAAGGGCCCCTAGAGGTACTTTTAGTAACTTATTTTACTAAAGTCTCAGTTTAATTTTGTGCTCACAAACTGTAAGTTATATTTTATTCATTTTATGAAAGTGCAGCAATTGGACAACAGAAAAATACAGAAAATGTTACTGCTATAAGGGAAAGCTAGCAAAAAAATCCAAGCAAGATAATAGGACACTTGAAGCTATAAATGTTTTGATAGAAGAGGTTAAAGGCATATTAGCTGCTGACGACCCAGAGCAGAACCAGAGATTAGGAGCCAAACCCAAGATAACGCAATATTTTAAGGGAAACAACAAGAAAAATGTCCCTGCTGCAAGTCATTCCGCCGCACAAACTTATGTGGCAGCACAATTGAAGATTACCCGCCCATCATCTATTGCAGTAATGGATCAAACTATTTTGGCCTCCTCAAGTCAAGAACCAAAAGAAATGGTAATAAAGGCTAACATCCCCTGCACTAAGCGGTACGCCTCCTTAATGCTTCCAGAGGAGGGAAACCTAATCGCTAAAGATCAAAATCCACCAACTGACAAGGTTAAGATATAGAATGTGCCCTAGTGCAGATTAGCTCCGTAAAAGAAGATTTTAAAGCCCTGACAGGGACTGTCCAATCTCTCGTCTCCATAATTAAGAGCTATCATTTGACAACAATAAAGTTATTAAGAAAACATGATCTGCTGCCAAGAGGGGAAAGAGGAGGTAATCCCGATTCTGCAAATTGTCAGTTGGGTGGAGGCCCACCTAAGAAAGAAACAGTGGCTGAGGGTAAAAAGAAAATCATTTGTCAGCCTTCTCTGGCTAACAACCCTCAGTCTTTTTATTTTCCTCATTGTCAAGGTGCCCATATGCCAACAAATAGAGCTATAGGGATGGGTATTGACCAAATGCAAAAGGTTCAGGGACAGTTGAGCCTGAAACTGCATGTATGCACTGCCCTTATTGTTTTAACATACAAAACTTACTTTAAATGACATCAACAATTTTTTATGTACATATCAATCCAGTACTCTTGTGCTTTTATATTTTTTTATTTTATGGTTTTTACATCACCATAATAACTTCATACACTTTAATCGTCACATTACAGTGATAACCAATATAACATGTATAACATTTGCATATCAAATTACATCTGACGCAACTGTATTTTTCACACAATGTTCTTATTTCATGAATTCAAGTGTCAGTTCTTTCGATGACTGTCGTTGCCCTCCCTATGCATTCCGGGACCCAACGTTCCTTCATCAGGGGCCACTAAGGGACAAGAAGTAAGCCAAATGTCACCTATTATTTTTAAGAAAAAGAAAGAAATCAACAATGGGTGCCCAAGGAAGAAAACTACTTTGAGTACTTATATCTCCGTGCAATGATGCATAATGTGTTAACCAGCTACTCACGTCGTCAGATCAGAATCTGTTCAACAAGCGGTCTCCAACAAGTTACTGGCTAGACAAGAGTTGAAACGAAATCATTCACGCACACGCAAAGTCCGTTTTCAGTGTTTGTGCCCGACCCCAGAAGTCTAGCCTGGCTTAAATGAAGCAGCCACAAGTCGATCGAGCCGCTAGACTACCCATGCCGTAGACGATCGTTATTCGTAATACAGGTCAGTTTCGTGTATTTTAGACAATGGACATACTGGTTTAAAAGCAAGTCCGATCGCATTTCAGAATTTCTGAGGACGAACTGTACAATTGCCAAGGCTGCCCAGGGGGGCCACGTAGGGGACCCTCCAAAAGGGCGGCCGCCTTAGTGCCACAGGAAGGCACAGAAGTCCGCTCACTAGGCTCCTGGGCTCAGGGACCAGGGGTCTGCTGGCCGCGTCACTTCCGGCCGTGGGAGGGGACAGGGGTACAAAAGCCTTCCCCCGCCCACTGTACGGTCTCTTGACCGCTACCCGTCTCGCTGTTTCCCACCCTACCGCTTACCCTGCGGACGGCCAAAGGGTAGTACGGGGAGGGAAGAATCTAACTTATTGTTTTGTGTTGCAGGAGGAGTTACAGGGCGATCCAGAGTCTGCAAAGGTACAGAAGGGTACTATATTGCAGCAGCACAACAAGGGTGCTAAGCCAAGGATACCCAGGGATGTTTAGCGGGTCCCCTGGAAGAACTACGGCGCCCCGTTGGCCCTACGGGCGGTTGTGGGTCCTGAGCAACCGGGGGCTGCCTGGAACGCTCCGCCCACCGGTCGGGGCGTGAGTAAGGGAGTGGACTGGCGGTCCACTGATGGGAGAGGTGGCCTCTCCCAATAATTGGTAACCACCGGTTGGCGGCGGCCACGGTGCAAGTTGGCTCATCAGACGGGCAGGCGGCATAGGGGCTAGCCTGCCCTGGGATCGCCCGTAAGATAACCCACCATGTTGGCATATTGGTTATGCAAATAAACCTGCAGCAAATTTCTCCACAAAAAAGGTGTTGTGTGGTTTATTTATGTATGTTGCTGTATGAGAACTGAGTGTTGCCGATATTGGCACTAAGTTATAGGGGACATTGGCAGACTGTTTGAGATCGAGTGTCCCCTGCCTTACCATAATTTTGCTCTTTTACAGGGACTTAACATGGTCCTGCTTAAGAAGAAAGTCTAAGAGCTTGAATGATTTGCAGTTCGCATTTGTAAAGAATTGTCTGACAAGAGCTTAGTACAGCAAACTCTTTATTATGCTTAATACACCAACACAGGCTCCGCGTCGCGGAGCGCAAGGAATGCTGCCGCTCAGGTTGTCATCAGCTGTCCAACTGTCAACACAGTTTGACAGCTGGTGACAAGGTGGCGGTACGGTGTCCTCGCAGGGACACAAGGAAGCGTAACAGCAAATGGTGTCCTCGCAGGGACACTACTGGCAATCATAACACATCCTCCTCCCTTGGAAAGAGAGTGTGAAGGAGAGACAGGAAGAAGGCAGGAAAGAAAGAAATGAGGCTGAGCAAGAGGGGAGAGAGAGAGAGAAAGAGAGTGAGAGAGAGAGAGAAAGAATAACAAACGGCATGCCCATGTAGTGTGGACTGTGAGGGGTTACTCACAAATGTAATCCGCCAGTTTGACAGGAGGTAGCAACCTTCTGCCTGCTCTGCTAGTAGTGATGGGATGCGAGGTGTCATGCAAAGGCGTGGCTGGTAATTGTCTTACGTGCTTGCTCACAGAGTTCCCATTAGCAAAAACATGCACTGGCGCAGTGGCATGCTGCACGGCCGTGTTGGGAAAGCTTGTTACGGTGGTGTGGGATTCTAAATCAGAGTCATCGTCAGATAAACCTGTGGACTTACATCTGTCATTCCTGGTAGTGGAAAACTCACATGAATCGCTACAAGGCTTCGCGTTGGTGGTCTCCTTCAACGTTTTATTGTACAAGGAGAGAGCCGAGAAGTGCCACACTTTACCGTCGCTCAGGAGAGCGGAATTGCAGTGCACCTCGCGTACAGTTAAAGGTGAGGAGTACCTATCCTGACCCTTGCCAATGTGCCCACTTCTCTTGACCTTGACAAGGTCCCCGATGTTGAGCTCTACAGGTTTGCAGCCATGCTTTAGGTCGTATCTGGCCTTACTACTGGTTTGGGCCCGTGTCAAACTCTCCTTAACCTGTGTGGCAGACCAGTGTACTCTTTTCGCGGCCAGGATCCAACCCATATTGTCCTTGGACAACGGTGTCCTTCCTCGCATAAGTTCAAAAGGGCTGTGGCCAGTGGAATCCATGGGTGTTATGCGATATGCCCAGATCGTTTTTAGAATTTCTTGTCTCCAACTCAGGCCGTTGCTGCAGGCCAGTTGCACTATCCCCTTAAGTACTCTGTTAAATCGTTCAACGGCACCGTTGCCCGCTGGGTGGTACACAGAGGTGGTTTTGTGTTCAATTTGATTTCTCAACATATAAGCCTTGAACACTTCTGACGTGAATTGAGGTCCATTGTCACTTATAATCTGTTTTGGGAGACCCTCATGTGTAAACACATCGTCTAAAAATCTGACTACGCATGTGGAATCCGTTTTTTTTACAATCTTTAGTTCGGGCCACTTGGAAAAATGGTCGACGATCACAATGATATACCATTGCTCCATATGCTCTGAAATGGGACCCATTATGTCCACCCCCACCCTTTCCCAGGGCATTGAGGGGCATGGAATGGGATGAAGTGGTGGTCTGAAGGTGACCTGCGTTTTGTCTGAATTGACACATAGGGTGCAATCTCTGACCATCCTCTCTACTGCCAAACTGATGCCAGGCCACCAATATCAGTTTTTGACCCTGCTCTTTGTTTTCCCTATGCCCAAATGTCCTTCGTGGCACAAGTTCATAATTTTCCTCCTGAGACTGCTGGGAGGAATGGCTCTACCCCCTCTTAATAGCAGACCATTTTCGACAGAAAGATCATCCTTGACCTCCCAGAAGTGTCGCAGGGACTCGGATAACTTTCCCTTACATGACCACCCATTGTTTAACATTTTAACCACTTGGTTTAAGTCTTCATCCTTGTCCAGTTCATTTAACCATACTTCCTTAGAAATGCCATCAATTTTACCGTCTAGGGTGGCTACGCATGTTTCCTCAACCTCCTGTTGTTTGTCAGCGTTCTTCTGCTCAACTGGCATCCTGCTCAAGAAGTCTGCTACAACATTCTTTACGCCTGGAACATATTGAATGTTGTAATGGTAGTCAAACAGGCGCACCGATAATGTTGCCAGCCTTGGTGACGCCGCGTACAGCCCCTTTGTCGTGAATACTTTAGTTAGGGGTTTATGGTCGGTGCACAGCGTGACTTGGTTACCCCATACAAATTGTCTGAAATGTTCCAGAGCCCATACGCACGCAAGTGCTTCTCGCTCAATGACCGAGAATTTCTCCTCGGAGGCGGTCAAGGCGCGCGATGCAAATGCTATTGTGCACTCCACCCCTTTTTTGTCTTTCTCTGTGAGTACGGCCCCTAGTCCTTTGGAACTTGCATCTGTGGTCACAAAGTTCTCTAATGTTGGGTCAAAACCTTGCAATGGTAGGGCAGAGCACATTTCTTCTTTCAAAGTACACAATGCTTTTTGGCTCACCTCCGTCCATTGGAACTTGTTTTTTAGTTTAAGAAGTTGTCTCAATTCAAATGTCTTGCTGGAAATTGTTTTTACAAACTTTGCGTAAAACTCAACAAGACCCAAGAAGGATCTTAACTCATCCCTGTTGCTGGGCACAGGTGACTTCTCAATAGCATGTAAAAGTTCTTTTTTTTGGTTTTATGCCCTCACCTGTGATCTCATGACCTAGATAGTTCAGTGAATTGCATGCAAATTTGCACTTCTGGTGCTCTGCTGTTAACCCTTTGGCCTCTAGGATATCTAGAACTTGCTTTACTTTGTTATCATGTTCCTCCTTGGTCTTACCCATTATAAGGATGTCATCTTGGAACATAAGAATCCCAGAGACTCCTTTGAAGGCGTGATGCATTAGCCTCTGAAACATCGCCGCTGCTGATGCTAATCCGAATGGTACCCTGGTAAACCTGAAACATCCAAAGGGAGTAACGAAAGTAGTGAGCTGTTTGCTGTCGAGATGCAGGGGTACCTGGTGGTAAGCCGACTTCAAATCGATTGTAGAAAACCACTTAACCCCCTTGGTGTTGGCCAGCATCTCGTTTATCTTTGGGATAGGGAATTGTTCGACTACTATGTTGTTGTTGAGGTCACGCAGATCGACACACAACCTCAATTTTCCATTGGGTCGTTTGGCCATGACCAATGGTGCAACCCATTCCGAGGCCTCTACTCTTTCAATGATGCCTTCTTCAAGCAGTTTTTCCAGTTGAGTCTTTACTTCATCTTTGATAGAGAACGGTAGATTTCTTGCTTTGTGTACGATTGGAAATGCATCTGGTTTCACTTGGATTCTATGTTGATACCCTTTCAGTGCACCTATTTTACCGCTAAAAACCCTCGGGTATTTGCGCAGCATGGATTCGCCATAATCATCCTTGCACTGAACTACCAAAACAGGATCAGACTTGCTTGGGTCGAGTATGATACCTAGGTTGCCCTGGTCCATCCACCCTAACACTGATGGTCCAACCGCTGCCACATACAATTTTCCAGTGGATTGCCTTCCCTTGAACTCGAAATCCAGCTCCCTGAACCCACACACATCAATTGGTTCGCCAGTGAAGGACTTGATGATGATGTCGGGTCTTTCGAGTTGTTCACCAATGCTGGGCTTGAACTTTTCCTGCCACACTTTGTTATTGACTATGGTGTATGGCGAACCCGAGTCAGCTACAATACTGATTTCAACTCCTCCAATGGTCATGTTGCAGACTGGTTTTATCTTTTTAGTTGCGCTTTCGTCGTTGATTTTGTCGATCTGGTCTTCCTCTATGTTCAGCACAAACATGTTGACATCATCCTCTTCTGATGTGTCATGATATTCTGCATCCTCCTGTCAGGTCCCGAGTTACTAACACAAGAAAGGAATGGGCAATCAGTGTAATTTCCCATCAGGCATTGCGCAAGGTGAGGAATGGTTTGGCAAGAGTGCGAAGCCCTACTTGGTGGAACCCTAAGATGGCCGACAAGAGGACAAGATGGATGCAGGGTGAGCATTCTAGTGTTTAAGAAAACATGAAGGGTGAAGTGGAATTTAGACAGTTGAGGCATTAGAATCCTCGCACTTCATCTGAGGATTTTGAAGATTCAGGTTAGGAAATTGTTTGCTCCAGAGCGGCGCGTTTAGTTAGACAGGGTAGAACACGACGTTTCCTGTTCGTGGCGTTATTAGTGTTGCGGCGCGCATTTAGTACCTGAGAGTGTTTATATTTAGGAATTCTAGTTCCAGTTAAAAGCTGCTTCAGATTTAGGAAAAGTCGTTTCGAGGAATACATTATTCCTTTCTGAGTTCTTCTAAGTAGTATGTTTATTTCCGTTGGATTGTGTCATTAGTTGCTTAGCGACGAGCGTTGTGTTCCCGCTAGGCGCATGAGCAGCAAGGTTGTTTCCTGACTGAAATGAGGGCACACGCTAGTGGTGTATAAGCGTTCTGTGTCGGTAATTCATTAGAGCACTTGTCTTCACGGACGGATTAGTTTCCCATCAAAATTTAGTGTACATAATTCCTCGCATTGTGCTCATTTGCTGTCAAGCTCTTCTCAGAGTCAGAAGTTACGGCAAGGTTTCCTGGCGAGCATTACATTTGTGTAGTTGGATTTCTGAAGTTGGCACAGTATTGTGGAGAGTCAGCGCGTTGCGTTTTCTCTCTGGTTAGTCTTTCCTAGGTTCTTGTCCAGTTAATTCTGGGTGCAGATAGGGTAGGAAGATATTTATATCGACATTCAATGATTGCAGGATTTACTGAGGGTACTATTGTTCCTGGGTGCATGTGCATATTACACAAAAAATAAAATACAACATTTACTTACCTCACACTCGGTGCTCCAGGAGTCCCGAGTGTGCTCCATCAGATTTAGTTCCTGCAGAAGAAAGAAAGAATGTACTCCAGATAATCAGACTATCCTAATCAGCATTACAAGAACATTCAGAAGAGAGGCAATAGCTACTATTAACCAGGGTAAGCGAATTAATCATGAGGTAAGTACAAGCACTATGAAGTATAATGTTTATAGAAGTATAAAGGTTAATTATTCCTTGCAGCAGAACCACCCAGACGATAAAGATTCCTGGTGAGAAGAACCAAACGAAGGTAGCAGTCTCTTCTTTATCCCCAACCCCTTTCCCCCGGTGGTTTTCTTCAGCCAGGTTGTTGTCCAGGATTTGGCTGGGAAAATAACAGGGGAATTGGGCCTTGGCATCTTTCTGCTCCTGCGCAACACAACCTGGTGTAGTGGTCATTCTGACAGAGTGAAGTGCCCACGTTGTAAAATTGCGCCTGAGCAGAATGGCAGAAGGTTTAGACTTAAAAAGATTGGGAGAAGTTTTAGAGGGAATACAAAAAGAAATCCTAGCAGTAAGGGAGGAAAACAGAGAATTAAAACAAGATGTAGTCTCTTCCAGAAGAGAAACTACTGAGCTAGCAATTAAAATGAATAGTTTAATCACAGACCCCAAAACTAAATATTCAGCATCCTCTGAAGAAGAATTTAGTGACCCAGTCACTTCATCGGCCAAAGCAACCACCCAAGTCATTCACTCACTGTCTCCAGTTATACCCCTGGCGCCTCCAGAAAGATTCACAGGGGACCCCCAAAAGGCTCACATTTTTTGGACCCAATGTACCTTACATTTTATGTGTAGACCCGCTGTCTTTCCAGATGCACAATCCCGAGTGGCGTTCATATTATCATATTTAAGTGGTGACGCAGCTGCGTGGTCGATGCCATTAGTTACCAGGAATGATCCAATCCTTTATGATTTAGAGGAATTTAAAAAAGAATTTCACAGAATTTTTGATCGCCGACGAGTGTCCCAAGCCACGGATAATGAGTTGCTTGAACTCAGGCAAGGAAGTCGAGAATTAATAACTTATCTGGCACAATTTAACAAACTGGTGGTGGAAACAAATTGGCCAGAGGAAAGCGAGCAGCGGTGTTTTATCGGGGACTTCGAGAAGAGTTGAAGGATGCTTTGGCTCAAGTGCCCAATCGACCCACCGAGAGTTCAGCTTTAATTGATTTGGTGTTGGAATTAGATTTCCGACAAAGCGAGCGTAAAGGAGAAAAAGAAGAGATTTCAGACCAAGTATTCCCCAATATGATCGTGCTAAGTCAGAAGTCGTTAGAACTGTAGACAGTCAACACGGAACAGAGCCGATGCAAATCGGAACGATAAGAGGTCCACTCTCTAAAGAGGAGAAAGAGAAACGTAGGTTTAATAAGCAGTGTCTCTATTGTGGAGTAGGGGGACACTTCGTTCGAAATTGCCCTAAGAAGCCCAAGCAGTTGCCGAAGGAAAACTGGCAGCACCACCAGTAGGAGGAGTTGGACTGGTGGATGCAGAGAAGATTGCAACTCCAAAAGATTCTCAAAACCATACCTTGGCCAACACTTTACAGTCTTCGTCACCTCATCTGGTCATGCACATGAAGTTGAAGTTTAGGGAGACGAGTTTAGAAGGAATCACAGTCATGGTGGATTCCGGAGCAACGGGCAATTTTTGTGATTTACGCTTTGCAGAGTAGATTGGTGTACGGGCCATCAAGAAGGAAAAGAGTGAAGCCGTCAGAGCAGTGGATGGCACCAATCTCTCGTCAGGACCAATTGTGAGCCATACTGAAGTGGTGGAGTTGGAAACTTCAGATGGGCCTTGTGAGAAATTGCAATTCAATTTAATTGATGCCCCGCAGTTTCAGTTGATTTTGGGATTGCCGTGGCTCACAGAGCATAATCCTACAATAGACTGGAGTTCCAGAACAATAACTAAGGATTCTGACTTTTGTAGAGAAAATTGTTATCAGAGTTTGAAGCAGGATAAAAGAGATTCCTCGGCTACGCATCTTTGTGAAAGTGGAGCTACAGTTTGTGTGATACACACAGTGGAATTGCCCAAGGAATACATGGAGTACAGTGACATTTTTAGTGAGGTATAGGCAGAAAAACTCCCTCCTCATCGAACCTACGACTGCAAAATAGAGTTGGAAACAGGAGCCAATCTGCCATGTAGTCGCATTTATGCTTTGACAGAGAAAGAGAACGCTCATTTAAAGGACTATCTACAGAAGTATTTGGGAAATGGTTTCATAAAACCGTCTCAATCTCCAGTCTCCTCTCCGTTCTTCTTCATTCCAAAGACTATGGCGGATTGAGGACTTGCATCGATTATAGAGCAATCAATCGGATTACTGTTAAGAATCGGTATCCCTTGCCATTAATATCAGTCCTTTTGGATCAAGTCAAAGGTTCAAGGATCTATACCAAACTGGATTTACGGGGAGCCTATCATCTGGTCCGTATCCAGGAAGGAGATGAGTGGAAGACGGCATTTCGGATCAAGTTTGGGCTCTACGAGTACCAGGTCATGCCCTATGGTCTCTGCAACGCCCCTGCAGCCTTCCAGCACTTTATTAATGATGTCCTCAAGGAATTTATTGATCAGTGTGCAATTGTGTACATAGATGACATATTGATTTATTCAGTTAACGTGGAGGTACATGAGAAACATGTGAAGGGAATTTTGCAGAGATTGCAGGAGAACAGTCTTTTCATAAAACTGGAAAAATGTGCTTTTGGAGTAACAACTGTGGAATTTTTGGGTTTTGTGTTGTCACCAGAAGGAATAATGATGGACAAAAGCAAGGTGGAAGCGGTGATTGAATGGAAATCTCCACAATCAGTTAAGGAAGCGCAAAGCTTCCTTGGTTTTTGCAAATTTCTACCGGAGATTTATTCCAGAATTTTCCAAGAGACTGATTCCAATTACAAAACTATTAAAGAAAGGAGTTCCGTTTTCATGGTCAAAAGAAGCTGAAGAAGCCTTTATTCTTCTAAAAAAGGCCTTTACCACTGCTCCAGTTCTGTTACACCCAGACCCAGAAGAACCCTTTTATGTGGAAACGGATGCCTCCAATCTGGCATTGGGAGGAGTGTTATCACAGAGGCATAAAAAGACAGGACAGCTCCATCCTGTGGCTTTCCGATCCCGGAAGCTAACTCTAGCGGAAGTGAACTATACAATAATGGAAAAGGAGTTATTGGCAATCAAGGACGCCTTCAAGGAGTGGAGGCATTATCTGTTAGGGGCGAAACATACAGTTACCGTCTACACGGATCATCGAAACCTTAAGTTTTTAAAATCAGCCAGAACCCTGACACCGCGTCAACTCCGATGGTCCCTGTACTTTGCGGATTATGATTTTGTAATAACCTATCGGCCAGGGACTAAGAATGGCAAGGCGGATGCTTTATCTAGGATTGGAACTGAAGAAATCTCAGAAGAACTGGAGGACCAAAGTATAATTGAAGCAGGAAGGGTCCTCGCGGCGGTTTTAGAAAGTACCCAGGAGAATGCAGCGAAGGAAGCCATGAGTGAAATGGAAATGGAAGAATGGGCGAGTCAGAAGCCTAACCGAGAAATCCAAAACCATCAACCATTTCATGAAGGGGCCCTGTACTTACCTACAGCAGAATTGCAACAAAGGGCGATGAAAGAGTGTCATGATCACGTTTTGGCTGGTCACAAAGGAATTCAAAAGACAGCAGATTTAGTCAGACGAAGATTTTGGTGGCCTAAGATGACTGACGACATCTATCAATATGTCACTACTTGTGAAAGCTGCGCTAGAGGAAAATCTGAGAGAAAATCTGAGAGGGGTTGCTTCAGCCATTACCTAATCCCCCATACCCGTGCCATACAGTAACAATAGACCTGATTGTAGATTTGCCAGTAAGTCAGGGATATAACACAATAATGGTCTGCATGGATGCTTTCACCAAAATGGCCCACTTCGCTCCCTTAAAAAGGTTACCTACAGCTAAGGAGTTAGCACAAGCCTTTAGTCAGAATGTAGTGCGTTTGCATGGAATCCCGAGGGTTTTGGTTTCAGATAGAGGCTCACAGTTTTTATCCCATTTCTGGAAGGCTTTCACCAAGAAATTAGGTATTGAAAACAGGAAACTAAATGATAAACTGGCCTATGACTAAGCAGTCACCTTGATGTTATCCCTACAGAAATACTTCTGGACCAGAATTGTATTAACTGGAACCAGTAACCCTAAAGAAAAAGAGGTGTTGGATTCAATCTACAAGGTTTTGCCTTAAAGGTGAGATTATAGACATTTGAGTTTGAAATATAAAGGAGTAAGTGTCTTATAGTATACCAGAGCCATTAATTTAAATAATTCCCTACAGGTAAATACCCGAAACCAAGAGGGATCTTATGATATAAAAATCATTGGTGAATAGTCCTATGGAAGGGTGATTGATGAATCCCTGTGTATATGGACAGAAACAGGCGAGAGACTGAGTAATGACAAAGCCCTGTTCACAACACGCATATAGTGGTAAGTCTTTCTATGCAGTCTCTGATCTTGCCACATGATACCATATCCTTAGAGGGGTTTTATACTTATGAAATATCCTTTTCTCACAGTATAATTTCGCCTCATTACCTGAGCGAGAACCTGATGAAAAATTTACTCAACACCTCCTTGAAGATAAATAGGAGTTGACATCTAACCTGACAGGTAGATAACAAACATACCTATCATAGGTTTAAACATGGACAGATTCAAAAACTATGTTTAACAAATTCAAGGCCCACATATGTTTTCTGCAATAGTGGATTGATTTCTGGGTTGCTAAATAAAAAATCATGAACGATGTAACGAAGGAATGTTTGGATATTAAAAATAAGCTTCTGCATATCTAATAAAGTTTTTATATTTTGTTTAGATTTTAAACACTGAATTATTGTCCTGAAGAAGGTGATGATCCACCTTTACACCGAAACGCCTGCGTCGACAGTTGTTCTTTTCATTGTACACATTGTACTTTTTTTAAATGATGAATGTATGTTTTTAAATATAAATGGTTTTATTTATTTTGCATAAACATTTGATAACATAAACTATACAACTATTTGAATAAAAGATAATTGAAAATACATTCCTTCGAATATTCATTTTTATGTTTGAATTTTCATTATAGATGTTTTTTTGCACATGACTGTAATATTTAGCAAAAAACACAGTTGATGGACAGAATGCAGAACAATGTCATACATTCACCCCAGTACAGAGATCTGGGCCTAAATCCATCGTTTTTTGCTCACCATGCCATTCCAGTTTGAACACAGCCATATGCAAATCAGTCTTGACCCTGTGCCTCATGGGAACAGTCCAGCCCGAACTGCCAAGCCAGGTCCTCCCTGGACTGGAAACAAGCATCCTAGGACCGGTTTCGGGGTTTCACCCTCTTCAGCCAGGATAGCTTGATTCCAGTGGCATGGAGAGCACGGGACCCACGTCTGGGCATACCCGTCCCACTCGGGGTGACAAATGCAAAAAACACAGTTGATGGACAGAATGCAGAACAATGTCATACATTCACCCCAGTACAGAGATCTGGGCCTAAATCCATCGTTTTTGCTCACCATGCCATTCCAGTTTGAACACAGCCATATGCAAATCAGTCTTGACCCTGTGCCTCATGGGAACAGTCCAGCCCGAACTGCCAAGCCAGGTCCTCCCTGGACTGGAAACAAGCATCCTAGGACCGGTTTCGGGGTTTCACCCCTCTTCAGCCAGGATAGCTTGATTCCAGTGGCATGGAGAGCACGGGACCCACGTCTGGGCATACCTGTCCCACTCGGGGTGACAAATGCAAAAACACAGTTGATGGACAGAATGCAGAACAATGTCATACATTCACCCCAGTACAGAGATCTGGGCCTAAATCCATCGTTTTTTTGCTCACCATGCCATTCCAGTTTGAACACAGCCATATGCAAATCAGTCTTGACCCTGTGCCTCATGGGAACAGTCCAGCCCGAACTGCCAAGCCAGGTCCTCCCTGGACTGGAAACAAGCATCCTAGGACCGGTTTCGGGTTTCACCCCTCTTCAGCCAGGATAGCTTGATTCCAGTGGCATGGAGAGCACGGGACCCACGTCTGGGCATACCCGTCCCACTCGGGGTGACAAATGCAAAAACACAGTTGATGGACAGAATGCAGAACAATGTCATACATTCACCCCAGTACAGAGATCTGGGCCTAAATCCATCGTTTTTTGCTCACCATGCCATTCCAGTTTGAACACAGCCATATGCAAATCAGTCTTGACCCTGTGCCTCATGGGAACAGTCCAGCCCGAACTGCCAAGCCAGGTCCTCCCTGGACTGGAAACAAGCATCCTAGGACCGGTTTCGGGGTTTCACCCCTCTTCAGCCAGGATAACTTGATTCCAGTGGCATGGAGAGCACGGGACCCACGTCTGGGCATACCCGTCCCACTCGGGGTGACAAATGCAAAAAACACAGTTGATGGACAGAATGCAGAACAATGTCATACATTCACCCCAGTACAGAGATCTGGGCCTAAATCCATCGTTTTTTGCTCACCATGCCATTCCAGTTTGAACACAGCCATATGCAAATCAGTCTTGACCCTGTGCCTCATGGGAACAGTCCAGCCCGAACTGCCAAGCCAGGTCCTCCCTGGACTGGAAACAAGCATCCTAGGACCGGTTTCGGGGTTTCACCCCTCTTCAGCCAGGATAGCTTGATTCCAGTGGCATGGAGAGCACGGGACCCACGTCTGGGCATACCCGTCCCACTCGGGGTGACAAATGCAAAAAACACAGTTGATGGACAGAATGCAGAACAATGTCATACATTCACCCCAGTACAGAGATCTGGGCCTAAATCCATCGTTTTTTTGCTCACCATGCCATTCCAGTTTGAACACAGCCATATGCAAATCAGTCTTGACCCTGTGCCTCATGGGAACAGTCCAGCCCGAACTGCCAAGCCAGGCACGAAGGAATGTTTGGATATTAAAAATAAGCTTCTGCGTATCTAATAAAGTTTTTATATTTTGTTTAGATTTTAAACACTGAATTATTGTCCTGAAGAAGGTGATGATCCACCTTTACACCGAAACGCCGCGTCGACAGTTGTTCTTTTCATTGTACACATTGTACTTTTTTAAATGATGAATGTATGTTTTTAAATATAAATGGTTTTATTTATTTTGCATAAACATTTGATAACATAAACTATACAACTATTTGAATAAAAGATAATTGAAAATACATTCCTTCGAATATTCATTTTAATGTTTGAATTTTCATTATAGATGTTTTTTTGCACATGACTGTAATATTTAGCAACCTGGGAAAACATTGCTTTGGTTTATGTGACTTCTGTGTTTGGCCTTGACTAATGAAATGAATAGGATCTAGATGTCCTTTTTAGAACAAAAGGAAAAAGTAATTCTGTTTGTGTTTTTACATATATACCCATCCCTTTTCTAAGTACTAGGGTATCTCCCAAAAACCTTTGTTGAAAACAGGTACACCACGAGTTATCACCCAGAAGGTGATGGCCAAACTGAGAGAGTGAACCAAGAACTAGAGCAATATCTGAGGTTAAATTTATTAAATCAAGGCGAAGAATGGGCAGAATGCCTGTGGGCGGCAGAGTTTGCACATAATAACGCAAAGAACATTTCGACAGGTTATTCCCCCATTTTCTTAAATTCAGGAAGACATCCGAATCTCTCAGTTAGTGTGCAGGAGGCAGAAGTTCCAGCAGTTACAGATCTAGTGGAGCACTTAACTAAGATTCACAAGTCAGCTACTGAGAGCTTAGTTAAAGCAAAAGAGAGTTATAAGCAATAGGCTGATAAAAAAAGACGCAAGGAACCAGATCTGCAAGTAGGAGAAAAGGTGTGGCTAAATTCTAAAAATTTACGTTTAAAAGGGAACAGAAAATTCCAACCAAGATTTATTGAGCCCTATGAAATTGAGAAAAAGTTAAGCTCAGTTACTTATAAATTGAAGCTACCTAAAAACTTAAGAATTCATCCTACCTTTCATGTCTCATTGTTAAAAAAGGTCCCTGAAGGGTTGAGGGAAGAACTGCCTCCACAACCTATACAAACTAAAGAGGGAGATGAGTTTGAAGTAAAACAAATTCTAGATTCCAAGGTGACAAGAGGTCAGTTATACTATTTAATTGATTGGAAGGGTTATGGTCCAGAAGGGAGGTCATGGGAGTTAGCAGCTGAAGCCCATGTCCCACGATTGGTGAAATCCTTTCATTTAAAGCATCAAAATAAATCAAATATGGGAAGGCCATCCTTGCAGTGGGGTACTGTCAGGTCCCGAGTTACTAACACAAGAAAGGAATGGGCAATCAGTGTAATTTCCCATCAGGCATTGCGCAAGGTAAGGAATGGTTTGGCAAGAGTGCGAAGCCCTACTTGGTGGAACCCTAAGATGGCCGACAAGATGGATGCAGGGTGAGCATTCTAGTGTTTAAGAAAACATGAAGGGTGAAGTGGAATTTAGACAGTTGAGGCATTAGAATCCTCGCACTTCATCTGAGGATTTTGAATATTCAGGTTAGGAAATTGTTTGCTCCAGAGCGGCGCGTTTAGTTAGACAGGGTAGAACACAACGTTTCCTGTTCGTCGCATTATTAGTGTTGCGGCGCGCATTTAGTACCTGAGAGTGTTTATATTTAGGAATTCTAGTTCCAGTTAAAAGCTGCTTCAGATCTAGGAAAAGTCGTTTCGAGGAATACATTATTCCTTTCTGAGTTCTTTTAAGTAGTATGTTTATTTCCGTTGGATTGTGTCATTAGTTGCTTAGCGACGAACGTTGTGTTCCCGCTAGGCGCATGAGCAGCAAGGTTGTTTCCTGACTGAAGTGAGGGCACACGCTAGTGGTGTATAGCGTTCTGTGTCGGTAATTCATTAGAGCACTTGTCTTCACGGACGGATTAGTTTCCCGTCAAAATTTAGTGTACATAATTCCTCGCATTGTGCTCATTTGCTGTCAAGCTCTTCTCAGAGTCAGAAGTTACGGCAAGGTTTCCTGGCGAGCATTACATTTGTGTAGTTGGATTTCTGAAGTTGGCACAGTATTGTGGAGAGTCAGCGCGTTGCGTTTTCTCTCTGGTTAGTCTTTCCTAGGTTCTTGTCCAGTTAATTCTGGGTGCAGATAGGGTAGGAAGATATTTATATCGACATTCAATGATTGCAAGATTTACTGAGGGGTACTATTGTTCCTGGGTGCATGTGCATATTACACAAAAAATAAAATACAACATTTACTTACCTCACACTCGTGCTCCAGGAGTCCCGGTGTGCTCCATCAGATTTAGTTCCTGCAGAAGAAAGAAAGAATGTACTCCAGATAATCAGACTATCCTAATCAGCATTACAAGAACATTCAGAAGAGAGGCAATAGCTACTATTAACCAGGGTAAGCGAATTAATCATGAGGCAAGTACAAGCACTACGAAGTATAATGTTTATAGAAGTATAAAGGTTAATTATTCCTTGCAGCAGAACCACCCAGACGATAAAGATTCCTGGTGAGAAGAACCAAACGAAGGTAGCAGTCTCTTCTTTATCCCCAACCCCTTTCCCCCGGTGGTTTTCTTCAGCCAGGTTGTTGTCCAGGATTTGGCTGGGAAAATAACAGGGGAATTGGGCCTTGGCATCTTTCTGCTCCTGCGCAACACGACCTGGTTTAGTGGTCGTTCTGACACCTCCTCATCCACAACTTTGACTGTGCGTGCATATCTTTTACCTCATGCTTTTTGAAAATGTCCGAATACTCCACAGTATGTACACTTTACGCCGCGAGCTGGGCATTTCATGTCGTCAGCCAAATGGGTTGTGCTTCCACACCTGTAGCAACGCCTCATGTTACCCCCTGCTGGTCTGTTGTAGGTACCTTTCGATCCCTTGTTGCTCCAAGTTTGTTTTGGATTGCGTTTAAATTCGGTTATTTTGTTTACAGTCTCCCCCTCCTTTTCTTTGCTTTCTTTTAGAACTGCTTTGGCGCAACGACCTGTAAGTTCTGCTTTCCTTGCAATATCAATGATGTTCTGTAGGGGGTATTCACCTTTGGCCCACAAATTGTCCTGTATGTTGGAATTCGACCCTTGCATGACAATTTGGTCCCTTATGAATTCGTCGTGTAGACCTCCAAATCGGCAGTTTATGGCAAGGTTTTTTAGAGCCGACACATAGTCGTCGATGGACTCATCTTTCCCTTGCTTCCTGTGGAAGAATTTATATCTGTCCACACCTACGCAAACTGTCGGTTTGTAGTAGGTGTTAAGGTCGTCAATGGCATTTAAAAATACATCGCCCTCATTCTCCCCTCTGGCTTTCTATTTATTTTATTAAACACTTTAATTCCACCAGCACCTAGACAGTGAAGCAACATTTTGTATTTCTTTTCCGCTTTAAAATCTTCGTCATCCTCAAAATTTGATATATAGTTTAAAGAAATATTCCCTCCATTCCTCCCACTTGAGCAAAGGTTCTCCTCCTGTGGGTAGGAATGCTTGAGGGGCTGGTAAGTTCCATAAATGCCCAGATGCCATGTTGTATTAGGTAAATGTTAGGCTAGAGTGCTGTATTTACTATGTATATAAGTATGCACCAGTTTTAAATTAAGTCCTGAGGAGGTTTAGTTTGACTATGGTAGTACTGCTTATATGTTATTTCACCTTTTATATTTTTAATAACTCCTTTTAGTGTCCTTCACCTTTCAATGTTCTCACCTTTTTTTTCTGAAACTTCGTTTGGTTTTTCTGCAATGAAATGTCCCTGTATAGCTGCAAGCGTGTAGATTATACTAGTTCCGGTAAACGTTGTTTACTTTCTGGTTTTCCCTTTGAAACCTAAGATGGCGGCACGTTTACGTCCTTCTGCATCATCAAATAGACTGGCCTGCTGAATTCTAGTAACTTAAGATGGCCGCCGGTGCGTGACGTCAGCACGTTTCTTTAGCAGCTGTTGCATTCGCCTGCCTCTCCTGACGCGCACTCAGCTGACAGTTGAAGCCGGCGGTTGTTTCCGTTGAACTGTCACACAGAATTTTGTTCTTCAGCAAACACAAAGTAATTGCAGCCGGTTTACACTTATTTCCGCTTGTAATCCTCATTCACAGTCGACCACTAGACACTCTGTCATTCCGTTCCGTTTCTGCGTATATTAAACTTCTTCTAAAAGTTCAATCATTTGCATTTTTCCTGATGCTGTGTGTTGGACTAATGCAGTATCTTACTTTTCCATCTCCATGTACACACATTCATTATTTCGCTGACTGACCTCTTTAGTACTGTTTGCTTCTTCTTGAAATTTTACTCGGCAGCGTATTTTCTTCAAAATTCTCTCTTTAGAGTACTCTTATATTTCGCCGTTTGACTCTTCATTTGGTGGGTCCTTGTGTTGGTGCTCGTCGCCAATTCTGTAAAGAATTGTCTGACAAGAGCTTAGTACAGCAAACTCTTTATTATGCTTAATACACCAACACAGGTTCCGCGTCGCGGAGCGCAAGGAATGCTGCCGCTCAGGTTGTCATCAGCTGTCCAACTGTCAACACAGTTTGACAGCTGGTGACAAGGTGGCGGTACGGTGTCCTCGCAGGGACACAAGGAAGCGTAACAACAAATGGTGTCCTTGCAGGGACACAACTGGCAATCATAACAGCATTACCCAATGAGGTTAGTGTGCACACACTATATTATATTTCTTACTTAATTTTCACAGGATGTTTTCCTACCTCTCCAAGCACTTGTATAGCTTCACAAACAAACTATCACGTGCATACTTTGTATGACTGACTTTCAAATATATTATATTGGAATATGCCATCCACTACTATATAGATTCCGGTACTACAATTTAAAAAAAACTGGAACACAAGTAGAATGAGACTCTGTTCGTTTTTAGAATGATTATTAATTAAATCCTTACCAAGTCGCATCTGTTGAAACGTTGTGTTCTGTTTTTCATATACTTTGTTTAATGGAGTTGGAATGCCTTCATTCTCGCAGACTGCGGTACTTACTACTTTGTGACCACTAATTTGGTGAAATTCGGAATTTGAAGATATTATGATCGCATCGCAGACTGCGTTACTTACTACTTTGTGACTACTAATTTGGTGAAATTCGGAATTTGGAGATATTTATGATCGCATAGGTTAAATGTAAGTCCATTAATTTTTGGAAGGTTACAAATATAAATTAGACCTTCTACACTAGGATTCAAGTAATCTGACTTAACTCTGTTTTACTTTCTACATATAGTAGCCAAGACTGGTACCAAGAAATACTCGGGACGATATTTTTCTTTAGCCATGCTACACGTTTCGCATTTTACTATTTGTTACGCCAAGACATCCTTTTTTGAAGGTAGACCATAACTTTAATATATGCAATTTACCACAGCTGGTACAACATACCGTCTTCCTTTCTCATGCCTATTATTATTTTCCACTGCCTATGGACAATTAGAAGGGCTAATCCAACATTACATTCTTTGCATGTTACTTATTTCTATTTACCTTTGATACAGTTCAATCACTGTGGATCTACTTTTCATCAAATCATTTCTTCTTTGGGCTTTCATACTGCAAATCCTCTATACTGATACTCACTTTAGGTTTGGCATTAAACTAACTATTCTGTCAATCTAATTTAATGTATCAAACACTGTTGTTACAGGATTGTTGAAATATATGTAATTTTATTGTTATACAGCCTTGAAAAAGTCACTTCTGTGATGAAACACGTGTCAGCTGTTGTTTTCATCACTGACCACTGTTTGCCCCAAATTGGACTGGAAAATCTGATTCCTCTTAATAGCATGGAAATTAATGTACTATGTTTTTAATTGTTTGTCAAGAAAATAAATAACCTAAACATAATTCTTTCTTTTTGCTCTTCTATACCTGTGAAAAGAATTAAAAAGATCTCTTTGAAGAGCAATTGACGTCGTAAATAGATATCATATGTAATTGTGGAGTGCCGGGGTATATCTCTTATAAATATTTTGACACAAGGATTTTTTACTTTGTGTAATCACATCTTAGGTGGTAGGGTCTGTTATTACCCTGAGTGGCACCACTACTGAACTAATCTCTGTATACTCTGTATACTGTGTAGCTATACTACATACCCACTAAATAGCTCATTTTACGAGGTGCAACATTTTGTTCCACTACCGCCCTATGTTTGTTGTGCAAGTTTAACTGTTAACAATACTTTTTTAGTGCAGGTCTCTAATTTTACTTATTTGGGGGTGACTTTGTCGCATAATCTTAGATTGAAGACCGAAATAAGAAAGCGCACACTGAAACTACAACAAGAGACTGGGGCTATTTTAAAGATTGCAAAAAAGTTAAAATCAATTAGTATACCCCCTGCGATTGAGGTATATAAGAAAAATGTTGCCCTTTATGGCACAGAACTCTGGGGCCATGAATCGGTCAATGAGCGAGCAACAGTGGAGAACAAATTCCTCAAGCTCCTATCATACCTTCCATACAGCTCCCCAACCCTCCCAGTTATGCAAGATATGGGCTTATACCCTATTTCATTAACTACCCAGGCACGCCCTCTATTATACTGGCGCAGATTTTGGTCAATACCAGAGCTGAAGCCCTATAGAGCTCTACTTAGAGAGATTCTAAAATCAGAGGGCCATCTAAGGATCCCATGGTTGCTGTATGTAAAGAAAATGTTTCAAGCCATCGCTCTTGAGAATCTTTGGGACTTTCCAGAAGAATCTCATATGACACCAAGCCAAACAATAAAGGAATGGTTTAGAGAATATTGCTGTGGAGAAACAGTAAATAACAGCAAACCAGGGAGTTTAACAGATCAATTTCTTGACCATAAGATTGTCGCTCTATATGAACCTTCTCTAGACGTCATGCAGGGCTCGCTCCCTAGACAGCTATATCGAAAGTTCAGATATGGGACCTTGCCCACACAAGAATATGCAGCTAGATGGGCAAACCCTAAGAATCCTAATATTATCTGTTCTGCCTGTGGTACTGCTTTTGAATCACTAAGCCACATATTATATTTTTTGTGTGGCTTACAAAGTCCCAAGAAAAAAATGGATCATCCCCCTTTGTAGATTACTAGGTATAAGGTCACTGGACCCAGCAATTAGGATGCTAAAAACAGACACACAGGAGGTGATTGTCATTAGTATAGCAAAATATTTGCATGCAATATGGATAATTCGGAACCAGTGGATAGAGCATTAAAAGACAACTCAGGCTTCTAAGGTGGATATTGTATTAGGTATAGGACTCATATATTGCAACATATGCTAACTGGGATGCTGCTTTTCTTGATTTATATTTTGTAAAGCAGACATAGGATATAACTGTTTGGAATGCTAACCTGTAGAATCCAATACACAAACTACGGTGTATAATTACATTGGGATATAATTGACCATTTTAAATATTTTAAGTGTTTTATGAGAATACATTTAGATGTGTTTTAGTTAAATATTAATGAAGTGCTATTTTATCCTTTTGTATGTTTTATGGATTTTTAATCCGGAATAAACAATTTAAAAATAATTCATGTGATTTAGAAGGATTTTTTACAGTATCACCCTCATTGAATGTGATATATGTGTATCCAGTGGTTCTGGCAACTACGCGGATTACCAAGTTTGTTGTCTTTACACATGTGTGTAAGTGTTTTGCAGCTAGCATATCAGCCTGTACTGAACGCAAGATCTGTGTGTCTTCTGGTGTCTAATGTGTGTGTGAAAAGACTAGACGAATCAGTTCATAAAATGGTTTAACCCATTGTGCATAATCTAACATGTATATTCTACCAAAATTCAGAAAACCTAAAGCAATTGTAACCTTTTTATTGTGGTTGGTGGTTGTAAAAGCGTGCACTAATCTAGGAAATGTGTGGCTAAGCTTTTTCTTTCACGTGACAGCTGGTATCCCAAGAGTAGAACACTGAGAAAGCCAATTTTAGAATTTTTGAAATAAAATTTGTAGCCTAAGTGAGCAAATCCCAGAATTATGTGATCTACTCTGGCCAAGTGTGTTGCTAAGTCATCATCCATTAAGTATATGTCATCGACAAAGCTTTGTCATCAAAAGCTTGCAATGGTTCTGTTACACTGGATGAGAACAACCCGGGACTATTCTTATAATCTTGTGGCAATCGGCAAAATTGTTTTTGAGAGCCTAGGATGGTAAATGAACTCAGATACCTGCTTTCAGGTGCTATGTTTTGGCAGAAGAACCCGTTTGAGAAGTTAACATGCTTTTATTTTTTTTGGCACACTATATTGTTCATTAGTGAAGCGCCATGCGCTTTTTGAGCTGCAAATGTGCGTGTCGTACTGTTCAATAGTCTGTAGTCTAAGACAAAGCGATATGAATGATCTGGCTTCATCACTGGAAACAAGGAATTATTCATTGGTGAGGTGCAACTTTCTATTACACCCTGATATTCAAGTTGCGTAAGTATTTCTCAAGCCTGATGTTTGGCTTCACGTTTAATAGGGTATTGTGGTTGCACTTGTGGGCTGGACTTATGGGTATTATGTGATAAGGTGAATATTTATCCCAATCCACGTGGTTACGGTATAACTCTGGGGTCTGTACAAGGGCCTACTCCTTGACATATGTATGTTTAACTGATTCTGGAACGAGGTCAGAAAAAGCTGGCAATATAACTCTTTCTGCCCGTAGGACTCATCTAACAAAGTCAGATGGCCAATCTTTTTCGGCCAAGAGAATGCCATAACCAAATAATAAGTTCTCCCAAAAGAGAACGTTAATAGTGTGAGGTATATCACCCTCCATTTGGAGTTGCGATTCATACAACTGACTTAGGACACTTAGGGCCAGATTCCGACCTTGTTCGGAAAGCATACCTACCAAATCGGCTCAGGAATGCTTTCCGTACGACTCGGATCGGGAGAGTGCGACCGAACGAGTACGATGCATCTGTATGCATCCGGATACGATTCGGTTGGACTCCCATTGACTTCAATGGGAGCCTGTGTTCCGAACGTGAACACAGGCTCCCATTGAAGAAAGGGGTGGGTGGAGAAAACCTTGCACCCTGTGGTGGGCACCCCATGGTGCCTGCCACACGGTGCATGGTTGGTAAGGGGGGTACCCATGGATACCCCCATGGGCCCGATTCAGAGGGCCCCGGGTGAAGGGGGGCCTGCTATGGGTCCCCAAAGACCGAGTCCGGCAGCCATTTTGTTCCGGGCAAACCGATTCGGAAAGGCTGTCTGAATCGGTCATCGTACTCGCTCGGTCGGAAACCAAGTCCATAGAGCTGTACGAATCGGTTCCAGAAAGGCTCGACCTGTCCGAATGCCTTTCAGAACCAATTAGGTCAGCCCGAACGGTTTCCAGGCATCGTACTTGGTCGTTCAGCACTGGGAACGAGTCGGTCCGAAACAAGGGCTCCGGATCAGATTCGGCAAACCTGAATCCGATTCGGAACCCTTCCAACCGACATCTGAATCGACCCCTTAGTCTCTGGTCTGTTGCTTCCGCCTGGGCACAGTCACTAAATGCTACTACCGACAGACACCCCATAAGATTCTGGCCAACTATTGTGATTTCTACCACGATGTCCAGGAGAGTTAGAGCCCACTCCTAGTTCAGAAGCAGAGTTCTCAATATGTGTGGCATATTTAACTTTTATCCCAGCCACTTTCTTCTTTTTAAATTGGTGTGGAAGTTTTACTTCCTCTTTTATTATGAAGTCAGAAGAGCATTGTGAGTCCTTCTTCGGTTTCACATACTCCTCCGCCATGCGCTCTTGTCATTCTCCTCTATCCCAGAGTTTTTAATTAGATTCCTGATAGGAACGAGAATAACGTGTATCAGTATCCTGATGCCCACCAGGCTCTTTAATTGTGTAATGGTTATGCAGATTGTAGTGCTTCTCATAGGATTTCTGCTAAGAAGACCCCCTGTGGTTTCGTCTTTTCTTTATTTTTCTTATTATCTCTGTGTTTTTTAGAAAACTCTGGTGCTTGTTTCGAGTTATCCTTATCGGAATTTCCCTTAAGTTGTGGTTTATTAGGTCTGTCTCTCAAATTATCTCGACCTATTGATGTATAGGTTTCTGCAATAATGTTATATAGTTTGTACTCCTGGTCTACCAGGACAACCTGCGCAAGACAGCATGCTGCCAATGCTGCTGCTTCCCCTTTTATATTACTTAATATCATTGAGGATACTGTAGAAAAATTGAACATTAATTTCATCCCCAAATCGAGGATTGGGACTGCCCTGTATTCATTTTGAATCTGTTTAGGCACTTCTGGCAGCACAGCCAATGATGGGGTGCCATGCGTCATGGTATAGATCACAGCAGATACTGTGTCCCATGTAGCACAGTCCTCTACTGTGGGAACCATCCACAAAGGAAGGTACATTGTGAAAATTCTATTTTTTTGGGGCGGTGTTCCTTTTGGGGAAACACTGCTTCAAGGTTCAAACTGATTTGGTTTTTTTGCAATCCAGGACTGAATCTCGTCCCTTCTGGCGGGAACTTTACCGATAATTGCATTAAAAGGCACTTACTAATTCTGGGCGTTGCTAATTTTGATTGCCCAGCTTGAACAGCCCTTGCTGGGAATGCTGTTATGGTTCACATAATGAATTGTATTAGTCATCTGTATAGTGTAACTATATCTGTGTGTTAGTGTTTACCAAGTTCTGCTGATGTGAGAACTCCTATTTGTGGATACGGATGTGTAGCTTGTTAGGACTGGCCATGTTGCCCCCTCATTACTGAGAGGACGCAGTATGACATTTTCTAATGTATGTGGTAGGGCGCCTAGGAATAAGTTCATGTGTTTCTGATATGTTAATGGAATTTCTAAATCTTCGTATGCTCTATGGTTGTTTTGTACTGCTGCTTCAGTATATGTGTGAAAATTCCCTGTGTTGGCATTTACTGCTGGAAATATGAACCATGAATAGAATATCTCTGTTCTACATGCTTAATGGATCTCTACCTTGAAGGAAACATCTCCTCCCGCTTGAGGGAGCCCATGTTGTACTAACATTTGTGTTAAAGCATGTCTGCAGTTTAGTGGTAAAACCTCCTGTCCTGGGTTAGCAATTTGAATATGTGGGATTCAGAGAGGGTAACTACTGTGGGGTTATTTTTTTTAAAGGTTCAATCTTGAAAACCTACAGCCAGAAATAGGGGTTCTCTACTTTGCTGAGGAGGATTTATCCCTAACACCATGGATGTCTGTGGTTAACTGGTGACTGGGGATTTGGACACACGAAAAAAACTACTCAGGAGACCCATTAAATAAGTACCCAAAATAGAATGTTGGTGGCGCCATGTCATACGGTTCACACTATTTCAGTAAAACTGTGAATTTGGACAACATAAGCATCACTAAAGTAGCTCACAGTGCACCATCTGGAGCTCTAAACCTTGCAAGGTACCGGATCTTATGTGCAACCTCAGAACATGGCAACTCTGACTCCTCAAGGAAATTGTGGAAGCAGATTCTGCCCTCTCGTTATTAATATAGGCATGCATTAGGGGAAGCTCAATAAATACTCAAATTGGCATTTCAAACATTTATTAAAGCAATAAGATTTTTGTGTTAAATATGTGCACTGTAATGATTAATAGAGAGAAGCGAAACCGAGTAATCAGCATTACGTGAATGGTAAAGAAAATAAAACAGTTCAACCATTGTGCTGTTACACTGATTATATGAATACATATACCTGCATCTATACTCCTAACTAGCGCTTCCAATCCTAATATACATAGGTTGTGCGGATCTGCCAGTATACCCCAGAGTAGTCTAATTCGTGATTACTTGAGGGTATGTGTCATCTGGGAGCCCATCTCTGCCATGGAGCAGGCACCCGTCCTTCTCAGGATGATAACTGGATTCAGCTGTGCAGGAATTAAGGCATGGGGTGACCTTGACAGTGCCAGTTAAATGTTCCTCTCTCAAACAAAGGGCTAGGCGAGTTTTTATAATAATATTCACCCATACTCTCTATGCCAGAGTTCCAGTCTGGCTGTTAGTGTTTATTCTACTCTTGCAGAGATGTTGCCAAACAGACAACAACAAACAACAAAATTTTATGCAGTGAATTTAGTCTTTGTACAGAATGTTCAAGGGCCTGATAATATGCCTACGATGAAGTGTAAGCAAACCTATTTCTGAGAATTTTATCCCATATGGGTGCGCAAGCAAATGTGTGTTAAACTTGTTCATTCAAAAAGTATGTCAACTTTAAACGTAAACATATAAAATGGTGGTGTTCAGTGCCCTGGGCCTATGTAACTACACAACAAAACCGATAGACAGTTGCCAGATGTTGAATGTTACTGTGTAATTGAACTCATGGAATATATCATAAGTTTGAGATGTTTAGGGAGAAGTTGAGAGAGTGAAGTGGCCAATGTTTTATTGAGAAAGAAAAATTTCAACATCTCAAATGTGATAATCCCCACTATCCAGCATTATATCTCTTACTCAAAATTTACAGAGATGCACAGTGACCTCCAGGGTGATCCATAGTGACATCTAGGGGTAGTCTAATGGAAAACACATCTAAATATATCAATCATTTCCTGAGACCTTTTGTCATGACCCTTCTCTCCTTTGTCAAGGATAGCAGGGATTATTTTAACAAAAATCAAGGGGATAATATTGGAAAGGGAACACCATCTCATGACACTGGATGTCACATTTCATGACACTGGATGTCACATCCCTGTACACTGGTAATAAGAACATGGAGGGAATAGAAGCCTGAAACGCCTCCTAAGGGTGAGACCCCAATGCTATTTCTCTCACACTGTTATGTTAATTGACATGATTGCCTTTTGTTTGAATGATAATTTTTTTCTGTTTATTGACAAAATATATAAACAAATACACAGAAAAGCAATGGGCACCTGCTTTGCTGCCAGCTATGCAAATTTGCTGATCGACTGGTGAAAGGAGCAGGTATTCATGTCACTACAACTTACAGAAGAAATGGAGCATATGACTTTAGGGTAAAGATATGTTGATTATCTTTTTATCATCTGGAATGGCTCAGAAGCTCAAGCTCAGTAGCCCAGCTTTCCTTGACAAACTTAATGGAAACAAGCTGAATCTAAATTTCACATGAAATTATCATGAAATTAGATTTGTGTTCCTGGATGTTAAGATAATGGTAGATGAACAGAAGTTAGTGACCAAACAGCATCACAAACACATAGCAGGAAACAGTGTTTTACATATCCTTAGTAGTCATCCTGATCTCCTCAAGTGAAGCCTTCCATATGGAGAACTACTTAAACATAATTGTAATAGTACTACAAACTTCCAGCAGGAACAGAAGATTATAATTTGACCTGTCTGCCGTAGGGTGGTCTTCCCCAAACGTTTTGCCTGCTTGCCTCCAATTTTGCTGGATTATTTTTGTTGGCCTTAGGACTCCGTGAACTTTACCACTGCCAACTAGTGCTAAAGTGCATTTGCTCTCTCCCCTAAAACATGATTTGATTGGCTTATCCACAATTGGAATATATAATTTACCTATATGTCCCTAGTAGAGTGCAATACTTGTGCCCAGGACCTCTAGATTAAATGCTACTAGTGGGCTTACAGCACTGATTGTGCCAACCACGTAAGTAGCACTTTTAAGGTGTCTCAGGCCTACCAATGTAGAGCCTGTGTGTGCAGTTTACAATGCCATGTTGACTTGGCATTTAAAACCCCTTGCCAAGCCTTAAGCTGCCCTTTTATTACTTATACATCACCCCTAAGGCGGGCCCTAGCTAACCCATAGGGCAGGGTGCTCTGTAATCAAAAGGTAGGACATGTACTTTTAAGTTTTGCATGTCCTGGTAGTGAAAATCACGCTAATTCATTTTTCACTACTGTGAGGCCTACCCCTCTCACGGGATAACATTGGTAATTCCTTATTACACTTTTAAACTGTAATTCCTAATTGAGAAGGAGTAGATCTGTCATGTTTCATTTCTTTGGAGTGGTAATGATAAATCCTCTTTGCTGGCAATGTTGAATTAATCATTACTATTTTAGAAATGCCACTTTTAGAAAGATGGCATTTCTCTGCCATGTTCATTATTGTGTGCATATATGTTTATGTAATTGTTGCAGGAGGTCTGTCTTTCAGATTGACATGTTTGACGAATGATATGAACATGCAAAAGATTTAAAGAGAAGTAAATAAATACTTCAGACCATTTGAATCATAGAATGATCTGAGTCTGTTCAAGTAAAAGCAGCACTCTAAAGTGACCGCTAGGTGCTTGGTTGTTTAGAAAGTTGTATAGTCCCTACCTAGCCGCCTTCAGGCCAAACCCCCTTTTTCAAATTACTTTTAGAAAGAAGGCATTTCTCTTCTCTTAGCTCTTTGTGCCTGCAGCCTGTCTCCAATACACATCTGGGGTGGGTGACATTTGGACTTTGTGCATTCCCTATGGACAGCCACACACAAAGGAAGGTTAGGTGTGACTCAGTGGCCATCTTAATGGGTCATCCTAGACAGGATGGGAGGGAGGAGCTGAAACACCTGAATAGGCAGTGTCCTGTTCCCACACAAAGGGCTGCATACCCCCTGTAGTGATTCGGGAGCCAGAACTTGGAGGGAGAAGCTCTGTGCACTTCAAAGCCCCTCTTTGAAGTCACCTCCACTTCAAAGACACAACTGGGTATAAGTACTGGGGCTCTGACCCCACCAAATCAGATAATACTGGACCTGTGACGAAACTGCCAAGAGGAAGGACTGTTGTGGTGCTGCTACAAGGACTGCCACTCTGCTAGATTGATACTCTGGAAAAATTGCTTTTCTGCCATGCTGCCCTGCTGCCTGCTACCCTCTGCCCTGCTGAGTTGAACCCAGAGTGATCTCATGGGCATGCTGGCTTGCATTCTGTTTTAAGACTCAGGGATATCAAAGTCTTACCCCCTGCTCCTGTACCTGGTCCTTTGGAAGAGGACCCATGTGCTTTCTCCAGTGGAACCAGTGCATCCTCTGCTGCGTGATGCAGAATCAACACATCAATGCTGTTGCAGGAACAGAACCAGTTCATTGCACTTGGAACCAGAGCAATGCCTCGACTGCGTGGAGAAACCCGGCGCATCACGCTGAAAACCAATGCATCTGGAACCAGTGCATCGCCATCATTGCATGAAGATAATCGATGCATCACTTTGACTGCGGGATCGACACCAATGCATCTCTCGGCTGCACCTCGTGACTTGCTGTTGCGACCAGGATCAAGGTACTTTTGTTCAGCGGGCCTTGCATGGCTCCTGCCCCCAGCCCGCGCTCCATCACGGTCGGCCTGAACTTCTGACTGTGCCCGGTCTAGCATGACCAGAAGGGCAACATGGGTGCTTATTGCTTCTAAGCACTGTTTTTACTTTTAATCTTTAAAAATTCATATCTCGACTTCTACTTATTAGACTTTTGTAATTTTGGTCTTGTTTTGTTTATAAAATCATTATCTAATTTTTCTAAACTGCTGTGGAGTATTTTTGTGGTGTTTTCACTGTGTTACTGTTTGAAGTGTTGCACAAATACTTTGCACATTGCTTTTTAAGTTAAGCCTGCCTGCTCTGTGCCAAGCTACCAAAGGGTGAGCACAGGTTAATTTATGGTGTGTATCTGACTTACCCTGACTAGGATTGAGGTTCATGCTTGGACAGGGTGCTTACCTCTTCCAAACAGAAACACAATTTCTAACAATTATGGTTGAGAGATTTTGGAAAGATGATACCGACAATGGGTATTGGGCAGGGCGATGGAAAGAGTAAATGATAAATCAAGAGAACAGATTTTATATGGAAGAGACAATGCGAATGGAAGGAACAAAAGAACAACCAGAGAGATGTATGCTTGATCAACAGCTACAATAGGCAAACTCAGAAAATTGCAGGGATTATTAGGAAATGCTGGGTATTTCTGAAATGTGATAATGTAACAGGTGATAGACTCAGTGACAACAAGATCACGTATTGGAAAATTTGCTAACTAGGGAACATACTAGTGAGAAGTGACATTACACAAAATAAGAACACCACACTCTCTGAGAAGAAAATATTTTTTTACCTGTGGCAAATGCAAAGCCTACAAAAACAGCAAGAACAAGAAGGACTATAAGGTCACTTTTGGCACATACAAAAAGACTATACAGCAATTTCATACTTGCAGCTCGTATTATGTAGTTTAGATATATATGTATACAGATATATAGCACACACATATAACAAATGGCCAAGATTTTTGGAGTTGCTTTTCCCTATTCTCCAGACTAGAACTTTCTGACAGTTTTGAGAAGCATGAAAAACCATCTGATCTTGCCAGTCTATGTTCTATACACACACACACCCTGAAACAGTTTCCCAAACTAACCTCTGATCATCAACATTATAATTTGGGCTAAAGGACAAAACATTTCAAAGCTCTGCATATGTTAGTGATTTGAAATGGCTATCAAACAGTGTGAATGGTACACGATTCCCAAAGAACAAATAAATAAATTCCAAAACACACTGATATGCATTTCTGAAAGCATCTGATAGCTATCATATAAATACCCTCTACACACAAATAATCATACGTGCATACTCACACACAAACACACTCTCATACCAAATAATATTTAAAAATAGTCTCCATGACATGCAGACAAGACTTGAGCTCAGAGATAGTTGTATTTATTTATTTGTTATGTTCAGTAAATTCCAGAAAACAATTCTAGTCTCAAGCCACATGCGGTTGGGAAAGGAAAGGCCTGGCTGGGGGCGGTGGCAGATTAGAGTTACAGTAACCAATTACTGGAAAAGAGAAATGTCTGAAAGGCTAGCAAATAACCCACAACAAGTAATATGAGAACAGAGCGTTTCCAGCTAATATGTGTACACTTTATTAACAAATGAAATGCAGAATTAACATCACTCAAGCATACAAGCTTGCAAATCCAAAATGTTCTATCTGGTGTTTCCCCAAGCCCACTAACCTTGTCAGTGTCATTGCTCTCCGCCGTGCAGCTCCACCACTAAGTAGCTGCTCCATGAGTGCACTCTGACCATTCTGGGTCGGGTGTTCGAAGCCCTCGTGCACCCACAGGCTTCTGCCTGCACCTCATCCCTGGTGGTCCAGTGGGAGAGCATTCTGCTGTTCTGCCCTCTGCTGCTTCTGTCTTTTCTTTGCTCTCTCTTTTTTTCTTTCCTTCTACTCTTTGTGCCTTTTTTCTCTTCTTGGCTTTTTATATTTTTTTTCCCTTTTGCCTCTTTACTCTTGTTGTTTCTTTTTCTTGCCCTCCAGTGCTTTCCTGTTTTCCTGCTGCTGCTGACCTCCGCGGCCCCTCCCCTCGCCAGCGTGCCATTTTTCTCGCCTCCCAGCTGACCAGCCCTCCCCCTCACACTACTTAATGGTGGTTGCTGTGCGGCTTTGCCGAAGGCAAGACTGTCTGCGCCCTTCCACGACCTGACCGCACCCAGTGCCAGGGACCCTGGCCCTCCGGCCCACCACCGTTATGACACAGCATCCTCCACGATCACAACCCCGGACGCAACAACCACTGCCAGCTCTCAACGCCGACCAAGACCCACGGCCCGCTCTTCTGTCTTCACTGCCACCTCACCTTTACCCACCTCCATACCCCAGCTCCCCCACTTAACCTACCGACCCTCACCACACCCAAGACTCTCAAGTGCATCCTCCTCAATGTACGATCCCTCCACAAACACACCAGAGAGATCGCGGACCTCCTTGATACCACCTTGCCTGACATCGCCTTCCTGACAGAAACCTGGACGAACTCCAGCTCAGCTCCAGACATCGCCACCACCATCCCTAACGGCTACAAGATCATCCGCAAGGACCATCCCATCTTAGCAAGGAGAAGGCATCGCCATCGTTGACAAAAGCTCCCAACGTCTGACCACCCACTCAGATGAACCAACGACCCACATGGAACACCTCCGCTTCCAGATCCAGACCTACCCAAAAACCACCCTCCGTGGCACCCTCGTCTACAAACCACCAGGTCTCTGCACCTCTTTCACCGATGCCATCGTCTACCTCATCGCACCCCAGGCCCTCGCATCCATCTACTACATCCTACTCGGAGACCTCAGCTTCCAGCTGGACAACCGAAACAATCCCAACACCTCCTTCCTCCTTGAGAACATCGCCAACGCAGGGCTTAAACAGCTAGTCACCTCTCCCATGCACACAGCAGGACCCACACTCTACCCTGTCATCACTGCAGGAAACAGCATCTCCTACAGCCACACCACTGAACTCCTCTGGACCAACTACCACTGCATCCACTTCTCTTTCAACAAACCCACCACACACCAGCACGCCCACGTTTACCCCGCAGAAGCTGGAACAGTCACAGAAGATCAACTAACCACCTTCCTCAATGACACAGCACCGACATCATGAAGCGTCAACACCACAGCATGCAACCTACACCAATGGATCGCAAACTGCACCAACACACTTGCCCCCCTCAAGGAAGCCACTAGCAAACAACACATAAAGAAAGCAAGCTGGTTCACCCTGTGCTTCAAGAGTCCAGACGCACTGTAGATGGCTAGAGAAGACATGGAGGAACAACAAAACCCCGGAAGCCCATGCCACCTTCAAAGCAGCCACCACCAAAAACGACCACCTCATCAGAACCAGAAGGAAGAAGGCCCTCCAAGACAGAATCACCAACAACGCACACAATAGCAAAGAACTCTTCAGGAATCATCAAGGAGTTCGGCAAACCCAACAGCGAGGTCACAGACGTCCTATCCTCCCAAGACCTCTGCAATAGACTTGGCACCTTCTTCTACCACAAGATCAAGACTATCTACGACAACTTCGACACCCAGGACCACCCCACCACAACACTCCCGACTCTCTCAGGAATCGCAGTTGCAAGACACACCTTTTCGCTCTCTCTTGTACTCGTCCACAATAAGATCTGACAGAGACACGAAAAAGTTTAAAATGTTTATTTTAACTAACATGTCCTAGTATGCAGTCTACATGCCACAACCAGTAGAAAAATGCCTAACACAAATACGGTCAGCATAGCAGTAAGTTCACAAATCATAAAAGGAGCTGTCATGATATACGACAGAGTAGCCTAGCCTCCCTCCCCTTGTATAAAAGCAAGATGATTATATATTATAAGTTCTCTGTGTGTTATCATCAGACCCGATACCTCAGTCTATAGATGGTAGATCTACATCACAAGTGCTGTCACACTCTACGCCCTGGAAAGGTCCCTCTCCAAATGTGTGTGGGCAGAGAAACAAAACGCTCAATGTTGTCAGTCCTAATTAAAGGGTGACGAAGAAGGAAGTGCACAATGCGGATTGTGTTTCTAATTGCGATCTGTAGGTGTCGTGAATAATGTTTTCATGTTCTGAAAGGTTTAATTACAAGCTCACTCGTGTGAGTACTTCGTTATTACAAATCTTCGCTGTTCCACTGCACAACGCAGCTGCAATTATAGGCCGCCATGAAGCAACTCACTTCCGGTTATGTTGTAGGCCCATCATCTCTTGGAGCCTTCTGGTGTGGTAATCATTGTTGCATCCTTGGCCAAAGTACGTGTTCCTAAACAACAGCTGCAACTGCATGGTTTGTCTAGGTGCTAGGGCCTGAAGAGAACGGAATAACAAGGGGCATTGTTGTTTGACCTTGTTCACAATGTTCAGGCTAAATCCCAGGAACGAGCAAAGTGCAAAAACAACAGCATGTTCCATGTGAAAGTTTCAGTGTGGCACAAGCAAAATAAATTTGTGTAGTAACATGCGCAAAGCAGTGGACAGTCAGCAACGTGCTCATGCTTACATAGGGAAAACAACAATGCCCATATGGGCCACGTGACAAAGCATCCACTCCGGAGCACCTTTGGACCCCTGCCTGCACCGCATTTTCTACAGAGCCGCCTCTGCCATTCCACCAGAGCTATGCCGAACCATCAACTGCTCCCTCAAGACCACCACCTTCCCCAATGACTGGAAACACGCCAAGATCAACCCATTCCTGAAGAAACCCTCCGTGGACCCAATGGACCTCAAGAACTTCAGGCCCATCTCCCTGCTCCACTTCCCAGTCAAAGTCATCGAATAAGCCATCAACGCCAACTTTATCGAAACCAACCACGTCCTGAATATCTCCCATTCCGGATTTCGAAGCAACCGTAACACCGAGACCGCCCTTCTCACCGCCACGAGGACATCCAGGCCTTGACCATGGCAAAACCGCAGCTCTCGTCCTACTGGATCTCTTGCTGGCCTTCAACATCTTTCCCCATCGCACACTAGCCACAAGTCTCCACAACACAGGCATCTGAGACAAGGCCCTCAACTGGATCCGCTCCTTCCTCACCGGCAGAACACAACGGGTTAGACTCCCCCCAAACCCCGCAAAACCCAAAGAGATCAGCTGCGGAGTACCCCAGGGCTTCCTCCCTCAGCCTCACCCTCTTCAATGTCTACATGGGCCCTTCACAGCCTTCGTCAGGAGCCATGGGCTCAACATTGTCTCCTACGCTGACGACACCCCGCTGATCCTCTCCTTCATGAAAGAACCCACTGTCGCCAGGAACAACTTCGACAAGGGAATGAAAGCCATTGTTGCCTGGAGGAAGGACAGCTACCTGAAGCTCACCCCGGACAAGACAAAAGTCCTCATCCTAGGAGACTCCCCCTCCGCTTGGAATGACTCCTGGTGACCCTCTGCTCTAGGAAGTCCCCCTACCCCCACAAACCACGCACAAAACATCGGCATCGCACTGGACTCCTTGCTCACAGTGGATCCCCAGATAAATACCATCTCCTTGGCCTGCTTCAACACACTCTGCCTGCTTCAAAAGACCTTCAGATGGATCCCCATTGAATCCAGGTCACCCATGCCCTCATCAGCAGCACACTCGACTACGGCAATGCACTCTATGCTGGCATCATGCAGAAACTCCTCTGAAGACTCCAGAATGTCCAGAACGCAGCAGCAAGACTAACCCTCAACATCTCCCATCGCAGCCACATCACTCAACACCTCTGCAACCTCCACTGGCTCCCAGTCGACAGAAGAATAACCTTCAAACTCCTCACCCACACATACAAGGCCCTTCACAATGCCGGACCCGCATACATGAATCACTACCTCTCATTCCACATACCCAACAGACACCTCCGCCCAGCTTTCCTGGGTACTGTCCCATGTGTCCGCGAAACCAGAACCGAAGGAATGCCTTTCTCCTACCTCGCCTCCAAGACATGGAACACCCTGCCCATCTACTTCAGGAAATCACCCTCACTGACGCAATTCTGGAAGGACCTCAATACCTGGCTCTTCGGATGGACTCAGCACTTCGTCTGATCCGCTGCCCCACCCTCCCCCACAGCGCTTTACAAACCCTGATTGATTAATTGATTCCCTCCCTCCACCATTTGAAATTACTGATACTCCGGGGAAGTGGGAGCTGTATTTCTGGCAGAGGGGCTGGAAACACTCACACATATTTTTTCCTGGGCTTTCACCCAGCTATTTGGCATTCTCTGAAGAGGCCAAGTTTTTAAGTGCCGTATTCCCTATCCATGGTGAAATACTCCAAATCCATAGAGTGACACCACATCCTAATCCTGATTCAGATCATTACTTTGGCTGAATTGAGGCAGTGGTGACTGGTGAACGTTGAAAGTGGTAAGGCGTAAGAATCAACCCCCTCATAATCAGCGGTAGTAGGTGAACTATGAAAGTCGTAGAGTGCAGTGGCGTAAAGAAACTTGAGGGGGGCCCCCTGCAAGGTAGATGGAGGAGCCCCCACTACGGATTTAATCAGGAGCTCTTGGGCCAGAGAACTGTGCTGAGGGGGTCCCCTGCAGCTCAGGGCCCCCCCACACCACCGGGGCTGTGGTGCCCTGTGTTACCCCACTGGTAGAGTGTAAGACTAAAGCCCCTCCTACTGATGGACCCTAGTGCCCCTGCATCTGTTACACCAATGATAGCTATGTCAATCTCCTCATGAACTCACCTCCAGATATGTTCCGCTGCTCCGTTCCAAGGGCTCTGTTCTTGTTTAATATTTTGGGGTGCTCGGTTACCATGATAAAGTGGGCTTCAAATGACTTTTGCCTATCAACATCTATTTCCCCAATTCACCTTCATTTACCTTACCTACTCTCCAGTCCCCCAGCCCTCGCCACTCTCTTCTATCATCATATTGCACCATTTCCCAGCTTCACAGACCCATCCGCTCCCTCTCTTCCTCATACCCTTTCTCTCCCTCCATCCCAAAAGTCCCTTACTCTCTCTTCCACCCACTCACTACATCATCACAGTCCCCATCACTACTCCTCTCCCATCCCCACAGACCCTATATCTCGGTCTTCCATCTACACAGATCCTTTCACAGTCTTCCATTCCCAAAGGCCTCTAAATGCATGCCCCATGTATGCATATGATCTTGCACTTTGCTCCCAATCGTTCCTTTCCCATTTCACCTTCACCCACTTACCATTCTCCAGTAACACAATTATCATCTGCGGCCCCTGCTATGGAAGGAAAACGGTGCAGTTGTGGCAGTTGTAAGCTTGAGTTATCATGTCATGGAAGTCTCTTTAGCCATCTCACTACCTCAGATACAGAAAGAAAGCTCCAGAAATAACCAAATGCAGCACTGCCTCTAGGAAGTCTCATTTATTCAGTGTCCCATTTTTTCTCTTCCTCCCTTTCCCGTACGGATTCCTCTCTTTTGTTTGTCTGCAGTTCTTGTTCTTTGTCCTGTGCCTTGGGCGTTTTTCCTCCCTGTCGGCTGGAGCACAGATACGGACTAGAGCAGTGAAACATTAGCTGAAACATTTGTCAGAGGCTCCCCATGGTGTCACCTGAGATTCTCCCACAAAAAAAAAGAGTAGCAGCATTTTTAATTTACAGCACTAATTCTGAGACCATTCTCCATTACTGTGCATGGGACAGTAATGCAGTCCTCAGTCGACACTGCCACAGGCCCTCCTCTCACTCACATGACCGGTCTGGTTTTGCGGGTGTGATGGTGAAACATACATTTGAGATGCAGGCAATGAATGTCTTGTTACTTACCGGTAATCTTCATTACCCCGATTAGGGTCCTCCTCGTCCCAGTCCTAACATAGGGCATCATTTCGTCCGCCCGCCACCGCAACGGAATGTGGGACCGTCCACAAGGGGTGCGGCGGTCCCGCACGTGAAATTAGTATGCCACCGTGGCGGTGGCAAGCCCTATTCCCAGCATTGTGGCGGGCGGTGCTCACAGCACCGCCCACCGCAATGCTGGGAATAGACGTCTTGCATTGGCATGCACAAGGTGACAGGCACCACGCGGTGCCTGCCACTTTGTCCATGCCAATGCACGGGGGTACCATAGGTACCCCCCATGTGCACCCCCCCACCCCCCCCCAACTTTCTGGGGGCCCGCTACGGGCCCCCAAAGGCAAAGTCCACATGCCTTTCCATGTCGGCAACGCCGCCATGGGAAGGCACATCTCTGCCTGCATTCTAATATGGATGATGGTGTCTTGCAGACATCGCCACCATATTAGAGGCCTTTTCCGGAAAAGCGGCGGACGGTCTCTCCATCCGCCGGGGTCCCCCCCGCCATCATAATATGGCAGGGGGGAATTTGGATGCGAGCGGTGGGAAATAGTGGGCGGATCGCCACCGCCATACGGGCAGTGGCGATCCGCCCGCTATCATAATGGGCCCCATAGTGAGGCAATCCTGCCTCCCAACAGCCAATCAGAATGCTTATAATATTTTCAAAGGACATATAAGCCCCTCCCACCCACCGCCATGCCTGTTATCAACAAGTCCTGACACAAACACAGCGGGAGGGAGGGAACAGGATTGGGACGAGGAGGACCCTAATCGGGGTAATGAAGATTACCGGTAAGTAACAAGACATTACCCCCTCATGGGTTCTCCTCGTCCCAGTCCTAACAAAGTGAAGAACTCACAAGCAGAGACCCAAGAAGAAAAAAAAGCAGGACACCAGGGATCCTTGCAAAAGTAAAAAACTTAATCAAACAAAGAATTAAGGAACAGCAGCGTGCAAAACGGGCCACAGAGGCAAGGAAAACAGCAAAGCGAGAATGCCGAACAAACGAGTGAAGGGACACCCAAGTGGCCGCTCCACAAAACACCTGGACAGAGACCCCTGCCTCCACAGCCCAGGAAGCGGACACAGAACGTGTCGAACGACCCAGCACCAGAGACGGAGGAGGCAGACCCACAGACCCACAGGATAGGCAGACTGCCAAACGCACATAGCGAGTGAAGGTGGAAGGAAAAACCAACCAACCCTGAGCCACACCCCCACATGAGAAAAACAGGGCAGGTGAAAGACGAAACCCCAAGGTACGGAGGAAGAAAAAAAACGAAGGGTGTGAACAAACAAGGATGAAGGAACAAAGGAATCCCCATCCCCAAGCAAAAGAGGAAGGAATCACCTCCAGTAGCAAATGGAACCCAGAGGAAGCTCAGGGAAAAAAACCGGGCCCAGCCGCAAAACAACTCCATTTCAGGAACTGCAAATAAGGGAAGGAGAGAAGCAAAGCACCCAACTCACCCAACCGCCGCGCGGAGGAGACGGACAATAAAAAAGCCACAGTTGTGGACAACCACAACAAACACCCTCCAAAAAAGGCACAAAAGGGTGCAACTGCAGACCCCGCAAAACAGTAGGAAAACCCAAGAAGGCACAAGCACAGGAGACATCGGATGTGGAAGCCGAAAACAACACAGAATCCGACTCACCCAAGGAGCAATAACCTCCAAAGAGGCCCTGAGACCCCGACACGTCTGAACCACAGCCCAACGAGCAGACAAGGCGGAAGGGGGAAAGGTCCACCAAAAACCCATCTCGGAGAAAGACAAGAATAGAAGCCGGACCACCAACCATGGTTCCAGACCAGGAGAAGAGCACCAAGAGACAAAAGAGCCTCAACGCGCACCACAGACCTTAAGTTGTGAAGGCCGACGCGACAACGGAATGCCACAGGCTACCACAGAAGAACAGCCCAAAGACGCCAACGACAGCCGCTCAAGAGCCAGGCCGACAGATGCAGGCAACAAAGATAGGGCAAAGACAAGTGCAGACACAGAAGCAGAGCTGGAGACAAGGGAAGCCGGCCAAACCCGCCCCCCTCCAGCAGGAGCGGAAACCAAAGGCAGCGAGGTCAAAAATGAGCAACCAACAGCACAGACACCTTCCCCCCCGAATGCTCTGCAGCACCCCCGGGAAGAGGGAAATAGGAGGGAAGGCATACAGAAAGCCCAAAGGCCAAGGAAACGAGAGAGAAACCCCCAAGCCTGAGGACAGACCACCCCCGAACAAAACCGGGGGAGAAGAGCGACGCAAGGGGAAGCAAAAAGACCGATCCAGAGAGTCACGATCCGAAGACAAAGGTCCCGGAACAGACAGATGGCACAAAACAGAGGACGGGAGGAAGAGGCCCAAGCCGTCCCTACGAAATTCAGATGCCTCTGAACGTAAACAGCCCTCAATGCCAACAGATGAGATTTCACCCAGACACAAATCACGGAAGGCAGCAGGTACAGAGACGCGCACCTGGACCCCTCAAAAAGGCGCAAGTAACAACAAGCCACCTGATTGTATGGATGAACCAAGAGACCCCACAGCCACCAAGGACCCCAACACGGCCCCCTAACCCCAAGGACAGGCGTCTTAGGTCAACAAGAGGAGAGAAGGAAGCAGAAAACGCACCCCCACACCAGGGTGGGAGAGCAAAGCCACCATACCAAATTAGGAACCAGAGCAGGGGAGAGAGGAACCAGAGCCACGCAACCTGTATGGGAAGGGTCCCAACAAGCCAATAGAAGAATCACCAAGGACCTGAGGCGCAGGCGAGCTCAAGGAACCACAGCCGCGGAGGCAGCCACCAACCCCTGGACCTGCAACTAACCCCGAGCCGGGGCAGAAGGGCGGCCCAGCAGGACCCGCAGAAGAGTCAAAAGGGCAGAGAACTGAGCCGGAGGGAGAAAACAGCCCCCTGCAAAGCGGCGAACAGGCCTCCGAGAAACTGAAGTCCCAGAACAGGAACCAGATGAGAAAAGGCCAGATCCAACATGAACCCCAGATCCTGGAACAAGGCCATCAACGCCACCACCGCCAGAAGAGCCACAAGGAGGGTGGAAGCAGAAACCAGACAAAGGCAACATAGGGAAACACAGGGAAACCCAGACTCAGTAGAACCCCCACAGCAGGAGCCAACACCACGGAAAAACCCGGGTAGCAGTAGAGAGGCCGAAAGGCAACACCTGAAACTGGTAATGGAACCCGTACACCGCAAACCGCAGGAACCGCTGACCTGCCGGATAGACGGGAATGTGAAAACAGGTGACTCCCAAACCCAGGTATGCCAAAAAAATCACCCACCAGGAGGAGGGGAACGATGGACAGCAAGGGGATCATCCAAAAATGACCCAGCCGCACCAAACTGTACAAAGCCCGGGCAATCAGAAACCGAGCGGAAGGAACCATCGGGCGTCGGGACCAGGAACAGAGAGAAATAGAACCCCAGGCCCCGCTCTGGCACCAGAACCAGCACAACAGTGCCCCAGGACAAAAACAGGCCAACGCCAGAGAAGATGGCAGAGCGCATCACGGGGCCAATGGACAATGGGGTAACCTTGAAAACAGTCCAAAAGGAAGATGGCCACAGAACGGAATCCGGTAACCAAGAACGATGTCCGACAAGACCCACCAGGCGGAAATCAGACCGGACCAACAATCCAGGAACAACCAAGCCGAGTCCCCAAAATTGCAACATCGCCAACAATGTAGACAGGGAACTCACAACCAGTGAAACACCAGGAGTTGAACGCATAACCTTCTGAGGAAGAGACCGCAACCGGAACCACCAGGCCACGGTGACTCCTCCTGGACATAACAATATCTGACTAACACACAGGGGCAGCAGCAGGCACTGCAGAGGCCGGGAACCAAATGGAGCGCAGCCCCCCGACCACGGGCCCGACATCGAAAGGGCCGAGAAGAAGACAGAGAATCCGGAAACTCCAGAAGAAGGAAAAAAGACAAGCCCCTCCGCACAGACTGCCTTTGGAGTAAGCCAAAAAAGCCAGAGAACCACAAAAGGCCGGTAACGGACCAAGGCGTCTGCGCAGCGTCAAGGCACCAAAGTTCGGTCCAGAAAGACCTCCTACCAGCCACCGCCGCCCCAGCAGTCGAGGAGAGGGCCCTCAGGGCAACAAAACACAGCAGACAGAAACTGAGCCAAGACCTCTATCTGCGCCAAGAAAGGAGTGAGATCCCCCCCGATCCAGAAGACAGACAAACAGGTACCCAAACCCCAAGAATGGACCTGCGAAGCAGAGGCTGAGGAAGTGCAAGCACGAACCCCAAAACGAGAAGCAGCAGAAGAACGCATGAGAGCAGACTCCTCCGAAGACAAAGATGAGGAAAAAGTCAAGGAGGTCAAAATAGTTAGACCCCAGGAACCAGTGGAAAATGAGTATCAAACATCGTCAGGAGATACCGCTTCCCCAGAAAACAAGGAATCCCCCGCACAGCGACCTCAAGCCATGCAACAGCCAGAACCTCCTACACGACATAATGGAAAGGCAGGCCATGCACCACCGAGGAGCAATACAGGGAGTCACCCTTCCCCAGACAATGAAGCAGGCGTAAAGCCGAGAACCTCACTAGATGGACCAACAGGACCGAAAAAAAACCTTTCACTGGACATACCCTCCAGCAGGGAAAATTACCATGTACTCCCACCCTCCGGAGAGGAGGAAGCAGAAGGCTCAAGCAGTGCAGCCCGCATGGGAAGGCATCACAGCAGAATGAACCAAATCCCGCAGGCTAGAACCGGAAATCTGCAACAGGTCAATCACCTGCAGCTCCCGAAACATGATGATGCATAAACAAAGATCCTGCAGGCACTGGAGCGGAAACCTCAACACCCCTGGCCACATGCAGCAGTATCAGGAAGCCATAGCACACACCAGGAAGTGCCCAGCAATTCCCCTAAAAAACTGTCCCCAAACAACCAAGACATAGCAACACGAGACCTGGGAAAGAAAAGGACAGCCCTGCAGTCTCCCCCACAGCCACACAACAAACATTATGGCCGCGGGAGCCGGATGCTGCTAGAAGACCCCAGCACTGGAACGACCCGAGGCCAGAACGCAAGAGAAAGCACCACGCCCCAGCCCAGCACATGCGCGGGGAGCGCATTCAGGCCAAGGAGCAGGAACGCGGCCGCCGGAACACTGGTGCGGACGCGTGCAACAAAAGAAGTAAAACAAACACTTCAACAGTAAAGAAAAGAAAAAACTCACGGCACCGCAAACCCAGCCCGTCAAACTCGGGAACCGGCAAGCAGGAAACACGGAGCACATCAGTGTTCCGACCGACGTCGGACAGCAAAAAAACCAGGCATGGCGGTGGGTGGGAGGGGCTTATATATCCTTTGAAAATATTATAAGCGTTCTGATTGGCTGTCGGGAGGCAGGATTGCCTCACTATGTTAGGACTGGGACGAGGAGGACACAAGAGTGTAATGTGTACAGCTCCTTTTCAACTGACAAAACAGTTTCATCACCTGCCCCGGGCACTGGCCCAGGAGAACAGAATGTAGTGATGCTTGTTAGGGATTGCAGAACTACTAGGTTGGAGGCTCGGGGCAGGTGAATGGCAACAAGTGACTAACGTGTGACCCAGGTCTGGGGCATGTGGGGCTCCAAGCGAACTGGCCAGTACTGCACCAAAGCCCTGAAGCCCAGAGCCAATACACCTTTCTCCCTGATGGCAATGAACATTTACAATGTGCAGGCCCCACTCCCACCATCACAGCTACCCTCCGCACCCTCCCCCTGCAGAAGTGAAAACACTTAGCTGACAGGTACTCCAGAGGGAAAAATGTGAATAAATGGACGTCTGAACAGCAGGTTTAGGGACCCAGTGCCACTGCCCCGGATGCAGTAATCATAGATACGCTGTTGAGACAGGGCCAAGCTGAAGTAGAATCAAGGAGACAGCAGAGGTATAGGGTGTTTCCAGGAGCAGAGCTCTATGCTGAGCCAGACAAGTCGGTGAAGAGGGAGAAGTAGTATCAGCTCTCTCTTCCATGTTTGCCTCCCGTGAAATACCAGCACTTTCTCCGGTGACCGGTCTGGCTGGGCTCACATGGTACGACCAAGTGTAGTATACAGCTGAAGACTGAAAAATGCGAGGCCCTCCAGCAATGACGCACTCACTTAGCAATGTGCAGTAACCTAAGCGCTGAAGCACGTCCGGGGCAAGTCTCCTGTCTCTAGCCCCACTGTTGCCCACCAATGTGGGATGAAGGTTCTAACTCCCACTTCATCCTATGCCGAGTTGTGAAAGAGTGGGGTTGGCTGGGACTCCAGTCTGTGATTGACGTATAGACCCGGGTGCTACAGGGATGAAGCCTGTAGGGCCCTGCTGAACACATGCATATGTTCTAGCATGTACTAGTTTACCAGCCACTGCCTGAGGCTTGTCCAATACTCCCACCCCACACCCATCCACCACAGGCATCACGAGTGACGTGTGCCTGCCAATAAAAGGGCCCAAGTGCATGTGCTTGTGGCAGTTTAGTACCATTACTGTCTGTGTTTGTGTCATTATTTGTATAGCGTGTGGACTTAGGGCCTGCAGCATTGCACTGGCGACAAGGTGTCTGACCTCACATGCTGTGCTACTTCGTGTCAGGCTCCGTGGCGTGCAGGGCCTTTAACGGCACCGGCGCTCGCACACGGAGCAGAGAGCCCCGCCCGCCATTCCCTGTCGGCGGCCGGGGGTGGCGCCTAAGGGGTATTTAAGGACGGGATCCACGCTGGAAACACGCTTCGCGTTCCAGTTCGGATCCCGCCTGGCCTCCCACAGCCCGCCGCATTTCCTGTTCATGCTTACCTGCTTCTTCCTGGACCTCGGATCTTTGTGTTGGTCGTTTGCCTGCTTTCGGTCTCCGGAAGGGCTCTTCCGCTTCCTGTGTCCTCGGGGGTCTTCTTCCGGAGCTTGCTGTTCTTCTGTGATGTTGCTGTATAGTTGCGAGTTAGACTTAGTGGTGTTAACCCTTGGCAGTCTGGTCCTGTAAGACATAGGAAACAGCATAGGGTTTCAAAGCATCAATATCTTTGTTTTGGTTTTCTTGTTTTTGGATTTAAAAACTTTACTTTTGGAACAGTACTTATCTGATGGTCCTGCGTTCTCCTGAGCATTTCTGGCGATTCTTTTTGCTTTCCAGTCTCTATAAAAGAAAGTAAGAGATATTGGCATTATAAAGGAGTCCATATCTTCATTAATATTGTTTGCATAAATAGACCCGTTTATTTTTATTTTTGATCGTATATCCCCGTACCTCCTCCTGCGAAGGGAAATTAGTTTTTTGGTTTTCCCCTGCGTATAGGAGTATGGATGTATTTTTGTCTCACTGGGGGTCTTCCATACCTATGGTGATTTTAACCTAGATTAGTGCTCGCTGTTTTGCCTTCTTAGTTTCATAAGCTAACTGCTGCAGTCCTATACTTAATTGAACCTTGTCCATCCTTCCAGGTAGCAGGGCATTCTGGCATTCCTAGGAGCTGTCTCTTCGTGCATGTTAGCTTCTTCCATCCAAGGTATCCCTTAAAGAATAAGTGGGGTATTTAGCTAGCTTGCTTGTGTGAATACTCAGCACTTACCATGTGCTTTCTCTTTTAGGGTTCCAGGAGAATCTCTCAGAAGATCCAGCGGACAATTACCCCTTCTTCCTTCCCTTGTTTTGTTTCCCTTCTTCCCCACCTTCCCTCGTTTGCTTTGACTAAGTTGGGTGAAGGAGGTGGGTGAGGGAAGTTGGGGTTTAGCCTCGTGTTCATCCATGCCGTCCCTGCAGTAAACCCAGGTGAGCTCTCACAGAACGCGAAGCCCACGTATACCTTGCTGCCCGGGCGTCATGGAGGAACATCCAATAACGTTAGCAGATGTGGCAAGCATGATAGGGAACCTGCAGAAGAAAACCCAGGCCCTGTCTCTTAGAGTCGACTCCCTACAGCAAGCCTCTCGGACTGTACCCTCTTCTGATCTACCTACAGGCCCCTATGCTTACACGTTTACCTCCTCTCCTTCATCTTCAAGCACTGCTCCTCCAGTGTATCACATCACAACACCATCTTCTATCCCTTTAGCACCCCCAGAAAGGTTTATGGGTGACCCAGCCAAGTTTGCCACTTTTATTAATCAGTGCCAGCTGCACTTTATGTGCAAAGCTTCCTGCTTCCCCACTGAACAATCCAAGGTGGCTTTTGTTTTGTCATACTTGGGCGGGACAGCCACCACTAGGTCAATTCCCTTAGTGGACAGAAACGATCCCCTGTTATACGATTGCCGAGCCTTTAAAGAGGAGTTACAGCGTTTATTCGACAGACACTCTTTCATGCAGTCTGTGGATACTGAGCTGTTAAACCTTAAACAAGGATCCAAGGATCTTATGACTTACGTTTCCTGTTTCAACAGGCTGTTGGGCGAAGCTGGCTGGCCGGAAGCCAAACGTAGTGCTATCTTCTACAAAGGCTTAAGGGATGACTTAAAAGACATGCTGGCACAGGTGGTTGACTCCCCCGAATCTTGTGATGCATTAATTGATCTGGTCGTAAAATTAGACCACTGCCTCCATGAGAGAAAAAGGGAGAAAGGACGCGCTGACTCCAAGTATTTTGCTGTGAGAGAAAGGAAACCCGAAATGGAAAAACCTGCTGAGGAGTCAGAACCCATGCAAATAGGCAGTATTAAAGGGCCCCTGAGTCAGGACGAGAGACAGAGACGACGAGCCAACAACTTGTGTCTTTACTGTGGCAAATCAGGGCACTTTTTGAGGGATTACTGAGTTAAACCCCAGAAACGTATGGAGTCAGGAAACTGATTCACCTGAGCATGGTGAAGACGAATCGCTCAGGTGGGACAGGCTTACCGGTCTCCCACGTGGGAGGGTTAGGACCCACATCGTATCCCCTACAACACTTTTTCCTCTCTGCTCAACTCAGTTGGGGTGATCACAGAGTTGACATTAAACTTATGCTAGACTCGGGTGCCACAGGGAACTTCATAGATCCAGCCTGGGTAGAGAGAATGTGTATCCCTACAGAACCAAAAAACACTGTGGACATTGTTAAGACGATTGACGCAATGCTATGAAGTCTGGGCCTATAACACATACTACCACACAGTTACATGTGGTTCTTTTAAACCAACATCATGAAATTATTCAATTTGATATTATCTCTTCACCTCAGTTCCAAGCCATCATTGGTCTCCCTTGGTTGATGACACATAACCCCAATATTGACTGGGAAAAACATACCATAGACTTTGTGTCAGAGTACTGTACAAACCATTGTCTGGAGCCTTCTGTAACAGCGCAACAGGTGGCTAGCAGTACCGAATGTTCAGTACCGCTATTACCGGACTGTTATGACGAGTTCAAAGACGTATTCGATCAAAAGAAAGCTTCTGCTCTGCCACCCCATCGGTCGTATGACTGTCGTATAGACCTGGTACCCGGTGCCAAAATTCTGTGTAGTCGCATCTATGCCCTAACCGAAATAGAGAATATTTATTTGAGGGAGTACTTGGACGACATGTTACAAAAAGACCCTTGCCATGCTCAAAAGGTATTTTTGGTGGCCATCCATGAACCAAGATGCCCATTTGTACATCCAAGATTGTTATAGCTGCGCACAAAGCAAAAGCACCCATCAAGTACCAGCGGTCTCTTAACTCCTCTGCCTACACCCCCTACACCATGGCACTCCATTTCTATGGTCTTTATTGTGGAACTGCCTCCTACTAAACAAGGGCACACTGTCATATTTGTCGTTGTCGATATGCTATCCAAAATGTCTCATTTTATACCCTTGAAGAAACTACCTTCTTCCAAAGAACTAGCTTGTGTGTTTCTCTAACAGATAGTGCGACTTCATGGCTTACCCTCCATCATTGTCTCAGACAGGGGCCCTCAATTCGTGTCCCGTTTCTGGAAAGGGCTGAATAGCATGCTGGGGTTAGATATACGTCTCTCTATGGCTCACCATCCTCAAACCAATGGTCAGACAGAAAGGGTCAACCAGTGTGTAGAACAATATTTGTGGTGTTACCTCCTGCAGGGAGAGAAGGATTGGGACTCGGTTTTATGGACTGCAGAGTTCGCATATAATAACAGTGAGCATGTGTCTATCGGGGTTTCACCTTTTTTTTGTACCTATGGGTTTCACCCTCGTTGTGGTCTAGTCTCACCTTTAATGCCTGCTACTTCCCCAGCGGCTCAGGAGATGGTATCTCACCTCCAGAACGTTCATATTTCTGCTAAGAAATCCTTAGATTAGGCAAAAAGCAAGTATAAGGAGGGGGCAGATCGGCATCGTCGAAAATTGCCTGTTTATGCTATAGGAGACAGGGTATGGTTGTCCACTTGGAACATCCAGCTTAAGGGTACGACCAAATTCAAGCCTCGCTTTATTGGTCCCTATGTTGTTACCAAAGTAGTGAACCCTGTGGCTCTGAAGCTTGAGTTGCCTGCCTCCTTGCGGTTACATCCTGTCTTTCATGTGTCTTTTTTGAAACCTGTCACCCCTGGTACTGTTGTTCCTGTGCAGCCTCCCCCTGTTTTGCTTGATGATGGTCCCATGTATAAGGTTGCTTATATCGTGGACTCTCGTAGAGTGCGTCATCGATTGCAGTACCTGATTCACTGGAAGGGCTATGGGACTGATGAACGATCGTGGGAACCAGCTTCTAATGTGCATGCAGCCCGTTTAGTCCGCTTGTTCCATCGCCGATATCCGCACAAACCCAGGCCCATTGGGGGGGGTGTACTGTCAGGCTCCGTGGCGTGCGGGGCCTTTAACGGCACCCGCGCTTGCACACGGAGCAGAGATCCTCGTCCACTATTCCCTGTCGGCGGCCGGGGGTGGCGCCTAAGGGGTATTTAAGGACGGGATCCACGCTGGAAACGCGCTTCGCGTTCCATTTCGGATCCCGCCTGGCCTCTCACAGCCCGCTGCATTTCCTGTTCATTCATGCTTACCTGCTTCTTCCTGGACCTCGGATCTTTGTGTTGGTCGTTTGCCTGCTTTCGGTCTCCGGAAGGGCTCTTCCGCTTCCTAGGTCCTCGGGGGTCTTCTTCCGGAGCTTGCTGTTCTTCTGTGATGTTGCTACATAGTTGCTAGTTAGACTCAATGGTGTTAACCCTTGGCAGTCTGGTCCTGTAAGACATAGGGAACAGCATAGGGTTTTAAAGCATCAATATCCTTGTTTTGGTTTTCTTGTTTTTGAATTTAAAAACTTTACTTTTGGAACAGTACTTATCTGATGGTCCTGCATTCCCCTGAGCATTTCTGGCAATTCTTTTTGTTTTCCGGTCTCTATAAAAGAAAGGAAGAGATATTGGCATTATAAAGGAGTCCATATCTTCATTAATATTGTTTGCATAAATAGACCCCTGTTTCTTTTTATTTTTTATCGTATATCCCCGTACCTCCTCCTGCAAAGGAAATGAGTTTTGGGGTTTTTCCCTGCGTATAGGAGTACGGATGTATTTTTGTCTCACTGGGGGTCTTCCATACCTATGGTGATTTTAACCTAGGTTAGTGCTTGCTGTTTTGCCTTCTTAGTTTCATATGCTAACTGCTGCAGTCCTATACTTAATTGAACCTTGTCCATCATTCTAGGTAGCAGGGCAATCTCCCGTTCCTAGGAGCTGTCTCTTCTTGCATGTTAGCTTCTTCCATCCAAGGTATCCCTTAAAGAATAAGTGGGGTATTTAGCTAGCTTGCTTGTGTGAATACTCAGCACTCACCATGTGCTTTCTCTTTTAGGGTTCCAGGAGAATCTTGAGAAGAAAAGGTATGCAGTTCCTGTGAAGGAGAGGGAAAGGGGGCAGGGCAGGGGACTGGCAAGGTCCCTGGCTACAAAAAGAGAAAATTTAGTAGGAAAGGAGAAGGACTGGGAAGTCCTTCCTTTCGGAATGAGTGCCCTCACACACCCAGCCTGCTGGGTGTCATGCTTCATCATCGGGCATGCTCCTCGTCGGGTCGGCGCTGCAATACCCGACGGGCACAAGATTGAGCATAACACGCTGCAGGATTTTTGCAGTGAGTTGCCAACTTCATTTTTAATCAGGGGGAAGGCAGGATCATTAAAGTTTAATTTACCTGACTCTTCTATTTCCCTGTTTTAGTTCACACAATTGCACACCTACACTTTTAAGGCCCCTCACACCCACCGCACCATACGGCAAGGAATAAAAGATCTCCGCCAAAGAGCCCCTGCATAGGGTGCCCGTCGGGTATTGCAGCGCCGACCCGACGAGGAGCATGCCCGATGATGAAGCATGACACCCAGCAGGCTGGGTGTGTGAGGGCACTCATTCCGAAAGGAAGGACTTCCCAGTCCTTCTCCTTTCCTATTAAATTTTCTCTTTTTGTAGCCAGGGACCTTGCCAGTCCCCTGCCCTGCCCCCTTTCCCTCTCCTTCACAGGAACTGCATACCTTTTCTTCTCAAGTTTATCCAGGGCATGTATGCTGGACCTCTCTAAAAGCCCAGAGTCCCCCTCTTTTGTTTGATTCCAGGAGAATCTCTCAGAAGATCCAGCGGACGATTACCCCTTCTTCCTTCCCTTGTATTGTTTCCCTTCTTCCCCACCTTCCCTCGTTTGCTTTGACTAAGTTGGGCGAAGGAGGTGGGTGAGGGAAGTTGGGGTTTAGCCTCGTGTTCATCCATGCCGTCCCTGCAGTAAACCCAGGTGAGCTCTCATACTTCGCGCCTCAACTGCCGTGAAGGAGGAGGATATATATATATATAGCTCCATAGGTGCTGCCGCTATAGCCTGCCAGGGGTAGTGAGCACATCGCCCCATGAAGAGGCGGAACCCTTTACTCATCAGAAGAAGGAGAGAACAGAGACTGTTCATCTCCAACACCTCGCCACAACTCCTGCCATCTGCTGCTGAGTGACTGTGTGAGGCGGGCTGTGTTTTGTACAACAAGGGGACCCAAAACTTGGTCAGGGACCTTTGGGCGTAGTAATTTTATATGAACAGTGGCCCCTAACAACAGAAATGGAGGTAAGAAATAATATAGACATGCAATGAGGTCTATATATGTTTTTTGTCCATATGGACGTGGAATTTTTTAATGCATTTGTATTAGAGGAAAATCACACACAAGGAACATACAAGTGGGGACACAATTTGTAACAAAAAATAAAACCAAGAGAGGAAAGCTCAGGCATTTACAAGGGCTTGGATTTAAATGTATAGTTTTCCAAGCAGATACAAAAAGCAACACCATAGCACATTACAATAAACAATTATGAAAGTGTCAAGGTGTACAGAGTCGACGACGTTTCGATCCCATTTAACTTGAAACCGGGATCATAATCAGGACATAAGATTATATGCCCGAGACTACTGCCTGTGTAAGTATCAGGAGAAAAGCAGAGAAAGAAAAAGGAAAATTAAAATTTGGGATTTTAGGAGGGAGTATGACAGAGCGGCTAGTAATTATTAAAACCATGCACCGTGTGGTTTGATGGTATGAAAGTGCAGTCCGTTAAATAGCGTCTATACTGCACATGGTGAAGTAAAAGTGCAATCCCATGAATATTTGGTGTGCGAGTAACGGGCTTAACTCAACACAGTGAATAACACGATGAGCAGAGCGTAGGCCAAGGCAATTTGTAAGGGCCTTACTGATCATGCCACTTGGTGAAGTAATATTTGGAGTGCGAGTAACGGGCTTAACTTGACGCAGTGAATAACGCGATGAGCAGGGTCGTAGGGCAAGGCATTTAGTAAGGGCCCTACCGATCATGCCAGTATTCCCTATTCTGGAATGGACTGGGAGCAACTGACAAGGCAGGCGCAGGAGCGTGCGCCGTAAGAAACCTGAGAAATAAAGGTGTATTGTGAGAGGTGCAGTACTATTCAGGATGAAAGAATTGTGAGTACATTTTGGAGGTGGCTTACCCATAATGGGTTACGGTGGGTCCTATAACGATGTGGTTCCTCAAAATCCGTGATAAAGGGAAATGCAGTCCTGCAGGAGAATAATCGAATTAGGGCAAGACTCCCAAATGGGGTATTATACTGTGGTAAGGGAAAGCGAGATGGCTTACCAGTGCTGATGCTGTGATATCAAAAATAGAGGACCCAAAATTAGTACATAGTCCTGCAGAGTAAAAATCAAATTTAGGCAGGGTCACGAGGGAAAGGTTTGCGTGGTGAAAGTGAAACTGAGCGGGAGAAAGCTTACCAATCCTTAATTCCAGAAAGTCATGGAGTATCTGGTGGCTTCCTGAGGGGACTGATACCTGCCGGCAAAACGACAAGGTTAGATGCCGCGGTCGGCCAGGGTGTCGGTGCTCGAAATACACGAGGCAGGATCAGAGTAAAGGTGCTTACCCTCTGTTGGTGCTACGCGATCATTGTCGGGTCCTCAGTTCGTCTATGCCGTAAAATCGGGGAGAGTCCGGTGATCGTGTGAGGTGAGTAGGACTTAACCCATGCTAAACTTGCAGGGCGTCACAAACGCTGTGACGTTGTGACGTTGATGCAGTGTGTGTCTTGCCGCAAATTGTTCTCGTGTGTAAATGTCAGACATATTGAGTGAGGAAGTGACCAAGAAAGAGCGGATCAAGCCTTTAGAGAGGAATAGTTACTCGCAAAACACTGTGAAGAAATTCTGTTTAGAAATTTAGCTTATTGTGGAAATCTGTAGTTGATAAATAATATGACAGTATTAATTTTTAGTTACAAAGTTATCCAAGTGCATTTGTTCATCATGCAATTATAGGACATTTCTAAGGCATATATACATTGCCTTCTATTGAGAGATAAGTAATGCGCCATTTTGAAAGCATATATAAATAAATAATTAAGTAATTGGCTCCTATTGAGAAATCGTTAATGTGCCTAAACTGGGGGGAGAAGAAACACCAATTAAACCAAAATGTATAATCTGCTTGTTTCCTTTGAAACATAAAAAAGGACAGTTATAAGTAAAACAGTTACAGAGCTGTTAATAGAAGAGGCATGTCTAGCGTATGATAGACAAAACATAACATAATATAAGAGGCAGGCTAGGGGCCTGATGTTTGTGTACTTACATATTGTAGACACAAGAAAGCAACCGACCTTGATACATCCTAGGGGGTAATCTTATTCATTGTTACCACAGTAGGGGGACAGCACGGAAAAGCAGGCATCAGCGCTTTCGGTTGGATGCCAATGGAGGATTTGCTCATCAAGTTATGCCAGGGGCCCAGCTATGCTATTCCCCATACCGGGTGACTCTCCTGTGGGCTGCTCGTGTCTGCCACCACCAGTTCCGGCAAGAGAAGAGGAGAGCAGTGCACTCCTAATTAGGCAAGAGCGATGCACAGAAACCCCCAGCGAGGCCCATATACATGCCTCCTCGCAGAGCGGCTGCCACCAACAAACCTTACAGCTCACCCTCTGCCTCACTTACAGTGCATGGTTGTTAGAAATGGGGGTCTCTAGTTGGCAGAGGTAGGTACCTTTGTCCAAGTAGGGACCCTTCTTCCTAGTCAGAGTAAGGGAGTTACACTCCTAAAATAACCCCTGCTCACCCCCTTGGTAGCTTGACATGAGCAGTCATGCTTATCTTAGAGGCAGTGTGTAAAGCATTTGCACATAACCAACACTAATACAGTGAAAACACTATAAAAAGACACCACACCAGTTTAGAAAAATATCCAATATTTTTATATATCCAAAACAAGACCAAAACGATAAAACTCCAACATACAGTACTTAAAAATATATACTTTGCAAGATATCCTTAAAATTGCAGAGATACCCCAAAAACACAGTTCGTACGAGCCGGTAGCTCCGTCCGGGGCTACCTCGATGCTGAAAACAACAGAGTCTAACAGTTCCCGCTGACCGCGCCGGTATAGGCCAGTAAAATCGTGGACAGACTTGGTAACAGTACCTTTCTCGTTGCGGCTGGCACATTGGTGTGAGCCGGTTGTGGCAACCGTCGCGGTAGCGTTGCAAAATGGAAGCGGTGCACGGTGCGGTGCCCTCTCGATGCGGTGCAGGCAGTGGCTCGGTGACGATCGTCTAGATGGCGTCGGTGAGACCAAGGCTTACGGTGCAGGGCGAGGCGGTGCTCGATGTGGTGCTGTCCTACCTTTAGTGTACACAGCACCCTGCCCACAGGGGTACCTTGGGCCTACCTTAGGGGTGACTTATATGTAAGAAAAGGGAAGGGCAGGGCCTGGCAAGTGGGTGCACTTGCCAGGTCGACATGGCAATTACAAACTGCGCGCAGACCCTGCAGTGGCAGGTCTGAGATACCTTTTCAGGGCTACTCATATGGGTGGCACAATCAGTGCTGCAGGCCCACTAGTAGCATTTGATTTACAGGCCCTGGCACACTCAGTGCACTTTACTAGGGGCTTACCAGTAAATAAAATATGCCAATCATGGAAACACCAATCCATAATAACAATTTACAACAGGAGCACTTGCACTTTAACACTGAACAGCAGTAAGAAAGTGCGCAGAGACACGAAACCAGCAAAAACAGAGTCAAAACCGGGAGGTCAGAAAGCAAAAAAACAGGGGAAACGCGCCAAAAGATGCCAAGTCTAACAATGGTAGAGATATGGTGACCTGGTGAGAAGCGCTCCGGTGAACAGCCTTCCTGCTGGAAGCCCTCTGCAGTGCCTCACTAGCAGGGGAGAAGAACGAGGCAACACTTCAACGGTGCAAAACCCCAGCACCTGCATTTCCAGCGCCCACCGCGCAACTGTGTAGCTGCTTTCTAAAACACAGATGAGGCCCATCATGGGCACGAGGAGCGCCACACCAGCCCACACTCACCCCCGCACCTGACTCTCCAATGCAACTGTGGCCCACAGCATCTGTGAGGCTGCTGCGACCGATGAAGAGTGGCTGCAGCGCCACCTAGTGGTCGCTTTACTGCACCGCACCCGGCAACAGCAACTTGTGCATGAAGCATCCCCGCCAGGGATAAGTTTTGAAAGTGACAAGCTACCCTGCCATAATACACACAAAAGAAGGGGTGAGGGTACGGACTCACCTACTCCGAACCCCCTGTAAACACTTTATGCACCAGAAGGAGTAGGGAGTAATAAAATATGTAACGTACTGGCATATACGATACGTTCTAATACTGCCCTCACTCACACAAATGTGTGACATGCTTCATCATTGGGCTGCTACAAAAAACACCCCGGCGTAGCCACGCCTGGGGTGGAGCAATAGGGTGGGGGAAGACAATACAACACAGAGAAAGACACAAATAAATTCTGTAGTGACTGGGAAGGACGGTAGTGAAAGTGCAGTTAAGTGAATTAAAACTAGCTCGGAAGTATCGCTGTGCCTGAAACTTTTATTCCTGGATCTTCCGGCCAGAATAAAAAGTGTGAAGGATGATACAAAACAAAGAGAGGGACATACAATAACAAATATAGAAATATATATATATATAATCAATATGTATATGATTATATGAACTATTTTAATTGTGGATATGATCGCAGATTTTATTTTATTTTCTTTGGCACAAGTAAATACAAGATGGGATAGACATAATAGTCATTCCTTGGAGTATGAATGACACCATGGTTGGTACTGTGGCTTGCGTTAATTTTTCAATATGATTTAGTGTTGACCTACAGGAGATTACTATTCCTGATGGGTTGTCCTCTTTTGTTTTGTTTGTCTTGTTGGTTCCTTAGTAACTACACGATCCATGGGAGAAAAAAACCCTGAATACGTAAGGAACTAATTTTTAATTTTCTCTCATCTCAATTGGAGGTGAGGGAGAACTCACTGGGAAAGGTAGAGTCCTGAAGAAGGCCGGCGTGACCCTATATGAGGGGCACACATTAACGGCCGAAACATGTTGACCACTTCGCAGTATAGGAGGGGTGTTAGGAGCACATAGAATCTCCCATTCACCATCATCCTTCACACTTTTTATTCTGGCCGGAAGATCCAGGAATAAAAGTTTCAGGCACAGCGATACTTCCGAGCTAGTTTTAATTCACTTAACTGCACTTTCACTACCGTCCTTCCCAGTCACTACAGAATTTATTTGTGTCTTTCTCTGTGTTGTATTGTCTTCCCCACCCTATTGCTCCACCCCAGGCGTGGCTACGCCGGGGTGTTTTGTAGCAGCCCAATGATGAAGCATGTCACACATTTGTGTGAGTGAGGGCAGTATTAGAACGTATCGTATATGCCAGTACGTTACATATTTTATTACTCCCTACTCCTTCTGGTGCATAAAAAGCTACCCTGCCACCCAGAATTAATAAACAGTCTGTAGTGCCCCTGCGACCTATTCCCAGACCGCAAATAATGACTGGGAGAGAGGCAACACACTGACCACAGTGGCTGAATCAGCAGAAAGAGAGAGTTCCCACTGGGAGGCTCCCAACTCATGCCTCTGCCAAGAATGGCTGACACTAGAAGAGTGTCACTGAACATGCAACTAACAGCAAACCTGAATTGTAGTGATCCAGCGCGGCTAATATAAATTTCTCCTTAGGACACCAATCCAGGTAAAACATTCACATCAATTAAACCATATGTCAGTGGGGCCCATGACACCGCATATCATACATTCATTCTTTCACTGGATTACACACCAAGGAGAAATGTGTTGCTGGAATGAACGGGATTCCTTTGTTAAATTTGACAGAATAATACCTCAGACATCATATACATCACTTTGATCCTGTCAGTTCTAAATATCAAGGTATTCCGCTCTTTGGTCGATGGACCAACTAGTAGAATAAGTTGATGGTGATTAAGACCAGCTCAATCACTCTTAAAACCTGTTGACCTTTAAACTTATTAATGAACTAAAGAACCACAGACTCATTTTAAGTTAGAATGAAATTTTATCTAATTTCTCAATTGCACGGGTGAGATTCTTTGTTTATTAATCACTTTTAATACATTAATAACATTTATATGAAAAGTCTAATAAAGAATAGAAAATTATGCATTATCCATGCAGATAGGAATGGTTCACCAAAAAGAAGATAAACCACCGATCACAGAATAGAACTCCCAAACTGACTGACTGTCCCGCTAAATGCCTCCTCGATCGGACCTCCCTTACAGATTTCCCGCAACGATCTCGTTCCTTCCCCAGTCAAGTTCGAAGTCCAAAATGACAGAGTCCTTTCGTAATATTAAGGTGGATAAATGGAAAATGGAAAAATGGAAAAGTGGTATGGCAAGAAATCACCCACGGCAGCAGTAGCATCAATAGCAGCGGCCACAGCAGCAGCAAAAGGAGCAACCCACCTCACATAAGAGTAGACCCTCTTATACCCTACTTTCTAGCTTACTACACACAAAAAGTTGCAATCCTTAGGGGCAAGAATCACGCTAATTGGTCCATTTGAGGGGTGGTGATGGTCACCTCTATCGCCCTCCTTGTTCAAACTGGTTTTGGGGACAGTTAAACATACAATGAGTCTCATGACATCTGGGTTAAAAGCAGTCCAATTTGTCCATTCATTTTGTTGCAATCTCGATGGTCACATTTTAGTTAGTCCATTGTTGCTCAGTACTTTTCTCTTCCATTCCCACGAATACGTGCTGAGTCTTTTCTTGGCACCCTCCTTATGATAGGTCAGTACGACCTTGACATCTCTCACTCCGTGCACAGGCCGCACCCACGTGATTTAGTTTCTCTATTTCTTCTGCCCAGAGGCCATATTTAGATTCTCACGTGACCTCATCTGCCTCGGCAGCCATTTTCGCAGCATGGCCTAACAGGCCCGAACAAACTATCATAAGAACAAACACAACCAAAATTAAACAAAGAAAATAAGCCTGTCTGTTTACCACCCGCCATTCTAAAGACCCGTGTTAGGTGTTACCTAGCAGAAGCGACATTAAAAGCCGTTTTACTTACCATCTGCATCCTTTGCCACAATACAAATCTACTACATAGCATAAATCATGCGATTTTACTCTAATTAGTACGCAAATCACACTATTAGGGTTAATCAACTCCACAATTGTAAATAAATTAGGTTTTGCACAAATTTGCGGGTTACCCTTATATAGTGTTTACTAAAAGTGCATTTGTTGGTTATTTCATGCTCCTTCAAACAATTAGTATTGTTAAAAAGTTCATTAATTTTCCAAGGGGGGGTACAAATTATTTTATTTACCCTGCTCCATCAGTAGCCACACTTTCCCCCTGCACAGACTCACCAGAGGGGGGCAAGTGACCTGCCCAGCTCCCCGTCTTCCATGCTGCAACAGATACCATGGCTGTACAAGAGAACCAAGACTGGGTGAGGGAGCACAGCACATCTCCTGGTGGTCAACTGCTGCCACTGCATTCCCCAGCCAGAGGGGAGAAACTGACTGCCTCTCTCTCTGAAGGTGGAGGAGAGCATTGTGTGTCACCTGACGGAAAGTAGCCACCGCCACGCACGGAGAAAGGCGCACAGGTAGCCAGCTGAGAACACCCTTAAAGAGACAATGGTAGTTACAGAAAGAGCCTGGTTACCTGCCAGGTGCCCGCAAAAGAGACGCTGCTGTTGATGCCAGGAAGAGGAAGATTGATTAGCACTACTCCTCACAACAAGACAAGTAAGGAGCTGTAAGCCATCTGCCTCACAAACCTGCACAGTGCCACCTGTGCTCCCCAGAGACAAGAGGGGAGGAACAGCCCAGAGTGGTCCAAATGCTGGAAGGAGATTGAACACACCCTAACTGCAGTAGCAACGCCCTGCAGTGGGCCAGAGACTGTTCAGGGAGTGCCCTCACACTGCCGTAACACTGTGTCACACATTGGGTCATTACAGGTACGGAGACAGTCGCACAGCCCCTGGTGGCATGCTGCCACCAACGCAAATGTAAGGAGATCCTCACCTCTGATGGCGATTCCCAGTTGCATCCTGAATACTTTGTCCAGGAGAAGAAAGGTATGAAAGAGGCTGCATATCAGATCCATGAAAGCAAACCTACCTCCACTGCCATCCACAAAATGGCTGACACACCTGTGAGAAGATGCCCTGTCCTACAGACAGGACAGGACCTGCAAGTGGTCCAAGACGGGAGAAGATGCACAGTCCTACGGACAGGACGGGGGAGGCAGGAGGTCCATGTGATGAAAATCAATGAAATGTGGCCTGACGCCACATCGCACAAGATGAAAATGAGAATACGTGAAAGGCGTGGCAGGATGCTACATTCACAGCAAGAACTGAAGAAGAATGTGCGACCAGACCTGTCACACTGAAAGGCCTGACGACCACAGATGCGCAAGAGCAAAAGATCAAAGGGTGAATAGACTGAGGTCTTTTTATTTTTTTTTACATTTACTTGCGCTACTACCGAAGAGTGCACTTACAGACACAAGCCAGCCCCTGATGTGGAGAGACATCCCTGAATACAGCTCAGCGATGTAGAAATGTAGGCTGCCAGCAAGCGCAAACCGCGTCTCTGCCCCACGCTTCCCATTGCGACCATCTGTTCACAGTCTCCAGCTGCTCGGTGAGAGATGGCATCCCTGCTAATGACCGCACATGCTGGAAGGAAAAGAAGCACCAACAAACACACCAACCTACGTGGATGGAAGGCCCCAACAGTCACCCTGATTCCCTACAAGTTCTTATCACCTCTCATCCAGGTTGTATAATGGCAACCACACCATCATTGCCATGTGCATCACCCTAACCAACAAAGGAGCATCTCACCACCAGGATGGAGCCTCACACCTGCAAACCATCCGGAGACCAAGTAGGCACACCTGGCACCATGGGTGACCAATTGTTCAGTGACAATCTGCTAGCCCCACCCGCACCTGGGTCCTGTTGGCAAGAACACCCAACCATGTGGCATCCATCCTTGCGATTGCACAAGTGACTTGGCCGTGGTTTCTGTCAGCGGTCTTGCAGCGCCCCACATGCAGCCCTGCACAGAACACACAGTTCCGTCGTGACCCATCGGAAAGGGCCTCAAGGGAGTTCCCTCACGAGAGATGGTCTGGAAGCTGCTCCACAGACAGGATACCGGGAGGCACCGGGACCTCAGAGGAAGACGTCCCAAACATCATCAACACTATCCCAGTCCTGACAAGGTTGTCTTCCGCAGAGTCAGGACGCTTCAAGAGAAAGCTCTGCAGTGGAATTCACCGACGCTCCTGATGCACCAAGTTGGATCTGTTGACACCAATTGCATCACCGCGAGAGCACGCAGGACTGACAAACAGTGCGTGAGTGGACATTGACCCAACTGACATGCTGTCAGTGGATCCGGACTACATCTACACAGCATTTGTGCCCAGGGGTATCTGGTTAAACCATGGACACGTATAGAGATGCCCGGGTGCTCCCAGCTGCACCTGTCCACTGCTACCCTGCAGGCTGCCTCTTGAGGCTGAGAGACTCAGTGGTGTCTAGTGTGAATTTGTTTTATTCCCACAGGTTAGACATGTTTTTGTTTTCAATAAAGTCTGGGAGGAATGTAGTTTCCTAGCAGATACTAGTTTAGCTGCCACTCCCTGAGGGCTGGCCTTTGCTCCCACCCCACACCCATCCAACACAGGTTTCACGAGTGGCGTGGGCCTGCCAATAAAAGGGCCCAGGCACACATGTTCGCAGCTAGTTTAGTATCGTTACTATCTGTGTCCGTGTCATTATTTGCAAAGCATAAGCACTTGACACTTGTGACACATAAAGCACTTCACAGATCCCTCCCCATCTACTTGTTCATGTGTTTAATACCTTATTGTCCCACGAGATGCCTTAGATCCTCGGATAAGGCTCTTTTGACTATCCCTCGCATTCTGACCTCAAATCAGAGGGGTAGATCTTTTTCCTACAATGCCCCCTATCATTGGAATAAACTCCCCACTATTCTTCACTTATGCTCAGACACTATCGCTTTTAAGAAGGCTTCGAAGACCTGTCTGTTTTAGGAAGGTCCTCCTGCTCAGTAGTGCAGTGCAGTGCAGATACTCCTTCAGGAGTGATTTGCGCGCTATATTAAATGTCTATATATATATATATATATATATATATATTATCTACTGGCGGTCGCCAGTAGATAGTTATAGTTACAACCTATTATCCATAGGAAATCCGCGACATTCTATTTGAAATAACTCTCTTGCCGGTTGACGTATCTTCGCAAAATTTTCAAACTTTGTGGCCCGCTCCGGTCCGCTCCGACCCTGAAAGTCTCGGGGGGATTCGTCAAGCGGGGGCCGAGAAAAAAGGGGGTCCCAAAACGCGTTTTCCCCATGCAATTTTCCATAGGAAACTTTAGACACGGCTACAGCCTGAACTGCTGAACGGAATTACACCAAATTTGGCAAAGAGGTAGTTCTTGGTTCAGAAAGAACCCTTTTTGTTAAATGGTGTAAATCCGTTCAGTAGTTGCTGAGAAAATCAAAAGAAAAAAAGATAGGTATATCTAGGGCCGCGGATCCTCCCGAGCACAGCTTTATGTTAATTGGCTGTCAACACTCCAAATCAGGAAGTGTTGGCAGCCATTTTGTCCCTCGGTAGAACCGAGGGACAGAAACAAGTGCGCAAAGCGCACAAAGGGGGCAGGGTAGAAACACCCTGACCCCTAGGTCTGCTCAGGGGTCCCACAAGGACCCCTGAGCAAAAAAATTTTTTATTTTTTAAATCGGCAGGATGCGCTCAGGGAGCGCGAACCCTGCCGAAAAAAAAAATCGAAGCGCGGTCTCCCGCGCTTCGATGCACTGGCCCCGGGTGGGCCAAGTCCCGGGGGCATGCTGGGGGGTTAATTTTATGTGTGGGGGGCCTCTAAGGCCCCCAAGCCCGGGGACCACCACCCCCGGGGCTTTATGGATAATGGTGCGGGAGGGCTCTGAGCCCTCCCGCAGCCCCGAGGACCACCACCTCCCCGGGGCTTCTTTTTATATTTAAAAACCTGTGTGGGGGGCCCAGCCCCCACACGCCCGGGACCACCACCTCCCCGGGGCACTAAGAAAAATGAAAATGGGGGTCCGTTTTGGACCCCCAAGCCCCGGGGACCACCACCTCCCCGGGGCTTTCTCGATGTAGGGAGGGGGCCGCGCGGCCCCCTCCTGGAGCCCTTGATGGCCCTGGGGACCGCCACCCCCCAGGGCCGGCTCCTTCAGTGTCCCGGGGGCTCCCGTCCTGTCATTGCAAACTTGCTTTGGATATTGGAAGAGAGAGCAGGAAACCTGCTCTCTCTTCCAATATCCAAGCCGATTGCTTTCACATGGGGAGCAGCATGTTAGCTGCTCCCCATGTGTACAGCAATGCCGGCTCCCGTAGGACACGGGGAGCCGGCGGGACTGTGGGGGTTTGGGGACCCCCCACAGTCCCCAACGAGAGGCCAGGCCCCGAGGGATGGGGTCCCCGGGGCCTAAAAATAGGAAAAGGAAGGGGGGCCACACGGCCCCTTCAGGGGAAAAAAACGATCGGGCCCGCAGGCCCCGCCCCTTCCTTCACCACTCTGCAAACGCGCCCCCTGGCGCGTTTGCAGAGGGGCGAATTCCCCTTGAATACTGGGGGTCCCTGGGGCCAACTAGCCCACCAGGAACCTCCAGTATGCGCCAGGTGGCTGCCTTGCAGAGAGGTGTACAGAGGCCACGCCCCTTTTACACCTCTCTGCAACGCAGCTCTGTGGCGCTTTTGGAGGAACATGGTGGGCTAGTTGGACTCCAGGGACCCTCAGGATTCAAGGGGAGTTAATCCCCGACTTAAAACGCGCCACGGGCGCGTTTGCACAGTGGTGAAGGGAGGGGCGGGGCTTCAGGTGACATGTGTGCAAACAGGCCCCGTGGCGCGTTTTAAGATGGGGAATTAAATCCTCTTCAATCCTGAGGGTCCCTGGGGGCCAACTAGCCCAACAGGTACGTCCAGAAAGCGCCACAGAGCTGCGTTGCAGAGAGGTGTAAAAAGGGTGTGGCCTCTGTACATGTCTCTGCAACGCAGCCCCTGACGCATACTGGAGGTTCCTGGTGGGCTAGTTGGCCCGTAGGGACCCTCATGATTCAAGGGGACTTAATCCCCCAACTTAAAACGCGCCACGGGGCGCGTTTGCACAGATGCCACCTCAGGCCCCGCCCCCTCCCTTCACCATTGTGCAAATATTCCTCTAAAATCAGCCGAAATACGAATTCCGATTTACTCACCTGTTATCAGGAGAGACCTCAGTGCTGCATCTTTCAGCCCAGTACTGATCCTCAAAAGTAATTTTAACCGTACTTACCGGTAACTTGAATTTCCTTCATAGGCTAACATTGACTGGTTTCACTTGGAAATTCTTCTAAGTGTGGAGTTTTGGAACTTTAAAATATTCCTCTAAAATCAGACGAAATACGAATTCCGATTTACTCACCTGTTATCAGGAGAGACCTCAGTGCTGCATCTTTCAGCCCAGTACTGAACCTCAAAAGTAATTTTAACCGTACTTACCAGTAACTTGAATTTCCTTCCATAGGATATCATTGCCTGCTTTTTGCTGAAAAAGTTTCTAAGTGTTGATTTTTGAAACATACAAATATTCCTCTAAAATCAGCCGAAATACGAATTCCGATTTACTCACCTGTTATCAGGAGAGACCTCAGTGCTGCATCTTTCAGCCCAGTACTGATCCTCAAAAGTAATTTTAACCGTACTTACCGGTAACTTGAATTTCCTTCATAGGCTAACATTGACTAGTTTCACTTGGAAATTCTTCTAAGTGTGGAGTTTTGGAACTTTAAAATATTCCTCTAAAATCAGCCGAAATACGAATTCCGATTTACTCACCTGTTATCAGGGCTTCACTCGTAGTTCAATTGCTTTCAAAGTCTCTTAAGTCATGATTTTTAAAGCAGCTGTTAAAAGAATAACATGTCATTTGACCATGGACGCATGCATAATAGTTAAAACATTCCTAAATAACATTCTAATGAATTACGCGATTATAGTGCAACAAAAGAATAGAAATAATTATAATTTGCTGTATATATATTATCTAACCTTGTGGCACTTACTCAGTGCTGCATCTTTCAGCCCAGTACTGGTCCTGAAAAGTAATTTTAACCGTACTTACCGGTAACTTGAATTTCCTTCATAGGCTAACATTGACTGGTTTCACTTGGAAATTCTTCTAAGTGTGGAGTTTTGGAACTTTAAAATATTCCTCTAAAATCAGACGAAATACGAATTCCGATTTACTCACCTGTTATCAGGAGAGACCTCAGTGCTGCATCTTTCAGCCCAGTACTGATCCTCAAAAGTAATTTTAACCGTACTTACCGGTAACTTGAATTTCCTTCATAGGCTAACATTGACTGGTTTCACTTGGAAATTCTTCTAAGTGTGGAGTTTTGGAACTTTAAAATATTCCTCTAAAATCAGCCGAAATACGAATTCCGATTTACTCACCTGTTATCAGGAGAGACCTCAGAGCTGCATCTTTCAGCCCAGTACTGAACCGCAAAAGTAATTTTAACCGTACTTACCAGTAACTTGAATTTCCTTCCATAGGATATCATTGCCTGCTTTTTGCTGAAAAAGTTTCTAAGTGTTGATTTTTGAAACATACAAATATTCCTCTAAAATCAGCCGAAATCCGAATTCCGATTTACTCACCTGTTATCAGGAGAGACCTCAGTGCTGCATCTTTCAGCCCAGTACTGATCCTCAAAAGTAATTTTAACCGTACTTACCGGTAACTTGAATTTCCTTCATAGGCTAACATTGACTAGTTTCACTTGGAAATTCTTCTAAGTGTGGAGTTTTGGAACTTTAAAATATTCCTCTAAAATCAGCCGAAATACGAATTCCGATTTACTCACCT